>OX392464.1:79737649-80081056 GCA_947623515.1 Neoascia interrupta | reverse complement strand
GATCAATTGCTTCTAATTTCTTCCGCTCTAATGTTAGCTATGGTCCTTGCACTGTCGCTCTGTGCGTCTTGCGGAGAAGAACCTGGCTGACTAACCGTAGAACCACAGTGATGTAGCTGTGGCGGTAGTAGTAGCGTTAGTAAGAGCTGTCAAAAGTTAAAACACATGTATTCAGTGTATTGTGCACACAATGTGTCTCTGTGGCGGTAGCGCGTAGCTGTGGCGATATGAAGAGTTGGCCAACTTTCAACACAGTTCAATACAAGTTAAGTAAACAATGAGGAAAAGGACGTCGAAAAGTTTATTGATATGGTTAAATTTAAAGAAATTTTATGGAATTTGTGTCATCCGTTGTAAAAAATATTAAATCTAGTTCAAAATAAACCACAATAAATCAGCCATAGTTTATAAACGAGGTTTTTCTTCGACATAGCCGCGCTACACCATTGTGTTCAATTTTTTTCCGTACTGCGCCACATGGCTCCGCGGCTGTACTACGTACTACTGCTACATACCACCGCTACGGGCATTGTGGTGCCACGGTAAGGGTCCCACGAGGGCGCATGAATTGAGTCGGCGAAGTTAGATTGGCTGGCAGATCGAGTGTATCTTGAATTCGCTGATAACTGGTGGGATGGTAAAGGTAGCTGTGGCTGAACGGGTGATGAACGAGGTGAGTGTAGTACTCTCGGTATAGCACCGGTGGCTTGAGGTTGTTCTCGAGGCGTAAAACCGGTCGCATTGTGCTCCATTGCACTCCCCCTAATTCTTTCATTTATTTTTTTCTTTTCAGCAGACCTAATCATCTTGATTCTTAGCGTGAATTTCAACTAATTCCAAGAAACTCGATGCTTGAGAATTTCTGTATCGAACCTACACACAACAGAGAACAAAATAAAACGAGATCGGACCAAGAGGATATAAAACTCTCTAAAAAATTTTAACTTATCTTAAAGAAACTAATCAGAATTAAATCTAAGCTTAGACAAATATTAGAACTAACCTTAAGAATAAGTAATAAAAAGAAAACGAACGGTAACGACTTCAACTTACGAAAAGTAAAAACTATCATTAAAGAACCAAAATAAACCAACAAAAAACTAACCTAAAAAAAATATAACAATGTTCGGCGAAATAATTTTCAAAAAGAATATACGATGTTAGTTCGAAAAGCTTAAAAATGAAACCGTCAATTGAGATTATATATTATTTAAAAACAAAACCCAAAAAGTAATATCTACAGGAATATCAATAAAAATATTTTAACAAATGAATAACCAAAATTAACTAATCAAATCTACAAAAAAAGCTTATACGAAAAAATCAAATAAATCAATGTGTAAAATTAAAATCAAAACAGTTTTTAAAAAAAATGAATTTGTTTTTAAAATGTGTGTTGTGTTTGTTTTTCATGTGATTACGGGGATGCTTCGGGTGGCTGTTTCGGTGGCGAAATGCTTTGGCGAATTCAGGTGTGAATTGAATGGACTACCAAGTTCTTTCAGCTTAACTTTTGACCTTGAAGTTAAACTTTCTTCAGTGTGGTGACTCGAGCTAAATTTCTGTTTGAAAACATACAAGACAAGGACGCACAATGTTGTTGCTCCCTACGCTCCAGCTATTTCAATTGATCCTGAGAACTCTTATGAAAGACTTGGATCGTATAAAACAGCAACACATTTACGACACCGCGGCCAAATATATTCGTTGTAAAAACCGAAAGTTCTCGTCGCAATTGAGAGGCGCGTTAAAAAACTTTCCTCTCAAGACTTATGAGCTTTCGACTTTGACAACCAACACATTTGCAAATGGACAAAAACAATGTCTTCAATTGTTGTTGATGTCAACATCGAAGGTGCTCGTCGCAAATAAGCTGCCATTCCTAAGGGCGATCCGCTTATGACTGACGAGTCTTCGATGTTCACCTCAACAACATTTGAGGACAAAATACGACATAAGGGACAAAATAACTAGCACAAACGTTCGGGCGCCATCTTGTTACGAGGGTAGTCGAGGAAGCTAGGTAGATGGAGAGGAATGGATTGGGCAGGAAACTAGGATGAGGAAAGGAATTATGGATGAGATGAGAGAGGGAAGGTTAGGAATGTCAAAGACGAAAACCAGGCATGCTTGCGATGCGCGGCTCAGCTCGTCGGTGTGTCGTGGAATCTTCGTTTCCGCCTTTGACTTTACCCGTAACAAAAAACATAAATCATGCCTATTAAACACAAACCACCAACTTTACCCTCTTCTCCGTTGAAGAGAGTTACGTCACCACACTGAAGGGCGCTGGAGGTGTATGTCAGCGCGGCCATTGTTCCCAACCCAACCTGGAAGTTCATCGGCCATTTTGAAACTTCCCCTTCGATTAGCCTCTCGGTCGCCGGTCACACCATTGCCTCCGACAGGTGTGACATCCTTCACATGTGACACCCTTCACATCCCCTGAAAATTACTTCACCAAGCCATCAAGCACTTTTGCGCCCGATAAAAAATAACAGTTTGAGCCATTTTTGGACGTGATATCACAAATTTATTTTAGAAATTAGCCATGTTAGTGAACAGCTAATTTATTTATGATTTCTTTATTTGATTAGAATGAATTTTAGACTCCGCGAAATAATTTGAAGATTAAAATCAAAATCCTATATGGGTGCTTAATTTTCAGGATTCCAGCAAATGGCAATTGCCTAACCAAAAATTACGGTAATCTTATTAAAATCATACCTAAAATGAGCTCTTTTTAGGGGTATATCAAAATAGGGGTGTTTTCCCAATGGTAAAAACCAAGTCAAAACTCAAAAAAATACTAAACGCGATCAGGGATTTTCGGAAATTTAAGCCTCCTTAACAAGAAAAATTTTTTTTTATATCTAACAAGAATATATACATTTATAAAAAAATATCACGCCAAATGATTAACATTAAATAAAAAAAATATATAAGATTTTTAAAATGCAAAATTATAATATAACGTTGTTCAGCGTTCGGTCCATGCGAAAATCTGAACGCTGGAGCGGGTCATCAGCTCAAGGGCAAACGGTATCGTTAATGGCAGGGACTTTTGTTTTCCCAATCACTTTAACAATTATTTTAAGATATAAAAAATTTTCTTATTTTCTGTCTTTTGTTTTCATAGATTTAGTGAATTAAATTTCTAATTTATATTATCTTCTTTCTTTTCAGGTTTTCATCTCTTTTTCAGGATTTACGAATTTACTTGCTTTTAAATTTCTACTTCCAGAATTTATTTTAGAATATTTACTTTAATTTCTTAATTTTTACTTTATTTTACTTTTTATTATTTTTGGGCGGCGACCCGGATCTGACGTTGATCCGTGATCTCCGTTGGAGTTTCTGAATCGTTTACAGATTTACTTAAAAATTCTATGAAAGAAATTTTAGACATTTTAGCCTCCTCCTTTCTTTTCTAGTGTTAAAAACAAATCACTCACCTTGTAATACACCTCTTTAAGAAAACGCACCACAAAAGCTTTATTCGTCCACTTTGAATACTCCTTTCTGGAATTTTTTTTGACATCCGTTGAGCGGCACCCTTGGTGAATATTTCCACTGACTGAAAAAAATTTTTTTTTTTTTAAATTCACTGCATTTACCAGAAAAATTTCTACCTACTTTTTCTATCGCCTTCTCAAGAAAAACAAAATTTTTCTGTCCTCCAACACACAACTTGAACCAATTGAACACCATTCGCGCTTTAAGCGCTACAATATATATATATATAAAATAAAAACTCAAAACTTTATTCGAGGCCACTATTTTGGGACACCCTCCTATTTTATTCTCCGACACGGTTGAAGGCTAAAACGACAATGCCCATCAAATCACTCAGCTTAGCCGGTGTACCCTCTTCAGCCAAATTCTGGCCCATGTATCCCTCAAGTTATCGCGATTAATACGTCCATCTTTATTTTATTGGACAAAGAATTGCATTTTGCTTATTTACCCAACGGATAAAAATAAACTTAATTTATCATGACCATGAGCAACAGGAATAAGGCTCACATATACATTCTAATGAGCGCTCTCAATTTTTATTTACTTGATTTCATTGCGTGTGATTTGATTGTGTGTGAGGCCTTATAGTAGCGCTTTCGGCATATGTTGCCGTCGGAAAAAATGGTGGCGCAGTAGTCGTTATGGAAATTGGGGACACTTGTCAAATTGAAAGCCCCACGAAACGCTGAATGGACCTTCGGAGATAAGTACACAATAATATTTTCGTGATGAAAATGAGTTATTTTCGCGTTAATTTTAATAATTTCCTTTAATTTTATTTGCAGGTGGCCGTAACACCCTTTGGATCTAGGCCTGAGGGGTGTCAGCATCCAGCATACCAGCGAGCGCTTGGTGGTCGGAAGGTCCCGCTCGGCATCCGACCGGGTTTAACCCGAAGAAGTTACGAGCAGCGATGTCACTGATTGATATCTTTGTAGTGCCATCGTGTGTTCAAAGAATGATTTGTGATGTTCGAGTTTTCAGGGGATCTGAGTTGTCAACTGATCACCACTTAGTCCTTATTTCTTTGCCAACCAGGCGAAAACCAAGGCTGGTGACCCGCATACTGTGGGAAAGGTTGCAGGATGCTGACTCTGATTTCAGAGAGTATTTTGCACAGCATGTTTCGGAGAAAATTTGAACAAATTCCAACTGACCTTTTGAATGTAGAGGAGGAATGGCAGCTGTTTTTATCGGCAGTAATTGCCTATGCAGGAAATGTTTTTGGAGTGAAGCGGCTTGGGGTAGCGGCTGGTTGTGAGAAAAGAACTGCTTGGCTTAAAACGCCTGGAGTTCAAGAAGCCATCAGAGAGAAGAAGAGAGCCTACATTGCGTGGATCCAATGTAGAAACTCAAGTTCACGAGCCCGGTACAATGAGGCGCGAAGGACTTCCAATCTGGCAGTCAGAACAGCCAAGGAACAGTCATGGAAAAAGTTCGGCGAGAGGTTGGAGCACGATTACAGATCTGCAAACAATATATTTTGGCAGACCATTCGCCGGCTCAGAGGAAGGAAGTTAAATATCATTCAAGGGTAAATCCAAGGACGGTACACTTCTTTCAAATGAGAGCGATGTCTTGCGCAGATGGAGAGAGCACTTTTCGGAGTTGCTCAACCCCCAACAGGGCACTGAAGATGGCATTCCCACTGCTGACGAGATAAGGGCGGAGAATAGTCCCACAGTAGACGAAGTCACTGAAGCGATTTAATCGCTTAAAGTTGGCAAGTCTGCTGGAGTTGATGAAATCCGGCCAGAAATGCTTAAAGCAATGGGTGAAGAGGGTGTTAAATGGCTAACACGTGTCATTAAGGTGGCCTGGGACAGCGGGAAGGCACCTAGCGATTGGCAAACGGGAGTTATAGTGCCCATTTTCAAAAAAGGCAACAGGAGAGATTGCGCCAACTATAGGGGCATATCTCTCTTGAGTCTTCCGGGAAAAGTATTCGCGAAGGTGTTAGAAGCGCGTTCCAGAGCTGTAATCGAGCCTTTGTTACGGGAAGAACAGTGCGGCAAAGGCTCAACCGACCAGCTTTTTACTCTGAAGGTTATTCTTGAGAAGGCCTTTGTAGATCTGGAAAAGGCGTATGACCGAGTCCCTCGGGATACACTGTGGAGGGTTTTGCAGGACTATGCGCTGAGCGGGCCTCTTCTGAGAGCCATCCAGTTTTTGTATGGAAACTGCAGAAGCTGTGTGCGGATAAATGGCGTCAAATCCCGTCCTTTTGATGTGCGCGTTGGACTTCGCCAGGGCTGTGTTCTGTCGCCGCTCCTTTTCATAGCATATATGGACTGGATGGTGAAGCGCAGTCTTGGCGAGCAATGTTTCGAATTGGCTGGCATCAGGATGAGCCATCTGCTTTTCGCAGATGATTTGGCCATCCTTGCATCACCAAAAGAGGAACTTCAACGAGCACTGGATAGGTTTGCAGCTGTCTGTGGTGATGCTGGGATGAAAGTAAACGTGAAAAAATCGGAAGTGATGGTTGTTTCCCGAACTCTTGTGCAATGTACCCTGCACATAAATGGAGTTCCATTAAAACAGGTGGAGAAGTTTGAGTATCTCGGGGTCTTTTTCACGAAAGATGGCAGAAGTGATACTGAGTTGTCCTGTAGAATTGGCCAAGCTGGAGCAATAGTAAAGGAACTGCGCCGGCCGATCATCAGGAAAGCTGAGCTTGGAGTGAAAGCAAAGATCTTAGTTTTTAATTCAGTGTTCGTTCCGACCCTCATCTGCTCTTTTCATGCTCCTTTCATGCTCATGAAATTTGGGTAATGACCGAAAGAATTAGATTGGGGGTACAAGCTGCCGAAACGAGATTCCTAAGGTGCGTTGCTGGTGTTACTCTAAGGGACAGAGTGAGAAACGTCGGTATCCGTAGGAATCTTAATGTTGAGCAGCTACTTCTCCGAGTGGAGCGATCGATTCTTCGATGGTTTTGACATGTTGTTCGCATGCCATCTGACAGACTTCCTGGACAGGTCATGTTAGCCGAAATGCGAGCGCGTCGCCCCCCTGGTAGGCCAAGAAACAGGTGGTGGGATCAGGTTAAGAACCTCTCTGAGTCCCGCCTGGGGATTGCGCCGGAGTCTCTTGAGTTGGTAGCGGAGGATCGAGAAAGATGGAAGGACCATTTAGCCACCCTCGCTCCGCGACCCTTTTAAAGGATAAGCGGCATTTCGAAAATGATGATGATGCCTGCTTTTATTGGTACATGTTTATCAAGCAGGTCAGTGATCACGGACTGAACAAATTCAAGTTTGGCGTCAATGCTCGATAGAAATCTGCAATCACCCCAAGGCAGTGAGCATGCATCAGCATGGAGCGGACCTAATTCTACTGACCTGTAGTCGCGGAATTGAAATGTGGTAGGAAAAGCAGAGTGGGAAAAATCATGGTCATAAATGCAGAATAAAAGACCATGATCTGATAGCCCCTCAAGCGACAACTGATCATGTAGGATAACATTTAAACTATTCGATACTATCAGAAGATCAAGTAGGCTTGGAGGGTAGTCGGGTGCATATCGCGTGGGATGTAAGTTTATGACGCTAAGCCCAGAAGCTGCCAGTGAATCGAGCAATCGTAGGGAACTCGAATCTGAAATTAAAAGGTTGGAGCTAAAGTCGCCCAAGAGAATAATTATGTAAATATTATTGTGTTAGGTGATTTTAATGTTGATTTGCTAACGAATGACTCTCGTTCCCGTCTAATAAACGACTCTGCGTCCTCGAGTGGTCTTTCGGTTGTAAATAATTTGTATCCGACATGTTTTCATCCTGATGCACCACCTAGTCTTCTCGATCCAGTGCTTGTTTCTGTCTGTGCAGATGTCCTTCTTTGTGACCAGATTTGCCAAGGTGGTGTATCTGATCATGATAAGCTACTGTGCACTTACGACATTGATTTTTCTCACCAGAATAGCTCAAAGATTTTCGAATTTAAGGACCTGAAATGAATTGATATAGAATTGCAGAAACAACAATGCCCTGGTTTTATTGCAGACAGTATTCTGACCCTAATGAGAAGATAAACAGCTTTCAAATATGTGTTGCCCAGTTGCATGAAAATTTTGTGCCAACTAGAGCTGTTTCTGTCCGTAATAAAACCTGTCCTTGGTTTACGTCGTAAACGCTCTAATGGCCAGAAATAAGTCTTACTGTAAATGGAAGCGAAATCGTTCTTCAACAATTAAGCAGCTTACAAAAACTCGCGCAACATTGCAACTAGCAATGTTCGCAAGTCAAAACGAAATTATTGCTCCTCAAAGCTAAGTACGTCCATGCCACCCAAAGAATTGTGGAAAAATCTTCGACAAATTTGTCTCAGCAAAGGAGGAGACCAAAATTGCTCATTAAATCCGAATGAACTTAACGCTCATTTCGTTGACAAAGCCATGGCAAATTCTTTGTTTGATTTTTCATCAAACACTGCAAATCTTGTGGAGAGGGAAGCTGAGTTTGAATTCAAAACGGAGAGTGAAGTTATTTCGATCATTGCGTCTATAAAATCAAATGCTTTAGGTGAAGATGGTATACCGCTTAAATTTTTAAAGATTCTCTTGCCGTATGTACTAAGTCATATAACACACAAATTAAATTCTTGCATTAAGAAATCTACCTTTCCCCTCGCTCGGAAACATGCCAGAGTAATTCCGATTGCTTAAAATAAGGCCCACAGCATTTTACCATGTCTATCAAACATTTTTGAGAGAGTACTGGCACGCCAAATCAAAGATCACTTAGCACGTAACTTCTTATTAAATCCTCTACAATCAGGCTTTAGAGGAAGCCTGAAGATTTTGGATGACGTCAGGCTAGAATTTGATAAAGGTTTTATACTACATTTACACCGATCCCTTAATTCTGAATTTAGTGAAAAAATTTCGAAATCCAGTTTTGCCGTTTGTACTGGAGCTTCAGCATTTCAAATGCATTTCAAATCGGAAATATCAAGTGCTCCATACAGCTAAAATTGTCGTTATTGAGTATTCTTATACCCCATCCGATAGGATAGGAGGTATATTTAGTTAGATTCATCCGGAGAACCGGAAGTTTGAGAGGTTTGTTCCATTCGACAAACTTCTAAATGCACAGTCGAAATTCAGCATTCAACTGAAATTCAACATTTATAAAACCTGAAAATATATGGCGAAATGCTGAACGTTTAGGGTGAAATGTCAATACTGGGTCCAATTTTGTTTTCAATGTTTATAAATGATCTTCTTCTTGTTTGCACTCACGTTTCTTTGTATGCTGACGAAGTCCAGGTGTACATTTCCTTGCCTATGAATCTACTAAATGTATTGACAGTTCGCTTAAATGAAGATTTATCAGCTATAAATGAGTGGGCTTTCAGAAATGGGCTGCAGCTAAATCCATCTAAATGCCAGGTTTTGCCTATCTCAAAAAGGTATTTCGATTCATGCCTTATTCCTGATATGTCAGACTCGAAATTGGCCATACTAGAGCCTGTAACCACCCTCGGCATCTTATAAACCGCGATCTCTCATGCTGTAATCATGCAAATTATGTCATAGGACGTATCTAGGTAGGATACGCCATAGGACTATGGCTGTTTGTGAAGGCTCTGGTTGACTGCGAATTTCACTCCTCTTTAAACTCGTAAGCGACTTGTTCAAATGCTTACTATCCCTATAACAACATATACCGATGTTGTTTTCAGCAGTCTTGATTCTCTTTCTAGAAGCAAGCTACAAGTAACTAGCTTTCAAAGATTAAGTGCGGTACATACATGGACTAGGCAGATACGAACATATATCGAGATATGCGAATGATCTTCTGGGTTGTACATTACAGCAGTATTTGCAAATAAGAAATTGTAAATTTATGCACAAGCTTATAACGAGCAAAAAACCAAATTGTCTATATTCGAAGCTCGATTTTTCTCATTCTCGTCGAACATTTAACATTAACTTGCCAAAGTTTAATTATCTTAAATTTTCAAGGTTGTTTTTTGTTCATGCCGTTAGGTTGTGGAACACACTACCCTTACATATTAATAGAGCTACAAACTTTCAACCCGCACTACATAATCACTTTTCTCTCCAACAGCAATAATCTTTACCTTATTTCTTTCAACTGTTTTTAATATTTCTTGACTATGCCTATGTCTTACTTTCCTACCTCCTTTTATTTTTATTATTAGTAAATATTTACATTATATTTTTAAATTTTAATTTTCAATATTTAATTATTTTTTATTGTTAATAATTATGTTGTTTATTGGTTACCAATTATTATGTTGTTCACTTAGCACTATAACAGAGTCAAGTCTAATTTATCAATTTTATATTAATTAACTAAAACTGAAACTGAAAAAAAAAACATAAAAAAGACTCAAACTGATTGAAGTGCCAACTTTGAGAAGCAAGGCTTTCTGCTATACTTGCTTTGACCATTCATGAGAAATGAATTTATTGTCCTTCCTCAACTCGTTGTTTGCACCCTTAAAGTTGGTGCCACAATCACTAAACAGATCGGAGGTGTCCTCTTCTAGCCACATTGCCACAAACCTTTTATATACTGCTATAAATGCTACCAATCTTAAGTCGCTAACTAGTTCAATAACGTTTGACGTTCATCGTTCTATGGAGTAGACGTATTCTTTTGTTGTAGCGCTAGTCTTAATCCTCATCTAAACCGATTTTTTTTACCACGTATTGGCATTTAACTTATTGCTATACTTTTGTGTTCCTGTGGATACTAATTTTCTCTTTCCAGGAGTTTAAAGAATATAATAAACCCAATAAGTGAAATTTTATATCTATTTGATTCACGCTAAAACAATACATCAACAATGTCAGACCAACGCAAAAAAGCTCACGGCAAAGGCATGCAGCTTGAAAAAAATGCAAAATCAACTGTTCTCTCCATCACTACATTCACCATCTCCCTCTCCAATGTCAACCTCGACACTGCCGTCGGCTAAAACAAAAGCAAAAGTTCATCAGCTTACACCTCCTGGATCTGCAACATCTGGAATCTGTCAACGATCAAATACTTGCTCTACGCTATTGGGAACTTCTGCAGTTATTAACTCCAAGGAACTCACTTTAGCAAATTTCTCTGAACAAATCTTTGACCAGGGAAACACTATCTCAAACCGTCTAGCCTTAATGGAAGAGAATTTGTCATTAAGAATTTTAGCCATTGAAAGCCATATACATGACAAATTAAACCAAATCAATATTGAGATGAATTCGCTAAGTGATCGTGTCTCGGCGAAAGTTCTCTGGAGAAAGTTCCAAATACTATCGGCTCCCTTCAAAAGGAAGTTAATAATACCAAGAAACAGCTACAATTAAACTCGGAGAAACTACAATTACTGCTTGACACACATACAGCCGAAGAACTGTCCAAACTCAAAACTCAAAATGACATTGCAGAGCTACAAATGAAAAGAAGAGTTCGTCTGTGACAAACTTCTATATACCCGACCCTATATACGGTGTAACACCAAATCTTAAATTTTTTTGTCCCGAATTCATATATTATTTTTATAGGCCACGCCCACAAAAGTGGGTCTGGGCTGAAAATGAAAATCAATTAATTGTAATTTCGTTAGAATCATGACAAAATGCGCTGAGCCCGAAAATTATTGCAAAAAACCCGTTTTTTCCTAAACACGCCCCTTAAGAGTGAGCGGAGCTCAAAACTTTGTATGGAGCAAACCTAGCAACTAGTAATATCTTGAATATTTGTTATAAAATTATTTTTCAATTTGGAGTAAACTTTCTGAGAAATCGGGTTATCAAAGATCTAACATGTTAAAGGTGGGCATGGTCGATATTTTGGGCGGTCCGATTTTTGCCCTCTTAGAGGTTTTGGGCCATTATTGCTCTATACCAAAATTTGAGCTCCTACGCCTTGTTTAACTTAACCAAAAGGCATTTTAAAAGAAAATTTGAAATAGAGGTCGACTTACATTGAAGCCAGTAGTGGGCGTGGCCTTCGGCGGATTTAACTAATTTTTACACTTTGTCTGTACAAAATAGAACCAAGATAGACTCCAAGTTTGAGCGTCCTAGCTCAATTTTAAAGACCTAAAAACTTCACACATACGGACAGACGGGCAGACGGACGGACATGGCTTAATCGACTCACCTGTCGGTCTCGATCATATCTCTAAAAGGTCTAAGCGGTTTCAAATCACACCGAAATGGTGATTATTTCAGTGTGTTACAAACTATGCATTAAAATTAATATACCCTCGGTCGGGTATAAATATAGCTACGGATGCAGTTCTTGTTGGTGTTCCATTTTGTTCAGATGAAAATCTTAAGTCGATTTTCAATCGAATTTACGTCACTCTTAATTGTCAACAACCAAAGACGATAAGCCGTATTTTCAGGCCTAAACAGGCTCCTGACTCTGTCATCATAGTGAAGTTTTTCTCCACATATGACAAGTCCTTAACTATGAAGGCCTTTGCTGAATTCAGAAGAAATCACTCCTGCTCACTGCGTGCATCTGATATTGGATTTACAAATAACATTCCGATTTACATAAATGAAAGCCTGACGCTTCACAACCGTGAGCTACTTGGAAAGGCCCTGAGGCTAAAAAATCAAAAACAAATTCTTTCTGCATTCACCATGCGTGGCTTTGTTTACGTACAAACTAACAAAGATGAGGATGCCGTAAAAATAAATTTTCTAAGACAACTGGAAAAATCGCCCGCACACTTCAACCGACCGTACAGCCACCATGCATGGAAGGAAAACCATCAACAACTGGTGACCACTGATCAGATATAATGAGATAGGCGACTTGCAATCCCCTTGCCTGAAACACCCGCAAAAAAAAGTAACGGGATCTCTCTCTCGACCCTGTCTGTGAATGCATGTGAAGTGAGCAATGGAAGTGTTCAGTGAAACCATTTAAAAATGGCGGAAGCTGAGATAATTTGCCGTCTCAGTCATTCAAAATATGTAAACAAAGTAATCAGACTCCATTCTTTTTTGGTTTATTTTGTTTTACAAATAATTATTATCTTCTAGTAAAGGAAAAATCTGCCGCCTAAGCGAGTGCCCATTAGGAATAAATTTTTGCCATGCACAACGGGTCAACTGAAAATCGAATTTGTTTTGATTACACTACACAAATGTCAAAAGACATCTGATTCTGGTTTGCTGAGTTCAGTCCATAGGTAGAGTTCAGCACAATTGAGGTGGAAATCTTTGCTATAGGGAGTTTTTCTCCTTTTTGCTTATTTTTTCTTTAAAATAAACAATCAAGCTATTTGATTGTGTGCATAAATTTTATTAATTAATGTGCTTTCTTATAAAAAAATTACGTGAGACTTTCTGGTCTAAACTTCTTATAAAAATTGGTAAACATTTTGAAAACAACACTTTGAAACATTTTGAAAAACATTTTGAAAACAGTTTTTTTTTTATAAATGAATAGGCACATTTAAACAATACTCTGCTAACTTTTAGATGAATGTTTAGAATAAGGAGTTTTTTCCCTCCATTTTTAATTTGTTTTCGAATTATTTCATGAACAGTTTCAATAGTTCGTTTTAATTATTACTAGTTCATTTATCCAATTATAAATAGTAATCCAAATGAATAAATTGACTTCTCAAGTCGACAAGAAATAAAAGGAACAAACGTAGGGTCTAGACAAGGATAACGTTTTTGTTCACATGAAACAAATTACAGATCCCATCACCAAAAAAGAAATTTTTCGCGATTGCTCACAAAATTGAGAACAATGTATTTCAGTTTGATTTTATAAAAAAAAATTCAATCGCACATGAATAATTTTTATTTGAATAGCAGGAATTGTTTGTTAATAAAATGTTATTCAAATAAAAATTTTATTTAGCTATTTGCGAATTATTGCAAATAAAATTGATGATTTATTTGAAAATGTATTTTTATTTCATTATGGAAATTCAAATAACTTCGGGAGGTACAAATTTAAAAAAGTTCTTAAACTTTACAAAAGAAAATTTTAAAGCAAGAAATTTTGTATGTTATAAGCTCTTCCAATAGTTTGAAATTTTGACATCTTATCCAATATATTCGATTTCTTTGACATCATCTGAAAATCTGTTTTTTTTTTCGTTCTGTTCCTTGTGACAACACGGATTTACGAAGCGTTAAATTTTATCTCATTGGTTCAAAGTATATTCAAGCTCGCAAGCAGACGAGCTATCCGTTCTTCTGTATTTCTCTCAGATGGTCCTAGGTCTTTATATAAATATAACTTTTACACGAATTTAAAAGACTGTAAATTTTTTATCAGTATATTTAAGGCGTCACTGACAAAGTCACTAGAATTTAAGAGCAATACAGAGTGAAACAGATCTTACCACCAGAAAAGGTGATCTTTTAAACAAGAGTAATATTCATTCTAATATTCAATATTGCTTGCACAAACAAGGATTTCATCGTTTTTCGCAATCAATTTATTCGTTTCTTTCTTTTCCATGAAAGCGAACAATGCAGCATTAAAAAAATAATAAATAAATTCTTATTTGAAATGAAAAGTCAAACTTTCTTGCACGGGACTCGGAAAAGTCAACTTGTCTGCAAGGAAATCTGAATCAAAACTCCGAACGAAACACCTCATGCGATCCTCGACATGATGACCTGAAACGCAGTCGATATCTAAAATGTGTAGCCTGAAACGCACTCAAAACCCAAAATGAGCTGCACCAAGCGCACTCATTTTGGCCTTGGACGCACAAATCTTACTCCCAGCTTGGTTGACTGTGTTAGTGAATTTTTTTTCTTGCACCCCATAAAGTAGCATTGCAACCCACTAACACAATCATGATAGCTGGCAGCATTTTCCCTAGAGACCCGAAAATCGAGCGTGGGGGCAAAAAGAGGCACCCCAGCGAAGATGACTATCTCATTATACCTGATCAATGCTGGTGACTCACAAAAATAGCGAAACACTGTATTGACATATTGCTGCCTTACTTACTTACTTACTTAAGGTGGCGCTACAGTCCGGGGTGGACCTGGGCCTCAGCCAACAAGCTTCGCCAGCCAGCTCTGTCTCTAGCTAGCTGTCTCCAGTTTCGCACGCGAAGTTGGCTGAGGTCCCCTTCCACTTGCGTGCGCCACCTGAGTCTCGGTGCTCCTCTACCGCGTCGTCCCTCCGGTGTGGATTCGAAGAATTTCCGGGCCGGGGCGTTGGTGTCCATCCGCTCTAGATGACCCAGCCATCGTAGACGTTGTGTTTTGACTCTTTTGGCTAGGTCGGTATCGCTGTACAGCCCGTACAGTTCGCAGTAATATCTCTTCCTCCACTCTCCGTCTATGCAGACGGGACCGTAAATCGTCCGAAGAATTTTTCTCTCGAAGCAGCCTTAAGTGTTTTCATCCGCCTTTGACAGGGTCCATGCTTCTGCCCCGTAAAGCAGGACTGGGATGATGAGGGTCTTATACATGGACACTTTAGTTGCTCGAGAGAGGGCTTTGCTACTCGATTGCCTCCTTAGCCTAGAGAAACAGCGATTGGCAAGAGTTATCCTTCGTTTGATTTCAGCGCTGGTGTCATTGTCTGAATTTATAGTGGAACCCAGGTAAACAAAGTCCCTAACTACCTCAAAACTATAGCTGTCGATGGTAATGTTTTGTGTAAGACGTCGATGTTGGGTGTCTTTTCTTGATGACAGCATATACTTGATTTTACCCTCATTGACTGCTAAAGCCATATTCGCCGCTCCCGTCCCAATACTCACGAAGGCTTCACTGACATCACGCTTTGTTCTACCGATTATGTCAATGTCGTCTGCGTATGCAAGTTGTTGAACGGACTTTTGAAAGATTGTACCTCTGGTGTTGGCGCGAGAGTTCTGCACAATTCTCTCAAGTATGATGTTAAAGAAGTCGCATGACAGCGCGTCGCCTTGTCTAAATCCTTTTTTGACATCAAAGGGGTCGGTGAGGTCTTTGCCGACCTTGACGGAACAGCGTGAGTTTTCCATCGTCATCCTGCACAGACTGACGAGTTTGGCAGGGATGCCAAAACTATACATTGCGCTATATAGCTCGTCTCTATAGATGCTGTTATACGCGGCCTTGAAATCGATGAAGAGGTGGTGTGTATCGATTTGGAATTTCTGGGTTTTCTCCAAGATCTGCCGCAGTGTGAATATTTGATCGATGGTGGACTTTCCTGGCCTAAAGCCACACTGATATGTGCCTATCAGATTGTTGACAAACGGCTTCAGGCGTTCACACAGTACAGCAGAAAAGATCTTGTATGCGATGTTAAGAAGACTTATGCCTCTGTAGTTGGCACAACTCAGAGGGTATCCTTTCTTCAGGATCGGGCAAACAATGCTGAGGTTCCATTCGTCGGACACTCTTTCTTTCGACCATGTCTTGCAGATGAGCTGGTGCATGCTCCTAACCAGATCATCACCAGCGGATTTAAAAAGTTCGGCAGCTAGGCCGTCTGCTCCGGCTGCTTTGTTGCACTTGAGCTTAGACACAGCTACTTTCACCTCCTCCAGGTAGGGTGAGCGGTATCGTTCGTATGCTTCGTCGGTAACGGCTTCGCCCGGGTTGAATGGTTCGTTCTGCCTGACAGCGGTATTTGGTTCGTCCTCGCCGTTATACAGTCTGCAGAAGTGGTCTTTCCAAATCCTCAGCACCGACTGCGATTCTACAACGATGTTCCCTTGATAATCTTTACAGGCTTCAGTTCGAAGTTTATACTCTTGGCAGGACCTTTTGATCCTTTGGTAAAACTTTCTAACCTCATTCCTGTTGTAACATCTCTCTATTGTGAGGCAGACATATTGCTGCCTCACGTCATAAATCACCGCACGATCACAACTGACCGATAAGAATGAAGCTACCACTGCTGCAACTTTAAAAAAAAAACTTTAGAAAACTCTAGAAAACACCAGATTCAGGTGCTTCTATTTTATTTTATTTATTTCTTGTTTCTAAATTGCTTAAATTATTACTGGTTAAATCTAAAGCATGAAAATCATAACTATCAAACTCCTTCTCAAAGAATAATAATTGTTTTTTTGCTATTGTTTTGCTTTAGCTTTTTTACCTTTAACTTGTCTACACTAATACATCTGTTTTTTCTCACTCTATCTCAAGCAACTTCAACTATACTTACATATTTTTACTTATTTTCTCTTGCTGAGTAAAGTAAGTGGTTGGATCTGCTTTCCTTGCTCCCGCTCTTGTTATATACATATTGACATTACCTAAATGTCACTAAGAAATGCCACCGCCAATGCTATTACCAATGATTCCGTGCACATTATGATAAGGTTTCTGTCAAATGTACATTTTGGTTTAAATGTGTGTCACTTGAACGCCAGAAGCCTACCCAACCATAAATTACTGAATGACTAGATATTCAACTTGCGTTCAATATCTAGTCAATATATTAAGCATATTCAAAAGCTTTAAATTTTCGTGTCGGTGAATACGTGTAAAGAGATACAACAACAATTTACCTCACGTGATGAGCTGATGTAAGGGCTCCAAAACAAAATTGCATGGAACTGACGAATTGATGAATTTACTCACATTTATAAACAAATGTCGGCGGTAGGGTAAATTCCTCAATTTCAGCTTGTGGGCAAAGCTTTGACATGCCCGAAGTTGAATATCTATTCTTATTCAGTAATTTATGTTCCCAACAAACAAGTCACTGAAAGCGAGACCCTCTCTTCGTCCAAATCGTCGGGCGTACGTGGAGTTGTAGACTTTTTAAGAAGGAAAAGGCATCCTTACTGAATGCGCGGCTTTTTCATTTCTCTTGTGGGTCGGGCTTTCCATTCATTCCCCTAGCTAAGCAAATCGTTTGTACAGTGTTGTCGAAGAGCGTTTGCTAATGAAGCGAATATACGAGTATATATTATTCTTAAGCCGCGTTGTCACAAGCAACGTAAAACAGGAACAGAAACAGAATCTCATACATTAGCAACTGAAACCTAATTTCGCTGAATGCTTTTTGCGTTGCTAATTTATGAAATTCTGTTTCTGTTCCTTGGGATTACGCGGCTTTACTTGTGCTAGACTTAATGTATTTTATTTTGATATATAATTATTATATACGGTAATAAAAACAAATACAATAATTTTTTTCTTTCGAAGGACTTCTTGCATTGCACCAATTATTTCAAGCTTCGCACGACACTTCGCGACCAGAGGACAATAACACGTTCCCATATTCATGCGCACTGATCACTCACATTTACTGTACTCTCTCGCAAAATGCCGGTACACACACTACCTCAAAAAAATTTCCAAATGGCAAAGAAAGGCAATGGAATCGGTTACGAAATCTGCATTTGTTAGGACATGACGCAAAATTTTTTGTTGGGCATAAATTACTGAATATTTAGATATTCAACTTGCGTCCCTCTTACCCTGCAACACCCATTTGTTTACGTTTTTTATAAAGCCTTTAAAGTTTTTGTAAAGTTTTAAATTTCCGTATCGGTGAATACGTATAAGAAGATACAACAACAATTTACCTTACGCGATTAGCTGATGTAAGAGCTGCAAAACGAAATTGCAGGGATCTAGATCGTGCGATTTGACACCATTAGATTATTTTTTGTGGGGGTATGTCAAGGCTAATGTCTATAGGGACAAGCCCGCTTCGATTGACGCACTGGAAGCCAACATCCATGCATTCATTCGTGAGATACCGGCCGATATGTGTGAAAGAGTATGCCAAAATTGGACTCAGCGGATGGGCTACCTGAAACGCAGCCGCGGTCAACATTTGCATGAAATTATCTTTAAACATTAAATTGCAAGGTTCAAACTATCGATTCAAATAAATATTTCATTAATTTTTTTTCGAATTTTTTGTGTTTTTTTTTTAAAAAAAGTTCTCAACCTCTTAAAAAATCACCCGTTATATGTAGGTTTTGTATAACTTTGAAGGTTATGAGTTATTTCGTAATGATAGGATAACTTCTACAATTGGGGGAGGGGTTGCAATTTATTGTAAGTCGTCATTAAAGTGTGATGTGCTGTTGAAATCTTCTGGTACGGATATTGAATTTATCATTGCAGTTCATGACAGAAATTTAAAAAGCTTGGTTTGTTGTTGCGACAATCCTGAGCGAAGATTTTCTCATGAGCCATTTTATTCTGCCCTATAAGAGTTTGCATCTAAATTAGTAGAAAATATAGCATTCTAGAAGATATTAACGGTTGGAAAAGAAAGTTTACAAAGTAAAAATAAAAAAACAATAAATAAACTAAAGTTGAAAATTTTAAGACAATTGATTCTAGAACTTAAATATCAAGAATTAAAGAAAAATCAAAACAAAAGAGTAACAAAAAAAAAATTAAAATGCAAAATTTAATATGCTAAATACATAAATCAACGCCCCATTTCGGGGGACTTTGGAAAGCTGTAATGAAATCGATAAAATATTACCTTAAACGAACCATTGGCTCTGCCAGACTGACATTCGAACAGTACGCGACACTGCTGACACAGATTGAAGCGTGCCTTAACTCTCGACCTTTTTGTCCAATGACCACCGATCCTGAAGATCTGACAGTGCTAACACCCGGAAATTTTTTCATTGGAATGGAGCCCAGTTTATGACACTCCCTGATAGAAATTTACAGGAAAGGAAAGCCAATAGCTTAGATCGGTGGAAATACACGCAGCGACTGATTGTACAGTTTTGGAAGCAGTGAAGTACAAAATACCTTCATCTACTGCAGCTGCATCTCGGGTCGGATGGTCTGACGCGCTTGGTGAAAGAGCAGCAGCTGTAACAGTTTGTCGATTAGACGTTTTAAAACAACAATATTGATTTTAAAGCGTCGAATCGCCAAACCCCTCCTTTGCCGGTAAATAATTCGTCGATCGTTAAAAAAATACCCCAATAAACACTTTCTTATAACACATAAAACAGAAACAACAATTCCGAACACCGCAAACACCCTATCAATCCTCATTAAAATGAACTGAAAATAAGGCCCATGAAACTTTTAAGGCTTCGTCTTTTTTTGATAACATTTCACTAATTTTTTTTTACGCGGCTTATCCGAAAATTTAGTGAAAATCTCGCGAATATTCAACATCTAACAAAAAAAACTAACTTCGGTCTATGTCTAAACTTCGGTAGATAAAGAGGATCAACTCACCAATCAGCTGAATTGAAATTTAAGCCAGAGATCCATGAACTAGATTCCAGAGGATGGCATCCATAACTGCAGCTAACTATTTTAAATTCTTTTTTACACATTTACAATTTTACAAATTTCTCTTATAACAAATCACTAATTATTATTTTGTTTTGCATTACCTTTAAGTAGGTACACAACACTCTTGGGCTATTTCCCATAAACGAGAATCACTATCAAGATGACAACTAAGATGCAACTAGAAATTTAAGCATGCAACAACAATGCACTGCCATCATCCACGACAGAAGAATCAAGTGGAGCACAATTCCACAACGCATCGTTTCGATGTATTCCACCCGACATGATTAGCGTTACTATTTCACCGTAATTAAATGAAGGAGCAAATTTGGAAGAGCACATATTGGAGGCGGGGAGCATGTAGGTTGCCAAGATATTATGGGAAAGGCACCACCGGTGGACATTCAAACGATGAGTGCAGTTGATAAATCATTGAAATGCAATCAATTTAATCACATAAGCAATGATTAATTCCAATGCACAGGTCATTTATCGCCACACCATAACGCACAATTAAACACTTTTTCGCACACCCGAACTAAGCGCCACGAACAACCAACAACAGACGACAACTAATGTCAAGTGTCAAATCTGCATCGATCTCAATCATGTGAGCCATTTCGCTCGCACACATTAATTTAAAACCCATGTAAAATGTTTAGAACTTACAACTATTTTAATGATTATTTTAATGATTACTTGCGAAAACCATAAGTAAAAGGAAAGTAAAAGAACGAGAAGACAATGCAAAGCAAAACTAAGTAGGAGATATGTTGTATATATATGAATATTGTAGTAATGTATTTCGTTAATTTTTATGTTCTCATTGATATTGGTGTAAATGGAAGGTATAATACAAATGTATTAGTATTTGTATCAAACTAAAAGTGAAAAACGCTAACAATGCACAGGGTTATTCACCCTGGAAAGAAGAATAAATAAATAAATTTTAAAAATTTAAATTAAATTTATTTCTTAAAAAACTAGATACATTTAAAAACGAATAACATTTCATTTCTAATAAATTGGTTGCCTATGTACAAGAGAAACCGAGCCTTTATCTGAGGATGATTTAAAAAGTTTTAGCCCTTCTGGTTCCACATCCCTAACAGACTTGGTCATATCAGCCAAGACCTCTTATAAAACAAAAGTGAATTTATAATGTTTTCTAAAGTACATTTTTTATTTCCTTATAATTTCCTTGCAACATAAACATCATCGTTTTCGGCAACATTCTAGCCCAAAACACCTACCGAAAAAAACTTTGGTCAAGCTCATTAATCAGGTATAATGAGATAGGTATCTTTTTGCCCCCAAGCTCGATTTTCTGCTCTTTGGGGCAATTGTTCAGACTGAGGGTGATTGTATTAGTAGATTGCACGCTATTTTTACGAATGCATAAAAAAAATTCACTAATACAGTCACCCCTGGCCTGAACAAGGGTGCGAAATGAGTGCGGTTGGTGCAGCTCATTTTGGGTTTTGAGTGCGTTTCAGGCTACACATTTTAGATATCAGGTTTTGGGTCACCACAGCGAAGATCGCATGAGTTGAATTCGTGGCAATCGTTCGTAGTTTTAAGATAGATATCCGTGCAGACAAGTTGACTTTTCCATTCAAAAATGAATTTATTTATTATTTTTTAAGAAACAACTTTTTTTTTAACTCCGAGCTAAGCTTACTGAAATGGAGCGACTCATCCACGAACTTAAAATGGAAGTCGACTCACTGTGAAAAGAAAACGAGGATATTAAAAATACGCGTGTAACGAAAAACTGTGAGGTAACGAAAGAGTGTGTAACATCGAACCGACCAGCAAGAACTTGAGACCAATTAAATTTTAAAAAAAGGTCTAGCAAAATGAGTAAGGCGAATTCCTCTCCCGAAGTAGCGCAAAAAAGAGATTAGCCCTCTGGCTTAAACAAAGCTAAATCAGAAACGAAAATTGGACCGCAATAAACATCGTCGGGATAGCAGACTTAGGGAGATCGCGTAACCTTCTTGCAAACACGGTGAGAACGGAAAACTATAAGCTTACTTCGCCCGAAACAACGTTTGGAAAGTAAATATTGACAACACCGATTGCTATCGCGCGCTGTCTTTTATATTGAATGCAGAAAGATTCGAGTTGTATACTTATCAAAAGAAGTACGAAAAACCACTGCGAGTCATTGTAAGGTGGCTCCACCCATCATGCACAAAAAGACGTTGTAAAAGACGTAAAAAATAAAGGCCTTAAAATAAAGTAAAGACGCGGCCTTCCAATTTTTATGCTCTCCTTTGAAAGAACTGATAGCGTAAATGATGTTTAAAAAATAAAAATTATACTTAACGTCATAGTTAAAATCGAACTCATGCGAAAGGGCAATAAACTGATACCACAGTGTAAGCGATGCCAAGAATTTAGGCACACAAGTGCTTACCCTCCAAGCAAAAAAGCGAATCGCCTTTTTCTTTACGCAAACTTTACGCTTTTATTGCGCTCAAATATCAGCACAACATATTAGAGCTCAAGGATGATGGGGTGGTTTCAGTAAACAAATACAATCTCAAGTGAAAACGCATAAGTTTGTTGGCTGGTCTGATAGTGCGTGCTATTTTTTCGGTTAAAGCACAGGCGTTCACCGATAAGGTAGGTATTTTTTTGTTTTCTTCTAAGTTGGCTTACGTAAGTTTTAGAACAAGAAATTTAAGTTGCAAGAATGGACAAGAAAGAGTATTACAAAATTCGAAGAGAAAGAAATCTTATTTGTGAAAGTGCAATTAATTCGTAAATTAATTCGTACTTCCTGTTCACAATCTACACTTTATAATGTTAAGAATATTATTTCGCTTTGGCACTTCGGAAACATTTCGTCCAAACTTTACGCATTCTTTACGCTTTCACGTGAAGAAAGCGCTCTGCTTTGGCGTAAAGAATTCGTTTCGCTTGAGCGTTAAGAATTCATTTCGTTTGGCGCTGAGAAAGTGGTTCGCATTTGTGTTACGCTGGTGATTCTACTTGTCATATGGTGAAAGGAAGGAAAGCGTTGAGATTCTAATTCGCCAAGGCGATGCGCAAGCGAAGAGTTGTATGGGCAGATGAGTGATTTTTCGTTTCGCATTCGGTTCGCCTTGCTTAGAGGGTACTCGCAAAAAGAACCACGTTGCGTGAAATGTGTCGGAAAACACCTCTCAACAGAGTGCAAAGTTGACATGAAGGCAAAAGCAGTTTGCGCCAATTGCAACAGAAACCACCCCGCAAACTATCGAGGATGCGAAGTAGCATAGAGCTGCAAAAAGGACGAGAACCTCTTAAGGAAAATATTCGAGGGCAGAATCCAAGCCTTGGACGTCCAAAAATTGTTGAAACTATTAAGCCAAAGACTCCAAAACGCCAAAGGAGATCAAAAGTGGGGGATTGGCAAAGGAGGCGACGACAAAAGGCGTAGAAGCTCCACAAAAGAGCGGCGCCAGTTCAAGTGCAGCGGAGAAACCGCCACTGGTCGGACGAAAATCATACGCACAGGTTGCGTCAAACTAAAACAAGGCAAGATCGCCCACAAGAGATGCAGCAGTATCTCAGATCCTCGCTGAAATCTTGGAAAAACCTGAGGGTCAGACCAAAATCAACAAACTTATATTTGACAAACTGAGCAAGCTCGAGTTTAAGCCCCGTGAAAACTACCAGGGAACATGAATATGAAACAGTTATTGAAAATGTTTACATGCAATGCAAACGGCCTTCTGAATAAAATAGACGAACTAGAAGTATTTTTACGGAAAACAGTATTGATATTTGCATGATTACGGAAACTCACCCTAAAAACGGGTCTAGACCCAAACTTAAAGGTTACAATGACTTATACGCACATCACCCTTTGCGAAATTTGAGAGGAGGATCCTCTCTCTACATTTAGAACTGCATTAAGAAATGCGTTTTCCGAAATAGGGCTTAGCACAGCCAAAGGGGCTGCCGAAGAGCTTCTGTCGAGGTAGAGACGTCGACTTTCTGACAAATGTTAAAAGATGAAGAAGGGGGGTCAGGATCTGTTTCAGTAGCTACATCAGTTTACTTATACTGGAAAAAGATGAGACGTTAATCACAGTAGAATTAAAACTATCAAGCAAGTCATTGAAATTCAGTTTTTTGATTACATGCTTAAAGGATGAAAATTTAAAAGACAGTTTGGACAGGGAAATCTTACGACAAGGCTGACAATACCAGAAAGCCACTTCAGATGAGTTGACTTTTTCCAGAAATGCAGCAGTTGAGCCAATGCATTTAGCATGAAAGTGGTTACCACAAGGACCATGCCATGTAAAGAGAGGCGCATTGATTTTGCTATCGCAACTATCTTTCGGCTGAGCAGGCCATTTCGAGTAAAAAAAAGCCAACAAGCCAATCTTGAAAGTTGGCTTGTTGGCTTTTTTTATGTATAAAAAGCCAATCTTGATCGTATGTATGACTTCATTGGGTCCAATTTGATCATTGGGGATAAATTTAACACGAAGCATACTTTTTGGGGCTCAAGATGCAATTCTACAAGAGGCAAATTACTGTACAAAAACAGTATGAAACGTGGGTGGACTTTTTCTCCACGGGAAAGTCAACATATTGGCCAACCGACAGGAATAAAATGCCTGACTTTGTCGAATTTTTCACCGCTTAAGGGTACCCAAATACCTTACGCGAGTCAAAAAGTGTTATAATATTTGCTCAGACTACTCAGAAGTTATCTTGATGATGGGTGGAAGATTGGCGAAAATAGAAAGATCTCCCAGATTAATTTGCAAAAACATGAACTGGGAAGCCTTTAGAAAGGACTGTATTACTATTATTGAGTTGGGTTTTGCACTGCGACCTGTTGGTCTATTGTACCCCCTACTTGAAGAGGTTACTTTTCTCAAAGGAGCTCCCCTCATACTATAACTCATGACTAAATTATACCGAGGGTATGTGCTCCTGTTTGGCCTTGGCTGAAAGAACTCATCCTTATAGCACATTCTCTTGTCCAGTTTCACGTAGGAATCTGAGAATGAGAAGTGGGTCCAAGGTGGGTATCTCTCTGTCTGGTATCTGGTATTGGCTCAGACATTTCATTCTCTTGTGGTTTAGAGCCCCACAGGATTGCAAAATGTGTGCCGGTGTTTCGCTAGCCTTATCACAAAATCTGCAGGAGGGTTCCTTCGTTACAACAATTTTCCTTAAGTGTTCTCTGAGTTTACAATGCCCCGTTAGGAACCCCGTGAGAATGCGTAGATTATTTTTACTAAGGCCGATGCATGCTTTGAATCTTCTCTGGTTATTGTTCCCTAGAAGTTTCTTTGCTTGCCTAAGACCTTTCCCACATCTTAGCTCGGTTTGCCTTCTCTGTTTACCTGAATTCTTCCTTGAGGGTGTGTTCCCTTATCCCGCAAAAAGGTTCAGGTCCTATGGAGGGTTCTGCTGCTCCTCGTCTTGCCAAGGAATCCGCTGCTTCGTTCCCCTCTATTCCAACGTGGCCAGGTACCCAGTACGGGATCACTTTATTGACCTTACCCAGATCGTGAAGCTTGTGTAGGCAGTCCCATACAAGTTTGGACCCGACTATCTGGGATTTTAGCGCCTTAATGGCTGCCTGGCTGTCGGACATTATTGCTATGTCGCAATTCCTGTAATTTCTGTCAAGAATGAATTGAACACTTCTGTCAATAGCGTATATTTCCGCCTGGAAGATGCTGGTGTATTTACCAATGGATTCGAAGTATTTTGTTCTTGGTCCAAATACTCCTGCACCAGTTCCATCATCAATTTTTGACCCATCTGTATACCATTTGATGGTGCTGTTGCTTAGTCTATATGTTGTGGATTCCAACATTTCTCCAGCTCTTTTTGGTGCTGAGCTTCACGATGAAGTTCTTTTCGGAGCTAAACTTCGACCATCCTGAGGATCGTTTTCGTAGCTGTTTCCTCAAGTACGATGTGTTGTGGTGTCAGTTACAAAAGCACTTTAATGGCTGCGGTCGGACACGTTCGCATAGCCCCGGTTATGCAGAGGCATGCCAGTCTTTGCACTCTGTTAAGTGTTTCTCTCGTTGTGCTCAGGTTTGTTCGCTTTGCCCATGCCACTGCTCCGTAAGTGATCATAAGTCTCACTATGGCAGTGTACATCCATCTTATGATGTTCGGGCTGCATCCCCAAGACTTACCCGCAAGTCTCCTGCATATCATAAGAGCACAAGTAGCTTTTCTGGAGATCTCTCCGTGTGCGTTTTCCAGGTGAGTTTACTGTCTAGGGTTAAACCTAAACATTTTACCTCTTTGACTGGTATCAGTGTCATTCCCGATAGTCTTATAGGTTTCATTTGAGTATTTCTTTTCTTTGTGAACAGTACTATGGTTGTCTTAGCCGGGTTAAGATTAAGCCCGGCTGCGTTGCACCATTTTTGAACGGTTTTGAATGCTCCTTGAATAATTTCACAGAGCGTTCCTTCAAACCCCTGGCACCAGGGGTTTGAACCACTTCCCCTGGCAATTAATACTATATCATCAGCATATATAACAAGGCTCCACATGAGTGGTGACAAAACTTCCCCTTGTTTGCACCCTCTTGTTGTGCTGACCTTGATAATTTCCTGCGATGTATGTATCTCCACTGATCTTGTACTCAGCAGTTCGGCAACTGTGCTATTAACTCCCTTCGTATGATGTATTGTCAAATACCCCTCGATATCTAGGAAGGCACAGAATACTGTCTCTTTAGTGTCAATAGCATTTTGGAAAATTTCCGTCAACTGATATAGAGCGGTCTCGGTATTTCTGCCCGCTCTGTACGCATGCTGGCGGTGGTAAAGGGGGAAGTTGTTTAGCACTTGTTCTCTAAGGTAATTATTCACTGCCTTTTTCCATTGTTTTTGAAAGAAACGATGTCAAGCTGATCGCTCTATAGGACCTAGGTTGCGTTGGGTCTTTTTTCCCCACTTTTGGAATAAATACAACCTTTGCCCGTCTCCACTGGTTCAGTATGTATCCCAGGGCAAGACTACTTTTTGCTTTTCTTACCAAGTGTGGGAGAAGCATTTCTTGCCCATTTTGTAATAGGGCTGGTGAGATGCCGTCTACACTTGGTAACTTGAAAGGTCGAAAGGTCATTCTTGCCCACTCTAGTCTGCCTCTAGAGCAAATGGTCTTTGCTCTATGCCAGTCTTCCTCCGAGGTCTCGACGCTTTGGTCCTGCTCCAGACATAGGTGCCAGGAGAGCTTTCGGGGAAATGAGTTTCTAAGAGCAGCAGTGCTCTCTGTTCCTCATTCTCTGTATAGATTCAATCCACTTTCTTTAGAGACGTAGGCACTTCACCTGATTTTGCAAGAGCCTTGTGTAGTCTTGCTGCACAGGGAGTGCTAGTTATTGCCTCACAGAATTTCCTGAAGCTATTTCTTTTAGTTTTCCTTATTTCTTTATTGTAGTTGGTTAGTGCCTCTCTGTCAGCTCTGCAAGTGTCCGTTTCGCTTAGCCATGTTAAACAGCTTCCGCGTCTCAGGGCTTAGTTTTGACAAGTTATTGCTCCACCATGGTACTTCCCTGGGTCTTCGATTCATACTTAGAGGACAGCTTCTTTCAAAAGCTTTAGTGATGGCTATTGTGATGCCCTCTACTGTATTTTCTAGACTTAGACAGTGGGATGGAGCTTGTCTTACGTTAATTTGCTCCAGATTGCTTCCAAGATTTTCTTTAACTTCCAACATTCTCAGTTTATCTTACTTGGATTTCTTCCCAGATTTCGAATGGAACCTGTGCTGTCGAGATCAAATAGGATAATTCTATGATCCGACAGCGATGGTTCATTCGATACTTTCCAGTTTCTTATCAACCTACTTATGCTCGGACTACCAAGCGTGAGGTCAAGAACTTTCTGTCTTACCCTAGTCACAAAAGTGGGCATGTTTCCTACGTTATATATGTCTAGGGAAGATCTAAGTACGAATACACTTACCTCTTTTACTAGTGCCCGTGCTCCCCCAGATAGTGTTATGCGCATTTGCGTCGCACCCGATGAGCAGTGGCATGTGGAGCTTGTTGCAATGCTCCACTAGGGCCTGAAGTTGGGTAAGCGGTGCTGGTTCCTCCCCAGCACAACATGCGGGAGCGATGATTATGGTGCTGTGAGCTCCCTCCACGTCCAGGCTTACTTAAATAGGCACCACTTCTCGTGAAGCGTATTCTGAAAGTAGAATATATTTATACTTTTTGTCTATTAGAATGCATGATCTTGGCTTGGACTTTCTCGTATCCCAAAGTACCTTCGCATCCTTGCACGCTAGTCCTTTGACTAGCCCTTTCAGGATCCATGGCTCCTGAATAAGTACTAGGCCCAGATTTCGGTTAATGAACATCCTCGCTATCATCAAGGCCGCGACAGCATGGTGTATGTTAACCTGCGCGATGCTGATTTTATTGGCAGCGGCCATCGAGCTAATGCTCGCGTGGGGCCTGTGCCCCAAGCACTGCCAACGCTTCTTCATCCTCGACCTGATCGCGATCCAGCTCGATCATGGTCTGGCCTAGTTCATCCTCATTGGAGAGCGAACCCTCCGATAGGGACGTGTACTCGTCCCCGCTCTGAACTGTCGGCTCAGCAGTAGGAGCCCGTATTGCGACCTCCGGTGTACTTGCAGCCTCCGGTGGTTGCAAATTCAGCCACCTGGGAGGTTGAATTCGAGGTGGTCATTGGCCCACCCGTCTCCTCCGACGTTTTCAGTCCGCTCACCGACACCCTGCTAAACCGATAGCTCAGACTGCAGTTCTGAGCACGAATCGCCTCAAAAGATTTGTTGTCGATTCCAAGGGCCAGTACTTGCCCGGTCCCCTCTATCCGACTGTACAAGACTTTCTAGGCCTTGGTGTTCAGGCCTTCGTTCTGCGCTTCCAAGAGCCGTAGGAGAGTTTGATGCTCCCAGTCAGCGCTCTTTGGCAGAAAGTCAGCGCACTTTGGCATTTGACCGTTTCAGCGGTCTTGCAGTCGATAAGTAGCATCCCATTCATTCTTGAAATGAATGCTTTGGAATTTAAGCTTGTGCTTTCAACCCAGGGCCATTTCTGCTGCAATGGCATTCTCGAGTTTTTCGAGTTCCTTGGCCTCGAGTATTACCTGTGGATAACCCACCGGAAATACCGCAGCCCATTCCGCCTTTACTGTTTCAGGCTGGATTCTGACAGCTGTAGCGGCTTTCGCAGCCGCAGCATAGCTTCTTCCGGCCCTCACAGTGTTGGCTTTCAGAGGTTTCGCCTTAGATTTCTCTGCCTCGCTCCGTCTAAATCTCTTTGCAGAGTTCGCTACATTTGCAAGAGACGTAGTAGAGCTTCTGCTCTTCTTTTCTGCCGGTGTGGTGTTGAGTCCCGGCTGAACTTTATGTTCTCCTGTTTTCTCTCTCACTACCTCAGGTGCAAGGCCCTTTTCAGGGTAGCGGAGATACCATTTTATACCGGCCCCCTGAGTCCCCTCCTAAGAGGGTCATGCCTCCAGCCCGATTGTCCGGGTGGCAGCATTATCGGGAGCCGTCTTCTTCCTGACCGTTTAGCAGGGGATTGAGACGTTCGGGATGTCCCGGGCTTTTCCACCCTCTGCTCTTCGGTTACCTTCCCGACAGCGTCGGCTGGAATTTGGCTCCCGCTTACCACCGCCGGTTTCTTGCCTTGTATGGCACTCTGACCTATTTTCAGGGTATCTGTGGTCTTTTGGCTAGTGCTTGGTTGCACCTCCCTAGGACCACGCCTCTGACTGGTCGAGGACTTTGCTCTTCAAGATAATCACCACAGAGATCCTGCTCCATTCGAACGAGAAGCTCTTGTGCGGTCCCGCATATTTTTTGTTTTATTGAATTTCTGACTTCTATTTTTGTTCATTAATTCGCACGAGTAGCGCAGGAAAGACAGTCCGCCACGCCAGAGCCTCGCATTAACGTGGTATGGCCACAGATACTCTCCAAGGCAGCCCTGTATCAGAGAGGCAAAATATAGTTTGTATACCCCCTGGCTGCAAACCATCTAAAGGGCTGGTTCGCATTACACCCTAGGTTAGGGGGGATTTAAGTCGACTTTTAGGACAGGCATACCTTACCTCAAGGCTATTCTTACCCCGTCCTTGCAGGGGGCTAGAACTGAAGTCAGTGGTGGGCCCAACTTCAGCCGCCGTAACCAAGGCTGTGGCCCCTTACATGGTACCATCACCCAGGGAAGGTGAACCGAGGTTTATTTACGAGTTTACCGACGGGGTGGCGGGATTACCGACGGTGTGATACCCCCCCCCCCCTTCCCCCTCCTCCTTGTTTTAACTGAGCTTGGGACTGGCTTAGGCGGATTTAGAAAAGACTGTAAGGAGGGTGTTGGTTTGAATGTGCCATTGAGAACTCCTTTCGAGTTAGAAACCGCAGTTGACAGATTTATTGAAGCAATTCAGAGCGCTGCTTGGAAAAACACTTCGTCCCAAAAGAACGCAGTTAGCACCGACGGGCAAGTACGCACCATATATCCGCTCGAAATCGAATACTTAATTCGTGAAAAGAGAAGAGCGCGTAGAAGATGGAGAGGCACGAGGGCTCCTCCAGACAAAACCTTCTTTAACCACCTCTCTAACAAACTGAAAGAAATGTTGCAAGATTTTAAAAATCGTGAGACCACTGAATACCTTGAAGGCTTGTCGGCGGATAGGAGCTTAAACTACTCGCTGTGGAAAGCAGTTAACTCTTTCAAGAAACCTATAATCCACTCGGCACCAATAAAAAAAGCTAACGGCGAATGGGCAAGAGAAGACAAAGAGAAAGCGAATTTGTTTGCTGAACATTTAGAAGAAACATTGAAGCCTTTCGACGGTCGGCCATTGGTTGACAATCAAAACAACAACGCGGAACCTGATAGCTTAAGACTGAAAAAACTTTCATAAGTTGAACTCCGACAGACAATAAGCAAACTTGAAAATAACTAGTGGGAGGGTTACAATCCGCCTAGGTGAATCGTTGGATACCCCATCCCAATAGACCACTGTCAAGCTCTTAAATGCGTCGAAAATCTTGGTTGTTAAATTTCAGTTTCTATTAACTTTTCAATAACATAATTTTGTATAATAATAATAATAATAATAGAAATACGCAGAAATACGCTTCCCGGATCAGCAATTCGGTTTTAGACTCAGTCATTCCACAAAAGATCAAGTTTTCTGAATAACGCATAAAATTGAAAAAGCCTTAGAAGGGAAAGAATATACTCAAGTGCTTTCCTCGACGCATCGCAAGCCTTCGACAAGGTATGGCAAAGCTTGCTACTATGAAAAACTACCTTGAAAGCAGACTCTTCCGTGTTAGGTGTAGTACTGAATACTCGAGTTTCAAGGAAATTCGACCTGGAGTACCCCAGGGAAGTGTCCTCGGTCCGACCCTGTTCCTGCTATAAAAGATACCTCTAGATGACGAGACAGTCGTCCACGTTTGCGGACGATACGGCCATCCTGGCAACAGGTGAATCAGTCGAGTCATCAACGAGAAACCTCCAACGAGCATTGGACAGAATTTGTGTCTGGATGAATACTTGGCAAATCGCTCTTAACGAGAAAAAGTCTAGGCATGTGAATTTAACTTACAGAAGGGTTAACAATTTACCTCTGTTTATAAATTCTGCACAAATACCTTTTGCAATGACGCTAAACTAAGGTGGAAACCACACGTAAAGAAGAAGCATGACGGGCTCGAGATTAGGCTCATGGAAATGTATTGGCTTATCGGAAGATTTTCGAAATTAAGCATATATAACAAACAAATAGCAACCTACACAATGCGATAAACACTACAGAAGCGTAAGCTACTTGATAAGTTAAGTTAGTTGTAGTCGAGAAGAATTATGAGAGAGCGAAAATTTACTACTAACTATGAAAATTTACTACTACGTCCTTGCAGGGGGCTAGAACTGAAGTCAGTGGTGGGCCCAACTTCAGCCGCCGTAACCCAGACAAACTTGAAAATAACTAGTGGGAGGGTTACAATCCGCCTAGGCGAATCGTTGGATACCCCATCCCAATAGACCACTGTCAAGCTCTAAAATGCGTCAAAAGTCTTGGTTGTTAAATTTCAGTTTCTATTAACTTTTCAATAACATAATTTTTTTTATCATATATTTTATTAGATGCAGTATACACGTGTTGACCGCAGTTTTATATTAAAAATTTGATTTATTACTTAAAAACGCCCCCAAAAGTGGGAGTGGGAAAAATTTATTTATTTGAGTTGATAGCTTACGCACATATCTGAACATTTTATAGTGCAAGTTTTTTGGATTTAAAGCAAATATATCAAATAAAAGCCGTTTATTAGAATGCATATTAAACATGACCACGCCTACAAGACGTCATTATGGTTCCAAAACCGGAGAAATGTGCAAATGATAAAAAATCTTATAGGTCCATATCGCTTCTGCCGATAATATCGAAAGTATTCGAGAAACTTCTGCTGAAGCGATTACAACCAATAGTTGCAGAAAGACGCTTCCCGGATCAGAAATTCGGTTTTAGACTCAGCCATTCCACAATAGATCAAGTCTTCAGAATAACGCATGAAATTGAAAAAGCCTTAGAAGGGGAAAGAATATGCTCAAGTGCTTTCCTCGACGCATCGCAAGCCTTCGACAAGGTATGGCAAAGCTTGCTACTATGAAAAACTACCTTGAAAGCAGACTCTTCCGTGTTAGGTGTAGTACTGAATACTCGAGTTTCAAGGAAATTCGACCTGGAGTACCCCAGGGAAGTGTCCTCGGTCCGACCCTGTTCCTGCTATACACAAAAGATACCTCTAGATGACGAGACAGTCGTGGCCACGTTTGCGGACGATACGGCCATCCTGGCAACAGGTGAATCAGTCGAGTCATCAACGAGAAACCTCCAACGAGCATTGGACAGAATTTGTGTCTGGACGAAAACTTGGCGAATCGCTCTTAACGAGAACAAGTCTACGTATGTTCATGCGCCCTGAACTTACAGAAGGGTTAATAATTTACCTCTGTTTATAAATTCTGCACAAATACCTTTTGCAAATGAAGCGAAGTATCCAGAGATGACATTAGACGCTAAACCACACGTAAAGAAGAAGCGTGACGAGCTCGAGATTAGGCTGATGGAAATGTATTGGCTTATCGGAAGATTTTCGAAATTAAGCATATATAACAAACAAATAGCAACCTACACAATGCGATAAACACTACGGAAGCGTAAGCTACTTGATAAGTTAACTTAGTTGTAGTCGAGAAGAATTATGAGAGAGCGAAAATTTACTACTATGACGTGCGTTCTGGCAGTTTCCATAGTGTCTATCATAAATGGGTAGTTTTTTAGCACGTGGAAATCGAGCACAACCAATATCGGGTACTTCGGCATTATATACCTGATATAGTGGGCATATTGGTATCTTTGAAAGATTTTGGAGTCTTAGCCTTAGTATTCAAAAAAAACTTAGGATTCAAAAAATTATTATCCACCTTAGTATTCAAATTATTATCCACCTTAGTATTCAAAAAAAAGAAAAATTATTATTTTTTTAAGTGCTGCATTGTTCGCTTTCATGGAAAAAAAAGATATAAATAAATTGATTGTGAAAAACGATGAAATCTTTGTTTGTGCAGGCAATAAAAAATATTAGAAAGATAAACATATCACGCTCGTTCAAGATTTAGAAGAGAAATGCTTCGTTAATTATTTGCCTAAGAGAAATTGGTAAATTGATAAATAGTTTGCCTAAGATAAATTGGTGTTTATTTAACCCACAACTACCTGAGTAGATTAGCTATGAGAGTTCTGGCGCAAAATTTGGCGAAATTTTTCTAAGTCGCTTATCTTTTAGATCTTTGTCTGGGTGTATGCAATGATTTTGTGCTTTTGTGTTGTGCCTGTGGGTATGCAATGATTTTGTGGTGTGTCCGTGGGTATGTAATGATTTGTCTAAGGGCATGCAGCAATTTGTGTTTAAGTGTATGGATGGCTAGTCATCTCATAAGAAAAAAAATCATTGGGGTTAACTTTGAAGGATGAGAAATTTGAGTGTGATGCATTCATCCTAGGCGACTATCGGGTGCAGCGTTCGCGGAGGGGGCGGTTTGGAGTATGTTGTGAAGAATGATTCAAGTACGGTGGCTAAAAAAATGTGGTGACGCTTAGCACCGGCGGTGGGTATGATTGATGATAAGAGTAAGTGAGTCAAGGCTAAAGTTGAATGTGCTGGATAAGGTATGATGGTTGATATGAGAAAGTGGATCAAGGTTAGGGTACTATAAAAGGTTAGGACTAGACGGATAAATGTCATACACCAAGGAATGATATATGAGAGCAGAACTCAAGAAATAGACTTGCAAGTAACGGAAGAAGAAAGGGGTGTTTCAATTAAACACATCAATAGACATACTGAAAGGCGTATAATAAAATTCAAGTTGACTTTAAAGCCCTTAAGAAGAGTGTTGAGGATATTGTGCAATATATTTGCAAAACCAAAATGTTTTGGTGTGAAGTGTTGAGGGAGGGTGAAAAACTATGTACTTGCGAAGCTGGTTGGACAGAGATAAATTTCTCGGATGTGTTGTTTTATAGGGCGATATGTGAGCTTTATGCTACACCTGAAGATGGGAATGGCTGCCTTATTTTTCGTTTAAGGAATGGTGAATCAAGAGAAACCATTGCGAACAGTCAAATGAAACTTCAAGCATTTCAACATGTCAAGTTACATGTTATAGGAGGTGAAATAACTATGTATGGAACAGTTTTATCAAATTTAAAGGCTAAGAGGAAAACAAATCGATTTCCTATAGATTGCCCTTTTGGCGATGATGTTGAAACCTTAAGATTGGTTACATCTGAAGGTCGAAGGTCAAATAATCGAAAAGCTAGGGCTACGGAAGAGGAGGGAACTGATGTGGCAGAGACCACTTCGAGCTAAAGGCTATAAGTATCATAAGTCATGTGATGGTAGCAAATTTTTTTTCTGAGGACTATAATTCACAGTAAGTGTTAAGATTTTTTGGTTTAAATGTAGCAATTCAATTTCTTTGATTTATTTCAGCGCTACCCTTCATCGAAGAAAGACTTATTGAATACGAAAATGTTTTTCATCACTTTATCAATATTTTTAATCTTTCCATTGTTTCTTAATGGATTACCGCTCGAGTTTGATTTAAGAAATAAAAGTCAAATGGAAAATGTAACTTTTGCCTTAAGCTTACCCAACAATGATACTGTGGAAATTGGACTGACGGTTTCATTAATCAATAGCAACAAAACCACAAGCAACCCATCTCTCTATAATGATATCATAACTCCAACCAAGGAATCTTTTTATAGGCACTTTAAATTGGAATTCGATGAAAACAAAGAACTTACTATTCGGTGTACTTATGATAGCAACTATAAAAGTCGTTCTCTGGCCATTTCATGCTTCGAATATCGTGAATATGAACAAGAAAGAATTTTAAGTAATGGTGAAATTGATGGTTTCTTAGTAATAGATAAAGATCGTACAATAAAAATGGGTCGTTATAAAAACTCTTTTAAAGAAACTGCTGTTTTGTAATGTATTTCAATTAAATAATAACAACTAAAAATCTGTTTGTAAATCTATCACCTACTCATGTATGGAACTGGGCTGTATGGAACCGCCCCTGTACGTAACCGGGCTGTATGGAACCGCCCTGGAGCTGTTCGGAACCGCTCTGGAGCTGTTCGGAACCGCCCTGAGCTGTTCGGAACCGCACTGTATGGAACCGCCCCCTGTACGGAACCGGGCTGTATGGAACCGCCCTGGAGCTGTTCGGAACCACCCTGAGCTGTTCGGAACCGCCCTGTATGAAACCGCCCCCTGTACGGAACCGCTGTTCGGAGCCGCCCTGGAGCTGTTCAAAACCGCCCTGTATGGAACCGCCCCTGTACAGGACCGCTGTTCGGAACCGCCCTGGAGCTGTTCGGAACCGCCCTGAGCTGTTCGGAACCGCCCTGTATGGAACCGCTCCTGTACGGAACCGGGCTGTATGGAGCCAACTTCCTGTTTGGAATTTATCTATATAAACAGACCCCCCTTTTGAAATCGATTTATATAAGACTAATCCTGTTTGAATGTAGTCATCATAAAATCACTCCTCCTGATTCACAAATGGGTGCTTCAGATAATTTATTTAAAAATCTCATAGTAACAAAAAGGGCTTTGAAGAAGAAATATATGCAAATCAAAACTGGAAGAATTATAAAAGATACCGAAATTGAAAATGTTTTCAAACCAGTTGTTGACCCCTTAAAAGAGATTGTAAGAAATACTAAAACGAGTTACGAGCAAACTATAAATGGTAAAACTAGTAACGAGCAAACTACAAATAAACTGTTTAAACAACGAAAGCTGCAATTTAAAAGTCCTATAGAAGAAAAAATTTTAGATGATGAATCAACATTAACATATTCTAATCCATTAGAAGAAGAAGAAGAAGATGTTTCATTTAGAACCCCTACAAATTCGCGTGCTTAGAATCAAAGTACACCGGTCAGCCGATCGTCACCGTCAGATTCAAGTCGTGATGAGGTCTTTGGCCCATATTTCGATGTAGGAACAAATACAACAAGGTTGGGCAAATCAAAATTTCGAATTGATAAACATGACAATTATGAAATTGATGGTGAAATTTTCCTCGCAACAGATGGATTAAATGCACTTATTTTTAAAAAAGTCCCCCGAAAAACAAAATATAATGACGATGATTTGAGCTTATATGGGCGAATATTAGAAAAAACATGTGCACACAAGAAAAACTATGACCTTAATTCACATGTTAAGGGTAATCGAGGCCAAAAGTATAAAAAAATTATCCAACCTTTAATTCAGAGTATGCAAAAAAGCGGTAAATCATATGATATGAAATATTCCAGCAACGCAATCGATTATGTGCATTGGGATGATCCTAATGAGCTCGTTGATAGACTTAAACTTTTAATCGCATCTCAAGCAGCGTGAGTCGAATATCATATATTAATCCGGCATTCAGAATGTATGCTAAAATAAATAAATAGAGTGGCGCAACAGCTCGAGGTGAACCAGGGCCAACTTCTCAACAATGTATGCTGGTGTGTTGATTTCTTTACATACAAGGGGACCTACAATTTTTTGCCGAATCCGAACGGCACTTTGAGAAGTTTTTCAAGACATTTAATACTCTCGGAGGGCTTGTCAAACCCTCGCGGAGGTGGGGACCGTGAAAAAGAACAAGTCTTTTTTTTTTTTTTTTTTAGGTGACGATGGCAGGATGTATGGCAGAATGTATGTGTATGTGGCAGAATGTATGCTATTCAAAATGAGTGTTGACAAGTTCGGAAGAAGTTCAAACCGATTTTATAGGCTTGCTGTAGGTTCTCAAGGTCCAGCCGGGGTAGGATTTAAGCTGACACCTAATGGCGATTTTGATATCGAAGCAAAATGTTTAAACAACGTTGGCCTACCTGTGAACCCAAGGCAAGCATGCAATAAAGAGTACATAGATGATCGTATAGACTTTCAAGATAAAGCTATATTGATATTACAACAATATGTTGATGGAAATTATAATTCACTATCGGATACCATTAATGATGTAATCACGAAAACGTTAAAGCTTAACAGGAGCGGATTTTTTGATGGCCAACACAAACAATTGAAAAACATTGGTGAACCAATGAGTGATGAGGACGCAGCAACAAAGAAATATGTTGATAACACAACTGATATTATTTAAAAAAAATGCCATTCAACTCTCGATGTGAAATTAGAAGAAACCGATAAGACTTTGAGATTGTATGCTGATGACCTTAATTTGAAAACGCTGGAAATATTCAATTCGTTTAGAAAATACTTTCTAGATTTACTTGAAAAATATGTAGCAGATAATAAACCCTATGTAGGGACCAAATCAACTTCTTGGGGCCCGATTTAAGGGAACGGATGATTCAGTAGTAGTTTGAGCGTAAATTGATCAACATGTCAAATGTGAATACGGGATTGATTTTAGATGATCTGTTAAATTTCATGAAGGCTAGTCAACACATTCTACTTGAGGAGCATTATCATGAATTTATTGATTGCATATCATTTCTGAGGCAGTTTGAAAATGTGACTACAACTCAATCTAAATATGGATGTCATTTTTTGAATTGTTCCTGGTCTTCAAATCTGTGCAAACAGGACCTGATACTTGCGCTTGCTTTATGCTTGATAATAGCTTAATTAGAATTAAGAAATTGATGTCTCACTATAAAAGAATGATTAATAAATAAATAATAAAATCTAAAACTTTGTTTGTTTGCATTCATTTCATTCAAAGATGAGTAAGCGAAATGTTGTTGATGAGCTGCACAAGCCTGCTCGAAGAAATTTCTCTAGACGGCGGGTTATCATTAAAGGCTTCGATGATCTTTGGCAAGCGGATTTGGTTGAAATGATACCGTACAGTGATGTTAATAGTGGGTACAACTACTTACTAACCGTAATTGATACATTTTCTAAGTATGCATGGGTGGTCCTTTTGAAACATAAGACCGCATTGGCGATTACGCAAGCAATGAGATCAATTTTTATTGATTCAAATCGGTCACCCAAGAACCTACAAACTGATGATGGCAAAGAATTCTTTAACAAAATCTTTCAAGGCCTGATGAAGACATACAACATTAATCACTACTCTACATACAGCATGTTAAAGGCGTCGATTGTTGAACGCTTCAGTCGCACGCTTAAAGAAAAAATGTGGAAGAAATTTAGTTTTAACGGGAATTACAAGTGGCTACCCATTTATAAGGACCTGATGCATGCATACAACAACTCTATACACAGAACTATAAAAAGACGACCAGTGGATGTAAATAAGAATAAAGCAAAAGAGATATTATCAACCATGTACAATCGAATTAAAATCGCTCCGGAGGGAAAATTCAAAGTTGGTAGCAAAGTTCGAGTGAGCAAGTTTAAACATGCTTTTGAAAAAGGTTACACTCCCAATTGGTCGATGGAAATATTCAAGATAAGAAAAATTAAGTTGACAAATCCGGTTACAAATCTTCTTGAAAATTTTCAAGGTCAGCCTATTAGTGGATGTTTCTATGCTGAGGAATTACAAGAATCGAAGTATCCCGACACATTTCTAGTAGAAAAAATTATTGCAACAAAAATGATAAGGTTTATGTTAAATGGATGGGTTTTCCATCCGATCACAATTCATGGATCAATAAAACACAAATTATTTAATATATTCTGATTTTGTTCATTTTTATTTTTATTAAAAGTTGTATATACATTATTTATAAAATAGTCATCGCATAGGTCTGCTTCATAGATTTGAGATTTACTAATTCCACGTTGGGGTCAAGCTGTAGTTCCTGGTTTGTAAAGAGCTCAGTTCCACCATTACTTAAAATTCTTTCTTGTTCATATTCACGATATTCGAAGCATGAAATGGCCAGAGAACGACGTTTATAGTTGCTGTCATAAGTACACCGAATAGTAAGTTCTTTGTTTTCATCGAATTCCAATTTAAAGTGCCTATAAAAAGGTTCCTTGCTCTCAATTATCCCAGATATTTCGATTTCTTTCTTTATCAAATCTTGCCTAAATCCCTCAATCGCCTTGTGTACAGTTACAAATTTTTTTCCTTTCCATCTTTTCCGTGGTTGGAGTAATGATATCATTATAGAGAGATGGGTTGCTTGTGGTCTTGTTGCTATTGATTGATGAAACCGTCAGTAAGCGAAATGAAAGTCCAATTTCCACAGTATCATTGTTGGGTAAACTTAAGGCAAAAGTAACATTTTCCATTTGACTATTATTTCTTAAATCAAACTGGAGCGGTAATCCATTAAGAAACAATGGAAGGATTAATAATATTGATAAAGTGATGAAAAACATTTTCGTATTCAATAAGTCTTTCTTCGATGAAGGGTAGCGATGAAATAAATCAAAGAAATTGAATTGCTACATTTAAACCAAAAAATCTTAACACTTACTGTGAATTATGAAACATGACTTATGATACTTATAGCCTTTAGCTCGAAGTGGTCTCTGCCACATCAGTTCCCTCCTCTTCCGTAGCCCTAGCTTTTCGATTATTTGACCTTCGACCTTCAGATGTAACCAATCTTAAGGTTTCAACATCAGCGCCAAAAGGGCAATCGATAGGAAATCGATTTGTTTTCCTCTTAGCCTTTAAATTTGATAAAACTGTTCCATACATAGTTATTTCACCTCCTATAACATGTAACTTGACATGTTGAAATGATTGAAGTTTCATTTGACTGTTCGCAATGGATTCTATTGATTCACCATTCCTTAAACGAAAAATAAGGCAGCTATTCCCATCTTCAGGTGTAGCATAAAGCTCACATATCGCCCTGTAAAACAACACATCCGAGAAATTTATCTCTGTCCAACCAGCTTCGCAAGTACATAGTTTTTCACCCTCCCTCAACACTTCACACCAAAACATTTTGGTTTTGCAAATATATTGCACAATATCCTCAACACTCTTCTTAAGGGCTTTGAAGTCAACTTGAATTTTATTATACGCCTTTCAGTATGTCTATTGATGTGTTTAATTGAAACACCCCTTTCTTCTTCCGTTACTTGCAAGTCTATTTCTTGAGTTCTGCTCTCATATATCATTCCTTGATGTATGACATTTATCCGTCTAGTCCTAACCTTTTATAGTACCCTAACCTTGATCCACTTTCTCATATCAACCATCATACCTTATCCAGCACATTCAACTTTAGCCTTGACTCACTTACTCTTATCATCAATCATACCCACCGCCTGTGCTAAGCGTCGCCTCCGCGAACGCTGCACCCGATAGTCGCCACAGATGAATGCATCACACTCAAATTTCTCATCCTCCAAAGTGTACCCCAATGATTTTTTTCTTATGAGATGACTAGCCATCCATACACTTAAACACAAATTGCTGCATACCCTTAGACAAATCATTACATACCCGCGGACACACCACAAAATCATTGCATACACACAGGCACAAAACAAAAGCACAAAATCATTGCATACGCCCAGACAAAGATCTAAAAGATAAGCGACTTTCGCCAAATTTTGCGCCAGAACTCTCATAGCTAATCTACTAGTGTGTACGCAGAAGTTACAGTCCGTAAAACGAACCGTTGAGTACCCCATCCTATCCCACATTGTAAAATGCTGATGGCATAGTTATTTTTTGACATTTTTTAAGTAAAGCAAATTTCGAAAAGGGGCGTGGTCCAACCGCCCCTAATTGCAAACTATTAATTATAAGATATTTCCACAGATATTTCCAAGTTACAATTAAATGTACGTAAAAATGCAATTTTTTGGTTCAGATTCAATATTTTTAAAAAAAATCGACCCCTGAAAGGGTGCGTGGCTAAAAACTTTATATAAATGAAATCTGGACTGAAGTCTTGTTTACCTGACCTGCTCCTTTTTTTGTTTCATGCTTTCCTAAATTAGGCTCAAAGCCAGTCGAAATTAAGTTTTTCTGAAAAATTTTAGGTTTTTCTTCAATTCTGCCTCCAAATGTGGGCGGGGCCCAAAGTCTTGTATAAACAAAATGTGGAACTAGGCGTTTTCTACATAAAATGTTAAGCAAATTTTTCAATTTCGAGCAAAAATATTGAGTAAACTGCATTTGAAAATAGTTGTAATTAAAAGCCTATCCGTTTCGTGTCAGATCAAGGAATGACACTTCCTCTTTGTTTCCACTTTATCTTCTTACATGATTACGAGATTAGCTTATGAGATAAGGAAGTTTAATGATAAGGCAGATGTTTGATAAAACACATATATTTTTAGTCTTGTGTATGAAAGTCTTTCCCCACTAATTTAAATTGCTCACCCACAGAAAATTTTAAATAAAATCTAATGAAACTTCAAATTAATATTTAGCGAATTCATTTGCGTAATAAACAAAATTTAAAAATAAAAAAATTAAAATGACACGATAAAAAATGTTAATAAAAAATCCAAAATAAAACCAATGAACTCAGTCATAGCTTTAAAGTTTCGATACCTATATAAAATGCCTACGTAGAAATCTGCTTGAAATCCTTACTATAGGCTAATCTATTTGCATTGCCTCATTTTTTGTAACTATTTCCATCTGAACTGATTGTAGGTATAGCGCGGTGTGTATTTTCGTTGGCTGTACTTTGATTGTCGATGTGTGTGTTAGTGGTGGGCATCAAGTTGCTATGGCTACTCAAATCGTAATAAAATGGAATAGGGTCAGATCTTGGTGGTTCCAATCCTAAGCCAAAGCTATGTATTCGGTTTATGTGGCGTTTTCATAAGCGTCCACCGTCGAGTTGTACAAGACAATGCAATCGTCCCAAAACTTCGACAACTGTCCCGAATTTGTATTTTTCTCCACTAGACGTTGTAGACGTTGTAGATGTATCTCGTCATTTGGCGCCGTGATTTTTATATCATCTAAGAAAACAGATACTCCATCGATGTCTTTCAAAATTTGTTCGATCTCGCGTTGCCACTTTGCTGGACCCGATGCGATTCCGTACATCAAACGAGTTGGTGTAAATAAACCATGGCGAGTACTCAGCGTCAGAATCTCCCTGTCGTATGGATTTTTTTTTTTATAATGCACTTGCGAATATAAGGGATTGGATACCCTTTTTAATGTTACACATCTCACGAGCGGAAAGGATTAGAAGAAGAGGAAAAGGAGGAGAGGAACCCATGCACTCTTGTTTTGAACAGTTGCAAGTTGTATTGCGCAGGAAAGATTGACCGTGGGAGAGCATTCCACATTCGCGGAATGTACGGCTTATGAAAGAACCTCAGCATTCCACATTCGCGGAATTGTACGGCTTATGAAAGAACCTCTAAACTTTACTGTGCGTCCGAAGGTGGGCTCGAGGGTAAGCTGATGTGCATTCGATCTTTGGCGAGTATTACGGTGGAACGTCTTTAGGGGCGGAATGCAATTGGCTATTTCGATGGAACATTGTTTGTGAAAAAAGCGATAAAACAGTGAAAGACAAGATACATTACGTCGATGTTCTAATGAGTCAAAAGATTTCGCAATGTTTTTGTCTCCAACAAGTTTTAACGCGCGTCTTAGTATCCTATCTAGCAAGAGCAGTGCTGTTTTTGGAGCACCAGCCCAGACATGGGAATTATATTCCAACTTGGGGCGAATATATGCCTTATATAAAATAGCCAAATCAGAGGGGGTGAAATACTTCTTGCATCTTTTAAGGAAGTCTAGGCATTTCGCAGCGTTCTTGGCGACGTCGAATATGTGGTCATTCAAACTAAGGTTGTTATTGACACACATACCGAGAATGGAAAGCGTTTCGGCTTCGTCGATGCAAGTGCCATTCATGGATGTACTTCTAATTGCAGGTATGCTTTAGTCAAATCAATCTTAGTGAATTTTTCTCTACCCGCCATTGATGCAAACAGTTCCTCAATTGTTGGAAGTGGATGTTCCTCAATCACTATACGCAGATTCACCCTGATCTTATAAATAAATAAAAAAATAAATAGAGTGACGCAACAGCTCGAGGTAAACCAGGGCCAACTTCTCAATGTATGCTGGTGTGTTTATATCTTTACATACAAGGGGACCTACAATTTTTCGCCGAATCCGAACGGCACTTTGAGAAAGTTTTTCAAGACAAATGATACTCTTGGAGGGCTTGTCAGACCCTCGCGGAGGTGGGGACCGTGAAAAAGAACAAGTCTTTTTTTTTCAGGTGACGATGGCAGGATTCGAACCCAGACCTCCGGCGTAATAAGCAAACACACTAACCACTACGCCACGGCACCCCACCGTGATCTTATAGTCTCCGCAAATCCGCACTTTGTTTCCCTATTTTTTTACGGGTACGATGGGTGTAGCCCACTTTGCTGAATCGACCTTTTTAATAATTCCATTCCTCTCCAAATCCTCGAGCTCTTTTTCAACTGCATCTCGTATTGCGAAAAGCAATTTTCGCGCTTTCACAAAAATGGGTGCCATACCTGGCTTGAGGCGTATACGTGCTTGCATGTTCTCAATTCTCCCCATTGATTTCTCAAAAACCTTCGCATACTTAATCTTAATATGGTCTATATGTTCCTCTGCAAGGTGTGTTTTGATCGATGAAACTAATGCAACACTGGCATCGCCGTTGAGTATTTGGTTCCAGTTCAACTTTAATTGTCGGAGCCATTCACGTCCTAATAAGGGTTTACGTAAAGATTCAACTACGTACAGTTTCATTTTGCGTACCTCGATGCCCACATCTACACACACATTCCGGTAACCTAGCACATTTATTTCTTTATCACAATAACTCACCAACTTTGTATCAGACGGACACAATATCTGCTGGGGAAAATATTTAGCTTTATCCTCGTTGCTGATAATCGTTACTGGCGAGCCGCTGTCGATATCGAAACCTAGAAATAAAACATTCCCAGCAAACAACGAAAAAGGAAAGGGGGACCCTCTCTCCGTCCAATTCGTCGGGCGTACGCAGAATTGTAGGCTATTTAACAAGGAAAAGGCTGCATTGGCGTTAGTTGAGTATACCACTGCTCCGCGCTGTTTTCTCTCTTTCAACGTCTGGGTGTGTGAGTGCGTACGATTTGTTGGTGCCTTTTACGTGCCCAATCCTTACTGAGTTCGCGGCTTTTTCATTCCACTTATGGGTCGGACTTTTCATATTCTTTCCCTTAAATCAGCTACACAAAAAAGAAAAAGCCCACTGGTTGTGCAAAATTAAACAAATGCAAAAAAAAAAATGGGTGCCATACCTGGCTTGAGGCGTATACGTGCTTACATGTTCTCAATTCTCCCCATTGATTTCTCAAAAACCTTCGGATACTTAATCTTAATATGGTCTATATGTTCCTCTGCAAGGTGTGTTTTGATCGATGAAACTAATGCAACACTGGCATCGCCGTTGAGTATTTGGTTCCAGTTCAACTTTAATTGTCGGAGCCATTCACGTTCTAATAAGGGTTTACGTAAAGATTCAACTACGTACAGTTTCATTTTGCGTACCTCGATGCCCACATCTACACACACATTCCGGTAACCTAGCACATTTATTTCTTTATCACAATAACTCACCAACTTTGTATCAGAAGGACACAATATCTGCTGGGGAAAATATTTAGCTTTATCTTCGTTGCTGATAATCGTTACTGGCGAGCCGCTGTCGATATCGAAACCTAGAAATAAAACATTCCCAGCAAACAACGAAAAAGGAAAGGGAGACCCTCTCTCCGTCCAATTCGTCGGGCGTACGCAGAATTGTAGGCTATTTAACAAGGAAAAGGCTGCATTGGCGTTAGTTGAGTATACCACTGCTCCGCGCTGTTTTCTCTCTTTCAACGTCTGGGTGTGTGAGTGCGTACAATTTGTTGGTGCCTTTTACGTGCCCAATCCTTACTGAGTTCGCGGCTTTTTCATTCCACTTATGGGTCGGAATTTTCATATTCTTTCCCTTAAATCAGCTACACAAAAAAGAAAAAGCCCACTGGTTGTGCAAAATTAAACATTTTAATCAAGTTGTATTTGATCTATTTTAAAATGAATATGTTCTTTAATATTTTATAACCGGAATGTATTTGAAGTCCATTAAAGGAGAATCTAGTTGCTGCTTCATCCAAATTGCTTTTGCTGGACAAATTTCGGTGCACTCCCAAAGCGTTGTTGAAGTGGAAATAATGAAAAGAAAATGTATTTTGTTGTTAGCTCCGTGTAAGTGTATTCGATTTTGTTACATAAATATTACATGCCGTAATAAAACAAACAGCTTAAACTGGATTTTTCCAATCCAAGGACTTCCTTGTATTGTACAACTTCCTTCTGAGCATAAAAGCTTTTGCGCGAGGCGCGACCAGTGGACACTAACACAAATACAGGGACACTGATGGCGATCACTCGCATTTACTTGCATGTATTCTCTGTCTCTCCCGTAAAATGCCTTTACACACACTTGTGGGGTGCCGTGGCGTAGTGGTTAGTGTGTGTGCTTACTACGCCGGAGGCCTGGGTTCGAATCCTGCCATTGTCACCTGAAAAAAAAGACTTGTTCTTTTTCACGGTCCCCACCTCCGCGAGGGTTTGACAAGCCCTCCGAGAGTATCAATTGTCTTGAAAAACTTCTCAAGCTGCCGTTCGGATTCGGCAAAAAATTGTAGGTCCCTTTGTATGTAAAAGAAATCAGCACACCAGCATACATTGTTGAGAAGTTGGCCCTGGTTCACCTCACCTATTTATTTATTTTACACACCATCGCAGAAAATGGAATGGAATGGGCTGGGCAATCTGCATTTGCTTCGGACATGACCCAAAATTGTTTGTTGGGTTTAATTTAAGATTAATGTAAATTTTCGAACGTTTATTTTTATTATTATAAGTTTGAATTAGTTAGTTCCTTCGAATCGCTGTCCTCAATGTAGTTTGTCTGCTGCTTTTCCTTTCGCGACTTGAAGCAGACCGCCTGTAGGTGCCTTCACTTTGCAGAATGAGCAGACAGAATTTTGATGTGCACACTTTTTGGCTCGATGATCAACCTTACCGCATCGGAAACAGTACTCCTTTGTTAGTTTTCTATTTTCCGGTTTCTTTGAGCTGGACGAATTTTGAGCCTTACTGTTTGGCTTGGTTATTTTCTGGCGAATGTAGTTGACCGTAGACTTTCCATCTTTTTGCTGCTTTATTTCAGCGCCGCCCTTGGCCGACAGCTCCATGGCTTTTACTGTTGTAAGCACACTTTCCATGGTGAGTTTGGCAGTCTCCAGCAGTCGGTTCTGTATGTGTACGCTTCTCAGGCCAAAAACAAACTGGTTGCGTAGTGCGGTATGCAAATATTCCCCGAAATTGCACTTAATTGAAAGTTTCTGTAAGGCTATTGAGTACTCCTCCACAGGCTCATCGTCCGCCTGCTTTCTCAGATGAAAACGATAATTTTCTAGGATCTCTAACGGCTCCGGATCGTAAACGTTTTTTAAAACTTCTTTTATCTCCTTATATGTTTTTGATTGCGGCTTAACGGGTGCTTATTTGTCGCACAGCAGATCGTACGTCTCTGCTCCCATATATATTAAGTGCAAGTGCACCTTTTTCACCTCCTCCGGAGCGACGATCGTCATCGTGCCTTCAAATCGTTCGACCCAACGAGACCACTGCATTTTGTTTTTGTCGAACTTCTCAAATATGCTATAATCAGCTATCTCGGACTCAGGTTATCTCACTATGCAATGTGCTTTTCACTTTATTATTAATTATTATTTTTTTTTAGTATATAATATAAAATTGTTTGCAATTGGTTTACTGTAGAACACTTTGCACTTTGTATTTTTCCTCAAAGTTTCACGATTCTACTGATAATTCTGGATTTAAAAAACTTCTCTTTGTTTTTTTTTTTCTCCTCGTCGCCACTGTTGTAATTAAAAGCCAATCCGTTTCATGTCAGATCAAGGAATGACACTTCCTCTTTATTTCCACTTTATCTTCTTACATGATAGAGTTTTTCGCGTAACTATCTCGCTCGCACCTCTCGTTCTAACCTTTGACGATAAAATGTTAAGCAAATTTTTTCAATTTCGAGCAAAAATATTGAGTAAACTGCATTTGAAAATAGTTGTAATTAAAAGCCTATCCGTTTCGTGTCAGATCAAGGAATGACACTTCCTCTTTATTTCCACTTTATCTTCTTACATGATTACGAGATTAGCTTATGAGATAAGGAAGTTTAATGATAAGGCAGATGTTTGATAAAACACATATATTTTTAGTCTTGTGTATGACAGTCTTTCCCCACTAATTTAAATTGCTCACCCACAGAAAATTTTAAATAAAATCTAATGAAACTTCAAATTAATATTTAGCGAATTCATTTGCGTAATAAACAAAATTTAAAAATAAAAAAATTAAAATGACACGATAAAAAATGTTAATAAAAAATCCAAAATAAAACCAATGAACTCAGTCATAGCTTTAAAGTTTCGATACCTATATAAAATGCCTACGTAGAAATCTGCTTGAAATCCTTACTATAGGCTAATCTATTTGCATTGCCTCATTTTTTGTAACTATTTCCATCTGAACTGATTGTAGGTATAGCGCGGTGTGTATTTTCGTTGGCTGTACTTTGATTGTCGATGTGTGTGTTAGAGGTGGGCATCAAGTTGCTATGGCTACTCAAATCGTAATAAAATGGAATAGGGTCAGATCTTGGTGGTTCCAATCCTAAGCCAAAGCTATGTATTCGGTTTATGTGGCGTTTTCATAAGCGTCCACCGTCGAGTTGTACAAGACAATGCAATCGTCCCAAAACTTCGACAACTGTCCCGAATTTGTATTTTTCTCCACTAGACGTTGTAGACGTTGTAGATGTATCTCGTCATTTGGCGCCGTGATTTTTATATCATCTAAGAAAACAGATACTCCATCGAGGTCTTTCAAAATTTGTTCGATCTCGCGTTGCCACTTTGCTGGACCCGATGCGATTCCGTACATCAAACGAGTTGGTGTAAATAAACCATGGCGAGTACTCAGCGTCAGAATCTCCCTGTCGTATGGATTTTTTTTTTTTTTTTATAATGCACTCGCGACTATAAGGGATTGGATACCCTTTTTAATGTTACACATCTCACGAGCGGAAAGGATTCGAAGAAGAGGAAAAGGAGGAGAGGTACCCATGCACTCTTGTTTTGAACAGTTGCAAGTTGTATTGCGCAGGAAAGATTGACCGTGGGAGAGCATTCCACATTCGCGGAATGTACGGCTTATGAAAGAACCTCAGCATTCCACATTCGCGGAATTGTACGGCTTATGAAAGAACCTCTAAACTTTACTGTGCGTCCGAAGCTGGGCTCGAGGGTAAGCTGATGTGCATTCGATCTTTGGCGAGTATTACGGTGGAACGTCTTTAGGGGCGGAATGCAATTGGCTATTTCGATGGAACATTGTTTGTGAAAAAAGCGATAAAACAGTGAAAGACAAGATACATTACGTCGATGTTCTAATGAGTCAAAAGATTTCGCAATGTTTTTGTCTCCAACAAGTTTTAACGCGCGTTTTAGTATCCTATCTAGCAAGAGCAGTGCTGTTTTTGGAGCACCAGCCCAGACATGGGAATTATATTCCAACTTGGGGCGAATATATGCCTTATATAAAATAGCCAAATCAGAGGGGGTGAAATACTTCTTGCATCTTTTAAGGAAGTCTAGGCATTTCGCAGCGTTCTTGGCGACGTCGAATATGTGGTCATTCAAACTAAGGTTGTTATTGACACACATACCGAGAATGGAAAGCGTTTCGGCTTCGTCGATGCAAGTGCCATTCATGGATGTACTTCTAATTGCAGGTATGCTTTAGTCAAATCAATCTTAGTGAATTTTTCTCTACCCGCCATTGATGCAAACAGTTCCTCAATTGTTGGAAGTGGATGTTCCTCAATCACTATACGCAGATTCACCCTGATCTTATAAATAAATAAAAAAATAAATAGAGTGACGCAACAGCTCGAGGTAAACCAGGGCCAACTTCTCAATGTATGCTGGTGTGTTTATATCTTTACATACAAGGGGACCTACAATTTTTCGCCGAATCCGAACGGCACTTTGAGAAAGTTTTTCAAGACAAATGATACTCTTGGAGGGCTTGTCAGACCCTCGCGGAGGTGGGGACCGTGAAAAAGAACAAGTCTTTTTTTTTCAGGTGACGATGGCAGGATTCGAACCCAGACCTCCGGCGTAATAAGCAAACACACTAACCACTACGCCACGGCACCCCACCGTGATCTTATAGTCTCCACAAATCCGCACTTTGTTTCCCTATTTTTTTACGGGTACGATGGGTGTAGCCCACTTTGCTGAATCGACCTTTTTAATAATTCCATTCCTCTCCAAATCCTCGAGCTCTTTTTCAACTGCATCTCGTATTGCGAAAAGCAATTTTCGCGCTTTCACAAAAATGGGTGCCATACCTGGCTTGAGGCGTATACGTGCTTGCATGTTCTCAATTCTCCCCATTGATTTCTCAAAAACCTTCGCATACTTAATCTTAATATGGTCTATATGTTCCTCTGCAAGGTGTGTTTTGATCGATGAAACTAATGCAACACTGGCATCGCCGTTGAGTATTTGGTTCCAGTTCAACTTTAATTGTCGGAGCCATTCACGTCCTAATAAGGGTTTACGTAAAGATTCAACTACGTACAGTTTCATTTTGCGTACCTCGATGCCCACATCTACACACACATTCCGGTAACCTAGCACATTTATTTCTTTATCACAGTAACTCACCAACTTTGTATCAGACGGACACAATATCTGCTGGGGAAAATATTTAGCTTTATCCTCGTTGCTGATAATCGTTACTGGCGAGCCGCTGTCGATATCGAAACCTAGAAATAAAACATTCCCAGCAAACAACGAAAAAGGAAAGGGGGACCCTCTCTCCGTCCAATTCGTCGGGCGTACGCAGAATTGTAGGCTATTTAACAAGGAAAAGGCTGCATTGGCGTTAGTTGAGTATACCACTGCTCCGCGCTGTTTTCTCTCTTTCAACGTCTGGGTGTGTGAGTGCGTACGATTTGTTGGTGCCTTTTACGTGCCCAATCCTTACTGAGTTCGCGGCTTTTTCATTCCACTTATGGGTCGGACTTTTCATATTCTTTCCCTTAAATCAGCTACACAAAAAAGAAAAAGCCCACTGGTTGTGCAAAATTAAACAAATGCAAAAAAAAAAATGGGTGCCATACCTTTCTTGAGGCGTATACGTGCTTGCATGTTCTCAATTCTCCCCATTGATTTCTCAAAAACCTTCGCATACTTAATCTTAATATGGTCTATATGTTCCTCTGCAAGGTGTGTTTTGATCGATGAAACTAATGCAACACTGGCATCGCCGTTGAGTATTTGGTTCCAGTTCAACTTTAATTGTCGGAGCCATTCACGTTCTAATAAGGGTTTACGTAAAGATTCAACTACGTACAGTTTCATTTTGCGTACCTCGATGCCCACATCTACACACACATTCCGGTAACCTAGCACATTTATTTCTTTATCACAATAACTCACCAACTTTGTATCAGAAGGACACAATATCTGCTGGGGAAAATATTTAGCTTTATCTTCGTTGCTGATAATCGTTACTGGCGAGCCGCTGTCGATATCGAAACCTAGAAATAAAACATTCCCAGCAAACAACGAAAAAGGAAAGGGAGACCCTCTCTCCGTCCAATTCGTCGGGCGTACGCAGAATTGTAGGCTATTTAACAAGGAAAAGGCTGCATTGGCGTTAGTTGAGTATACCACTGCTCCGCGCTGTTTTCTCTCTTTCAACGTCTGGGTGTGTGAGTGCGTACAATTTGTTGGTGCCTTTTACGTGCCCAATCCTTACTGAGTTCGCGGCTTTTTCATTCCACTTATGGGTCGGAATTTTCATATTCTTTCCCTTAAATCAGCTACACAAAAAAGAAAAAGCCCACTGGTTGTGCAAAATTAAACATTTTAATCAAGTTGTATTTGATCTATTTTAAAATGAATATGTTCTTTAATATTTTATAACCGGAATGTATTTGAAGTCCATTAAAGGAGAATCTAGTTGCTGCTTCATCCAAATTGCTTTTGCTGGACAAATTTCGGTGCACTCCCAAAGCGTTGTTGAAGTGGAAATAATGAAAAGAAAATGTATTTTGTTGTTAGCTCCGTGTAAGTGTATTCGATTTTGTTACATAAATATTACATGCCGTAATAAAACAAACAGCTTAAACTGGATTTTTCCAATCCAAGGACTTCCTTGTATTGTACAACTTCCTTCTGAGCATAAAAGCTTTTGCGCGAGGCGCGACCAGTGGACACTAACACAAATACAGGGACACTGATGGCGATCACTCGCATTTACTTGCATGTATTCTCTGTCTCTCCCGTAAAATGCCTTTACACATACTTGTGGGGTGCCGTGGCGTAGTGGTTAGTGTGTGTGCTTACTACGCCGGAGGCCTGGGTTCGAATCCTGCCATTGTCACCTGAAAAAAAAGACTTGTTCTTTTTCACGGTCCCCACCTCCGCGAGGGTTTGACAAGCCCTCCGAGAGTATCAATTGTCTTGAAAAACTTCTCAAGCTGCCGTTCGGATTCGGCAAAAAATTGTAGGTCCCTTTGTATGTAAAAGAAATCAGCACACCAGCATACATTGTTGAGAAGTTGGCCCTGGTTCACCTCACCTATTTATTTATTTTACACACCATCGCAGAAAATGGAATGGAATGGGCTGGGCAATCTGCATTTGCTTCGGACATGACCCAAAATTGTTTGTTGGGTTTAATTTAAGATTAATGTAAATTTTCGAACGTTTATTTTTATTATTATAAGTTTGAATTAGTTAGTTCCTTCGAATCGCTGTCCTCAATGTAGTTTGTCTGCTGCTTTTCCTTTCGCGACTTGAAGCAGACCGCCTGTAGGTGCCTTCACTTTGCAGAATGAGCAGACAGAATTTTGATGTGCACACTTTTTGGCTCGATGATCAACCTTACCGCATCGGAAACAGTACTCCTTTGTTAGTTTTCTATTTTCCGGTTTCTTTGAGCTGGACGAATTTTGAGCCTTACTGTTTGGCTTGGTTATTTTCTGGCGAATGTAGTTGACCGTAGACTTTCCATCTTTTTGCTGCTTTATTTCAGCGCCGCCCTTGGCCGACAGCTCCATGGCTTTTACTGTTGTAAGCACACTTTCCATGGTGAGTTTGGCAGTCTTCAGCAGTCGGTTCTGTATGTGTACGCTTCTCAGGCCAAAAACAAACTGGTTGCGTAGTGCGGTATGCAAATATTCCCCGAAATTGCACTTAATTGAAAGTTTCTGTAAGGCTATTGAGTACTCCTCCACAGGCTCATCGTCCGCCTGCTTTCTCAGATGAAAACGATAATTTTCTAGGATCTCTAACGACTCCGGATCGTAAACGTTTTTTAAGACTTCTTTTATCTCCTTATATGTTTTTGATTGCGGCTTAACGGGTGCTTATTTGTCGCACAGCAGATCGTACGTCTCTGCTCCCATATATATTAAGTGCAAGTGCACCTTTTTCACCTCCTCCGGAGCGACGATCGTCATCGTGCCTTCAAATCGTTCGACCCAACGAGACCACTGCATTTTGTTTTTGTCGAACTTCTCAAATATGCTATAATCAGCTATCTCGGACTCAGGTTATCTCACTATGCAATGTGCTTTTCACTTTATTATTAATTATTATTTTTTTTTAGTATATAATATAAAATTGTTTGCAATTGGTTTACTGTAGAACACTTTGCACTTTGTATTTTTCCTCAAAGTTTCACGATTCTACTGATAATTCTGGATTTAAAAAACTTCTCTTTGTTTTTTTTTTTCTCCTCGTCGCCACTGTTGTAATTAAAAGTCAATCCGTTTCATGTCAGATCAAGGAATGACACTTCCTCTTTATTTCCACTTTATCTTCTAACATGATAGAGATTTTCGCGTAACTATCTCGCTCGCACCTCTCGTTCTAACCTTTGACGAAATCCGTTCACTTGGTATGAAAACAATGAAATGGTTGCAAAGGGTAGGCATGTGCGCGAACGAGATAAACAAGTTTGTTTTCATACCAAGTGAAGAAAAGTGACATTTTGGCGAAAAGCTCTATTACGAGATTAGCTTATGAGATATGGAAGTTTAATGATAAGGCAGATGTCTGATAAAACACATATATTTTTAGTCTTGTATGTGACAAAAATATACCCTTCAAATAGATGCCACGCCCACTAGAGGAGGTTTACCAATTAAATTTGTCTTTTTTGTGTCTTACATTCACTAGGACATGCTAAATGTCAAATTTCAGCCTTTTAGAACGTCTTACAGTTTTGAAAACTCTGGAGGTAGTTGCACATTTAGACCGATTGTGGGCGTGTCTTTGGGCGGATTTCAAAAGTTTTTACACTTGTACTGCTTCGCAAGACGTGCACCTTACGTGCGAAGTTTCAGCACCCTAGATTAAAATTTAAGGCCTAAAAACATGTGACATACAGACGGACGGACTGACGGACGGACATGCCTCATTCGATTCAGAATTCGGTCTCGATCATATGCCCTTAAGGTCTTTTGGGTCTATCATTATTATTTCACCGTGTTACAAACTATGTGATAAACTTAATATACCTCCTATCCTATGGAATGGTGTATAAAAACGAAAACCGCTCCCATGTGGACGTGGTCATATTTAATTTGCATTCTAATAAACGGTTTTAATTCGATATATTTTCTTTTAATTCAAAAAACTTGGACTATAAAATGTTCAGATATGTGTGTATGTGTAAGCTATCAACTGAAATGAATAAATTTTTTGCTTTGCCCACTTTTGGGGCGTTTTTAAGTATAAACCATATTTTTAATATGAAAATGCAATTAACACGTGTACACCACTTTTGATAAAAATATTTTTTTTTTCGGAAAAACCATAGGACGAGGACCGGCCGCGCGTGCTTTTGTTAGTGTGAGATTCTCAATCACTAAAAATCCTCCCATTTCCCGTCAGACTACGACTAAGTTTCCTTAACAAGTAGTTCAAGCTTCTGTAGTAATCGCGTGGGGCAGGCTGTCTTCCAACGTAGGCACCTACCGTCAATAAATGCGGTTTCATCTTATGCTGCTAGATCCAACGGCCTCAATCGTTGTAGTGTAGTTGGCGCGTAAGATTTGCCTGATCCAAAGTTCAGATAATTTCATTGTTGCAATGTCCGCGAAGTCAAGTACTAAGTTTGCGAGCAAAGTTTGTTACCTCGTCAGTCACGGTTGCTATTCCTAGATCTCGGTGTAGATCGCTATTTCTTATGTATCATGGAGCATTAACGATTGTTCTGAGGTTCTTATGGATTTTTTAACGTGCGGCTTCCATTTAAGTTTTGCGCCTGGAGTCATTCCTAAATATTTCGCTTCATTTGAGTATGGGATTTGTAGGGAGTAAATAAACAAAGGTTTGCTGCTTATCTTTTTTATAAGAAAAGTAAACATGCGTTGACATAGTCTCGTTTAGGATGACTCGCCAGCTCTTCGGCCAGTCGCATATTTTGTCTAAAGCGCGCTGAAGTTTTCCTGTTGATAATTCAGCTGACGTATCAATTGCGAAAATAGCAGTGTTGCCAGCGAACGTAGCTAAAATTGTTCCCTCATCGTGGGGTACGTCTCTAGTATATTTATTTATCATTTTGAATTCTGCGTACTCATTTTCGTACCTTACGCGAAAGGTTCTCTCTTCAATCTGTCTTCAAGCTTTTGCGATTTCGTTTGTTATTCGATAGACCTGGTCGATTGTTAAATGCTTTTTCCTTAATCCGATTTGGTAATTCGGAATCAAGCGTCTTTCTTCAATGATTGGTTGCAACCTTTCAAGCAACAATTTATCGAATACCTTATACATTATCGGCAGTAGTGAAATAGGTCTCTATGATTTTTTGTTATTCGGACATTTTCCTGGTTTCGGAACCATGATGACCTCGGCCACTTTACACTGTCTTCGAACGTATAAAATTCTTATGGAGGCGTTAATGATATAGAGTATCTTGACCACTATTCAGATATAAAGAGATAGGCGACTTGCAATCCCCTTGCATGAAACACCTCTTACCTGCTATCCCCTTGCCTGATCTCTCTTTGGATACTTCGCCTGTCTGTGAATATATGTGAAGCTATATCTGTGAATATAGCTTCCATTTGCATGTTAAAATAAGTTTTTACGAAGCATTCAATCAATTCAAAACACAAAAAACTAATATTAAACAAACCGCAGATCAATGGCAGAAGCTTTGAAAAGTAAATTTTCGATTCAAAATTACTCTAATGATCTCAAGAACTGCTTCTCAAGAATTTACTTTTGTGAATGTACTTACTTTTAATAAACCGAAAAACGAATTTGGATTTAATATAAAATTATTTAAAGAAATTTACCGCCAGCTTGTTTTTTGCGCAAATCGAATTTGCTTTGATTACACAAATGTCAGAAACAGCTGATTCTGGTTTGGTGAGTTCAGTCCATAGGTAGGAGTGGAAATCTTTACTATGGGAAGTTGTTTTTACCTTTTTGCCTTTGCCTATTTTTCTTCCTAAAAATAAACAGTCAAGCTAATTGATTGTGTGTGTGCATAAATTTTATTAATTTATGCGTTTACTTAGAAAAAATATTATTTGCGACTTTTCAGTTTAAATTTCTTTTAAAAATTGAGTGCACATATTTGAAACCAATGTGAATGTTTATACCCGACCCAGGGTATATTAAGTCTGATGTATAGTTTGTAACGCAGTGAAATAATCACCGTAGACCCCTAAGACCTTTTAGAGATATGAATGGGACCGACAGGAGAATCGATTAAGCCATGTTTAATCAGCTTAATAAGCTTTTTTATTGGCCACGCCCAATTTTTAAGGGATTTTAGCTTAAAATGACTGTTTTTCAATAAATATATATGAAATTTGACAAAAAATTATATGACAAAAGCTGTAGATATTAGCATTTTCTAACTTTTTTGTACATATTGTATGTGCCTGCGCCCACTTTTGTGGGCATTGCGTTAAAAAAAGTGATTTTTTTAGTTAAAAAGGCGGAGTTTTAGGCCGAAATGTATGCAACCACCTAGAATAAAGCATTCAACAGTTATATTTTTATATCCCGCCCACTTTTTGGAGGCGTGGCAGTTTTCTTTTTGGTATAGTCGGGTATTTTGCAATCCGTCGTAGATGGATAGAAGCTTTTGCAAACCCACTGTTGCACTTTCCCACTTGTTTAAAAACTTTTTGTTTTTAAATGAATAGGTAGGTACATTTAAACAATACTCTGTTAACTTTCAGATCAATGATTAGAAAAAAGAGTTGGTTCGCTTAATTATTTCTATGTTTTCGAATGATTTCATGAATAGTTTCAGTAGTTTCGTTTTAATTATTTTTAGTTTATTTGTCTAATTATAAATATTTATCCAAAAAACAAATAAAAATTAAAGTCCCAAATCAAAAAATAAAGGAATTAACCTAGATCGTAGAGCATTGACATATATTACGTTTTTATTCACATGAAATAAATTACAGACCCCTACACTAAGAAAGAAAATTACGCGATTGCAAACAACATTAAGAAAAATGTAATTTTGTTTGTTTTTTAATAAAAATACCAATCACACGTGAATAATTTTTATTTGAATAACGAGAATTGTTTTATTAATAAAATATTATTCAATAAAAAAATTAATTTATTTGTGAATAATTGCAATAAATAAGCTAAAATTGGTGGCATAATTGAAATCAAGTCAAATGATTTATTTGAAAATATATTTTTATTTGATTATGGAAATTCAAATAACTTCGTAATGTACAAATTTAAAAAAGTTTTTAAACTTTACAAAAGAAAATATATAAGCAAGAAATTTTGTATATTATAAGCTCTTGCAGTACTTTGTAATTTGAACATCTGATACGTTATAAATATTTGATTTCCTTGACATCATCTGGAAATTGAAGAAGCCGGCTAACTGGACTGCGGTTACTAGCTATTTTCGTTTCGATGAATGCAATTATATTACTAGCCAGTGGATATAATTGCTGGTGGATATGATGCTGGTGTAAAGTAAAAGTAGCACAGTAAAGCCGCGGTGTCACAAGAATCGTAAAACAGGAACAAAAACAGAATCCTATACTTTAGCAACTGTAAATTCACTGAATGCCATTTGCGTTGCTCATGTATAAAATTCTGTTTCTCTTCCTGTTCCTTGCAACAACGCGGCTTAAAATAGAAAAAGAAACAGAATCCCATACATAAGCAACTAAAACCTTAATTCGCTGAAAGCTTTTTGCGTTTCTAATGTATGAAAGTCTGTTTTTTTCCTTTCTGTTCCTTGTGATAGCACGGATTTACGAAGCGTTTAATTTTATCTCATTAATTCCTACTCCAAAGTGTGTTCAAGCTCAACAAATGAGCTATCCGTTCTTCTGTATCTCTTTCAGATGATCCAAGGTCTTTATTCAAATATAACTTTTACACTAACTTAAAAGACTGCAATAAGTGGAACAAGAAATTTGTTACCAGTATATGTAAGGCGTCACTGACAAAGTCCAAACTAATACAGGGTGAAACCAATACAGAGTGAAACAGATCTTACCGTCAGAAAAGGTGATATTTACACAAGACTAACATTCACCCAATGATCGGTTCCCATTCTAGACATCAGTATTGTATATGCTGTGCCTTTTAGCTGTCATCGGCATTTATTGGATAAACCCGGCGAAGTATTTCACCTCGTTTAAAAGAATGTACAAATGCTGTTAGCATTTACAGGTAAGTGGACAGGTAAGCGACAGGTAAGTCGCTTATCTTTTAGATCTTTGTCTGGGTGTATGCAATGAGTTTGTGCTTTTGTGTTGTGCCTGTGGGTATGCAATGATTTTGTGGTGTGTCCGTGGGTATGTAATGATTTGTCTAAGGGTATGCAGCAATTTGTGTTTAAGTGTATGGATGGCTAGTCATCTCATAAGAAAAAAATCATTGGGGTACACTTTGGAGGATGAGAAATTTGAGTGTGGTGCATTCATCTGTGGCGACTATCGGGTGCAGCGTTCGCGGAGGGGGCGGTTTGGAGTATGTTGTGAAGAATGATTCAAGTACGGTGGCTAAAAAAGTGTGGTGACGCTTAGCACCGGCGGTGGGTATGATTGATGATAAGAGTAAGTGAGTCAAGGCTAAAGTTGAATGTACTGGATAAGGTATGATGGTTGATATGAGAAAGTGGATCAAGGTTAGGGTACTATAAAAGGTTAGGACTAGACGGATAAATGTCATACATCAAGGAATGATATATGAGAGCGGAACTCAAGAAATAGACTTGCAAGTAACGGAAGAAGAAAGGGGTGTTTCAATTAAACACATCAATAGACATACTGAAAGGCGTAAAATAAAATTCAAGTTGACTGCAAAGCCCTTAAGAAGAGTGTTGAGGATATTGTGCAATATATTTGCAAAACCAAAATGTTTTGGTGTGAAGTGTTGAGGGAGGGTGAAAAACTATGTACTTGCGAAGCTGGTTGGATAGAGATAAATTTCTCGGATGTGTTGTTTTACAGGGCGATATGTGAGCTTTATGCTACACCTGAAGATGGGAATAGCTGCCTAATTTTCGTTTAAGGAATGGTGAATCAATAGAATCCATTGCGAACAGTCAAATGAAACTTCAAGCATTTCAACATGTCAAGTTACATGTTATAGGAGGTGAAATAACTATGTATGGAACAGTTTTATCAAATTTAAAGGCTAAGAGGAAAACAAATCGATTTCCTATCGATTGCCCTTTTGGCGATGATGTTGAAACCTTAAGATTGGTTACATCTGAAAGTCGAAGGTCAAATAATCGAAAAGCTAGGGCTACGGAAGAGGAGAGAACTGATGTGGCAGAGACCACTTCGAGCTTAAGGCTATAAGTATCATAATTCATGTGATGGAAGCAAATTTTTTTTTCTGAGGACTATAATTCACAGTAAGTGTTAAGATTTTTTGGTTTAAATGTAGCAATTCAATTTCTTTGATTTATTTCAGCGCTACCCTTCATCGAAGAAAGACTTATTGAATACGAAAATTTTTTTCATCACTTTATCAATATTTTTAATCCTTCCGTTGTTTCTTAATGGATTACCGCTCAAGTTTGATTTAAGAAATAAAAGTCAAATGGAAAATGTAACTTTTGCCTTAAGCTTACCCAACAATGATACTGTGGAAATTGGACTTTCATATCGCTTACAGACGGTTTCATCAATCAATAGCAACAAAACCGCAAGCAACCCATCTCTCTATAATGATATCATAACTCCAACCACGGAAAATATGGAAAGGAAAAATTTGTAACTGTACACGAGGCGATTGAGGGATTTAGGTAAGATTTGATAAAGAAAGAAATCGAAATATCTGGGATAATTGAGAGCAAGGAACCTTTTTATAGGCACTTTAAATTGGAATTCGATGAAAACAAAGAACTTACTCTTCGGCGTACTTATGATAGCAACTATAAACGTCGTTCTCTGGCCATTTCATGCTTCGAATATCGTGAATATGAACAAGAAAGAATTTTAAGTAATGGTGAAATTGATGGTTTCTTAGATAAAGATCGTACAATAAAAATGGGTCGTTATAAAAACTCTTTTAAAGAAACTGCTGTTTTGTAATGTATTTCAATTAAATAATAACAACTAAAAATCTGGTTGTAAATCTATCACCAACTCATGTATGGAACCGGGCTGTATAGAACCGCCCCTGTACGTAACCGGGCTGTATGGAACCGCCCTGGAGCTGTTCGGAACCGCTCTCGAGCTCTTCGGAACCGCCCTGAGCTGTTCGGAACCGCCCTGTATGGAACCGCCCCCTGTACGGAACCGGGCTGTATGGAACCGCCCTGGAGCTGTTCGGAACCACCCTGAGCTGTTCGGAACCGTCCTGTATGGAACCACCCCCTGTACGGAACCGCTATTCGGAACCGCCCTGTATGGAACCGCCCCTGTACGGAACCGCTGTTCGGAACCGCCCTGAGCTGTTCGGAACCGCCCTGTATGGAGCCTCCCCCTGTACGGAACCGCTGTTCGGAACCGCCCTGGAGCTGTTCGGAACCGCCCTGTATGGAACCGCCCCTGTACGGAACCGCTGTTCGGAACCGCTCTGGAGCTGTTCGGAAACGCTCTGGAGCTGTTCGGAACCGCCCTGGAGCTGTTCGGAACCGCTCTGAAGCTGTTCGGAACCGCTCTGGAGCTGTTCGGAACCGCCCTGTATGGAACTGCCCCTGTACGGAACCGCCCTGTATGAAACCGCCCCTGTACGGAACCGCTGTTCGGAACCGCACTGGAGCTGTTCGGAACCGCCCCGAGCTGTTCGGAACCGCCCTGTATGGAACCGCTCCTGTACGGAACCAGGCTGTATGGAACCAACTTCCTGTTTGGAATTTATCTATATAAACAGACCCCCCTTTTGCAATCGATTTATATAAGACTAATAAAATCACTCCTCCTGATTCACAAATGGGTGCTTCAGATAATTTACTTAAAAATCTCATAGTAACAAAAAGGGCTTTGAAGAAGAAATATATGCAAATCAAAACTGGAAGAATTATAAAAGATACCGAAATTGAAAATGTTTCAAACCAGTTGTTGACCCCTTAAAAGAGATTGTAAGAAATACTAAAACGAGTTACGAGCAAACTACAAATAAACTGTTTAAACAACGAAAGCTGCAATTTAAAAGTCCTTTAGAAGAAAAAATTTTAGATGATGAATCAACATTAACATATTCTAATCCATTAGAAGAAGAAGAAGAAGAAGAAGAAAATGTTTCATTTAGAACCCCTACAAATTCGCGTGCTTATAATCAAAGTACACCGGTCAGCCGATCGTCACCGTCAGATTCAAGTCGTGATGAGGTCTTTGGCCCATATTTCGATGTAGGAACAAATACAACAAGGTTGGGCAAATCAAAATTTCGAATTGATAAACATGAGAATTATGAAATTGATGGTGAAATTTTCCTCGCAACAGATGGATTAAATGAACTTATTTTTAAAAAACTCCCCCGAAAAATAAAATATAATGACGATGATTTGAGCTTATATGGGTTAATATTAGAAAAAACATGTGCACACAAGAAAAACTATGATCTTAATTCACATGTTAAGGGTAATCAAGGCCAAAAGTATAAAAAAATTATCCAACCTTTAATTCAGAGTATGCAAAAAAGCGGTAAATCATATGATATGAAATATTCCAGCAACGCAATCGATTATGTGCATTGGGATGATCCTAATGAGCTCGTTGATAGACTTAATTAGAAGAAACCGATAAGACTTTGAGATTGTATGCTGATGACCTTAATTTGAAAACGCTCGAAATATTCAATTCGTTTAGAAAATACTTTCTAGATTTACTTGAAAAATATGTAGCAGATAATAAACCCTATGTAGGGACCAAATCAACTTCTTGGGGCCCGATTTAAGGGAACGGATGATTCAGTAGTAGTTTGAGCGTGAATTGATTAACATGTCAAATGTGAATACGCGATTGATTTTAGATGATCTGTTAAATTTCATGCTAGTCAACACATTCTACTTGAGGAGCATTATCATGAATTTATTGATTGCATATCATTTCTGAGGCAGTTTGAAAATGTGACTACAACTCAATCTAAATATGGATGTCATTTTTTGAATTGTTCCTGGTCTTCAAATCTGTGCAAAGCAGGACCTGATACTTGCGCTTGCTTTATGCTTGATAATAGCTTAATTAGATCGTGTAATCTCGGTGTAGATCGCTATTTCTTATGTATCATGGAGCATTAACGATTGTTCTGAGGTTCTTATAGATTTTTTAACGTGCGGCTTCCATTTAAGTTTTGCGTCTGGAGTCATTCCTAAATATTTCGCTTCATTTGAGTAAGGGATTTGTAGGGAGTAAATATACAAAGGTTTGCTGCTTATCTTTTTTATAAGAAAAGTAAACATGCGTTGACTTAGTCTCGTTTAGGATGACTCGCCAGCTCTTCGTCCAGTCGCATATTTTGTCTAAAGCGCGCTGAAGTTTTCCTGTTGATAATTCAGCTGACGTATCAATTGCGAAAATAGCAGTGTTGCCAGCGAACGTAGCTAAAATTGTTCCCTTATCGTGGGGTACGTCTCTAGTATATTTATTTATCATTTTGAATTCTGCGTACTCATTTTCGTACCTTACGCGAAAGATTCTCTCTTCAATCTGTCTTCAAGCTTTTGCGATTTCGTTTGTTGTTCGATAGACCTGGTCGATTGTTAAATGCTTTTTCCTTAATCCGATTTGGTAATTCGGAATCAATCGTCTTTCTTCAATGATTGGTTGCAACCTTTCAAGCAACAATTTATCGAATACCTTATACATTATCGGCAGTAGTGAAATAGGTCTCTATGATTTTTTGTTATTCGGACATTTTCCTGGTTTCGGAACCATGATGACCTCGGCCACTTTACACTGCCTTCGAACGTATAAAATTCTTATGGAGGCGTTAATGATATAGAGTATCTTGACCCCTATTCAGATATAAAGAGATAGGCGACTTGCAATCCCCTTGCATGAAACACCTCTTGCCTGCTATCGCCTTGCCTGATCTCTCTTTGGATACTTCCCCTGTCTGTGAATATATGTGAAGCTATATCTGTGAATATAGCTTCCATTTGCATGTTAAAATAAGTTTTTACGAAGCATTCAATCAATTCAAAACACAAAAAACTAATATTAAACAAACCGCAGATCAATGGCAGAAGCTTTGAAAAGTAAATTTTCGATTCAAAATTACTCTAATGATCTCAAGAACTGCTTCTCAAGAGTTTACTTTTGTGAATGTACTTACTTTTAATAAACCGAAAAACGAATTTGGATTTAATATATAATTATTTAAAGAAATTTACCGCCAGCTTGTTTTTTGCGCAAATCGAATTTGTTTTGATTACACAAATGTCAGAAACAGCTGATTCTGGTTTGGTGAGTTCAGTCCATAGGTAGGAGTGGAAATCTTTACTATGGGAAGTTGTTTTTTCCTTTTTGCCTTTGCCTATTTTTCTTCCTAAAAATAAACAGTCAAGCTAATTGATTGTGTGTGTGCATAAATTTTATTAATTTAATCCGTCCGTATGTAAACAACTTTTAGGCCTTAAATTTTAAGGCAGAGAGCTGAAATTTTGTGGGTTGGTTGGAAGTCCATTCCTTCAGATCAAATTTGAAAATAAGCTGAATCCGCCCACAGACACGCCCACTACAGGCCTGTATGTGCGACCATCTCTAATTTAAAAAAATACATTTTGCAAATTTTAGCAAAGTTACAATGGCGCTAGCGCATCCATTTTTGATACGTAACATTGACTTATAATTGTCTTTAAGGTGGCCAAAAAATTTTAGCTTTTTTATTGGCCACGCCAAATTTTTAAGGGATTTTAGCTTAAAATTACTGTTTTTCAATATATATATATGAAATTTGACAAAAAATTATATGACAAAAGCTGTAGATATTAGCATTTTCTAACTTTTTTGTATATATTGTATGTGCCTCCGCCCACTTTTGTGGGCGGAGGCACATACAATAATTGTGTACAATTTGGAGTAGGAATTAATTACAAAAATAATTAATTCCTACTCCAAAGTGTGTTCAAGCTCAACAAATGAGCTATCCGTTCTTCTGTATCTCTTTCAGATGATCCAAGGTCTTTATTCAAATATAACTTTTACACTAACTTAAAAGACTGCAATAAGTGGAACAAGAAATTTGTTACCAGTATATGTAAGGCGTCACTGACAAAGTCAAAACTAATACAGAGTGAAACCAATACAGAGTGAAACAGATCTTACCGTCAGAAAAGGTGATATTTACACAAGACTAACATTCACCCAATGATCGGTTCCCATTCTAGACATCAGTATTGTATATGCTGTGCCTTTTAGCTGTCATCGGCATTTATTGGATAAACCCGGCGAAGTATTTCACCTCGTTTAAAAGAATGTACAAATGCTGTTAGCATTTACAGGTAAGTAGATTAGCTATGAGAGTTCTGGCGCAAAATTTGGCGAAATTTTTCTAAGTCGCTTATATTTTAGATCTTTGTCTGGGTGTATGCAATGATTTTGTGCTTTTGTGTTGTGCCTGTGGGTATGCAATGATTTTGTGGTGTGTCCGTGGTAATGATTTGTCTAAGGGTATGCAGCAATTTGTGTTTAAGTGTATGGATGGCTAGTCATCTCATAAGAAAAAAAATCATTGGAGGATGAGAAATTTGAGTTTGATGCATTCATCTGTGGCGACTATCGGGTGCAGCGTTCGCGGAGGGGGCGGTTTGGAGTATGTTGTGAAGAATGATTCAAGTACGGTGGCTAAAAAAATGTGGTGACGCTTAGCACTGGCGGTGGGTATGATTGATGATAAGAGTAAGTTTTACGTATTTAATAAATGAGAACAAAGCTTCTAATTTACTATAACGCTTTATTGTAATTAAAAGTTACTAGATGTTAAGATGTTTAAAGATTTATCGGATAACCTTAGGCTTATGGAAATACAAGGTCTGAAGTCAACCAGAGGCAAAGAGGAAGTCAAAGAAAAAATCCATCTCTTACTTCATTTGCGTTCAGGTTCCATTTTCGTCGTCTCGTCTCCGGTTATGTTCAGATGGTCGTATTTAAATGGTCACGTTCAGACCTAGCTATGATTAGCATTTATAGTTAGGACGTAACACTCCTCCACCCTTGCTTGGATCATACAGATCCCGAATCCTTTCTGAACGTCGAGGCTCTTCGGTGTCTGTTTCATCACACACTGGTTGTGTTTCATCGTCCCTTCTTTCTGGTGCATCAGATGTTTTCTCGGAAGTTTGGTCCATTGATCGTGCCTCCGTTGAACGACGTCGTACCTGATCTGTATGTCGGCGAACGGTTTGATCATCCTCGGTACTGACTTCGAGTGAAACTGGACCAGTAGTCTTCGATATGCGGCGGCGCAGTTACGGTAACAAACAGGCTCTAAATCAGCGTATTGAGGGGTTTTTGGTACTTCTTTCTTTGGAACTGCTTGTACAGGAATTGCATCTGGGTGAAGTTTATCAAAATAAGTTTGCGGTCTTCGGTTGAAGAGTAATTCTGCAGGAGATCGTCCGGTAGCTGAATGTGGTGTTATATGTTGATCCAACAGGAATCTTGCTAAACGTAGTCGTATGTTACCAAGGGGCATCTTTTTAAGGTAGTCCTTTGTAGTACGCGCCATTCGCTCCACTTGCCCATTTGTAGACGGATGAGATGGAGCTGAAAATAAATGTTTGATTAAATTGTTTCCACAAAATGTTTCAAATTCAGAAGAAGTAAGAGCTGGTCCGTTATCGGAAACGATAATATCGGGAATTCCATGAGTGGCAAAAAGTTGTCTCATGACTGCTATAGCACATGCAGAAGAAGTGGATGAAACCTGATGAACTTCTAGCCACTTGGAATATGAATCCACTACCAAGAAAAATAGATTCCCTTTGAATGGACCAGCGAAATCAATATGAATCGTAGACCATGGATTCTTTGCTCCTTCCCAGGTGTATCCTTTCACTGGCGAATTGTCAGGCCGCATTTCTTGACACGTAGAGCAAAGTTTTACCGTCCGTTCGATGTCCTCGTCTATCTTAGGCCACCACACGTAACCCCGTGCCAACGCCTTCATACGCACTATACCCGGATGATTCGCATGTAGAGCGGCCAGAATCGCTGGTCGGTGAATTGTAGGAATCAACACTCGTTGACCCCACACCAAACATCCTTTGATGTAAGAAATGTCATCTTTCCTGTTGAAAAATGCTTTGAACTCTGGATCTACTGAATTAGGCCAGCCCCTTAACGCCCAGTGTGAAACACGTGAAAGAATCTTATCCTTTTTAGTTTTTTTTTAGAAATATCGCTGGCTTGAAGTAATGGAGTGTCTAGCATCTCAATCATTAAGACAACTTCTTCTTCTTCCGAAGTGGAGTCAGACTGGATAGGCAGGCGGCTGAAGGCATCAGCATGCGCAATGTCTTTCCCCGGTTTGTATCGAAGATCGTAGTTGTAAGCATTTAAGAAGACGTTCCAGGTTTCGAAGAATTAAACAGTCCAAGTAAAGGCTTATGGTCGGTAAAAATTTCGAAGTGCCGGCCATACAAGAAGTCATGAAATTTGTGGATACTAGCAATAATACCTAGAGCCTCCTTATCTATCTGGGCGTAGTTCCTTTCGGATGCCGTAAGTGTCCTTGAATAGAAAGATATTGGACGTTCAGAACCATCTGGTAAGCAATGAGCTAATACAGAGCCTATTCCGTATGGCGACGCATCACAAGTTAACCTGACAGGTAAGCTAGTGTCAAAAGGTATCAGAACGCTGTCTGACGACAACAAACTTTTTAATTTATCAAATGCTGTTTGATGCGTATTGTCCCATTTCCATGAATTTTCCTTGTCCAAGAGTCTATGAAGTGGCTCTGCAATTGTGGCTTTACCAGGAAGGAATGAATGGTAGAAGTTTAGAAGACCGAGAAATGCTTGAAGTTCCGTTTTATTCTTTGGAGATGAAGTGTTCCGAATAACTTCCATTTTTTCTTGTAAGGGGTGAATGCCTTCCGCATCAATTTTGAATCCTAAGAAGGTGACGGAAGGAACGTCGAACATGCACTTCTCTTTCCGAAGACGCAATCCATATTTTTCTAGTCTTTGAAAAATATTTCGAAGAATTTCTGCCAATTTTTCTGAATTTTCTGCTACAACTATCAAGTCATCTAAGTAAAACTTTACCCCTTTAACTCCTTTCAATAATTGTGACATGGTTTTTTGAAATTCTCCTGGTGCTGAAGAAATTCCATACTGAAGTCGCTTGACCTTATAAGCACCTTTAAGAGTTATTATAGTGAGGGCCTTAGCCGTTTCCTCATCAACTGTCAGCTGTAGATAAGCTTGTGCAAGATCAAGTTTAGCAAAATTAGAACCACGAGGAAGATTTGCTATAAGTTCATGCATTGAAGGAATGGAGAAGGTATGAGGATCAAGAGCTTTATTGACTGTAGACTTATAATCCCCACAAATGCGTATTGTTCCATCTGGTTTTACTACAGGAACTATAGGTGTCGCCCACTGCGAAAAATTAACAGGTTCTAAGATTCCCTGCGAAACCATGCGGTCAATTTCTTCCTCCACTTTTGATCGAATCGCTAATGGAATCTTTCTAGCTGGTAAATAAATGGGTCTGACACTAGGGTCTAAGTGAAGCGTAACAGGTGGACCTTTATAGGTACCCAGCTCGTTTGCAAAAAGTGAGTCAAACTCTTTGACAACCTCACTAACACTGGATGAAATTATTGAATTTACTCCTTGTATGGAAATTCCTAAAGGCGAAAACCAGTCACAACCCAAGATGTTTGTAGAACGTGAGCCCGAGGCAACCAAAAGTGTTAAATTTGGAATCAAACGTCTTTTATATACGGCATTAATTATGCATTTGCCCTTGAAACTGATGGAATTCCCTTGAAAATCTTTGAAAATTGTCTCTACGCAAGCCATCTCAGGTTTAGCTTTCGGCCATAATTTATTAAAGGTAGCTTTGGAAATAATTGAGAAATTCGAGCCAGAATCAACTTCAAAATTACAAGTTTTTCCATTAATAATAACCGATGTGTGCTTTTTTAGATTTGTCACTCCTGTGACGAGATTTACACTCGAATGTCCCCCGCCTTTTTTGAAGCTTGATTGCCTTTGGTGATTTTTTTTATAATCTGATAATGATCTATATACCTTCTTTATGTGTCCCAGCTTACCGCAGTTGTCACATACAACTGTCCGAAATCTACATGTGGCTCTTGAATGTGCCTCACCACAACTGTAACACGCACCAGCACGTACCGCACCACCCGCACCAAGACTCTCCTTATTGTTGAATTTGTTTTTCTTGACTCCCTTCCGCACCAAATTAATTTCATGATCGATTCCATTGGTTGTAGATAATTTGGATTTTATCATGCGAAGACTATGATTTGCCGCCTCCGAAGCGATCGCTTTCTCTTGAGCTAGTTTGAAGGTTAAATCGGTTGTTGCCAAAAGTTCTTCTTGTAAGCGAGAATCGCGAAGCCCACAAACGAAACGATCGCGCAGCATGCGGTCCAACGAAGTAGAGAAGTTGCAATGACTTGCCATTTTACGAAGCTCTGCAATATAATCGACGATCCTCTCGTCAGGCAGCTGGTCTCTTTTGAAGAATTTGAAGAATGATGCAATTTCCGAAGGTGGGGGTGAAAAATGGTCCGAGAGTATTTTGCAAAGAGCATTATAATCAAAATCTGTTACCTTTTTTGGTGAAATCAATGATTCCAATAGGTCGAACAACCCTGCTTCGCAAACGGTTAAAAACGTGGCTCGTTGACGATTCGCATCTGTTATTTCATTTGCCTCCATGAATATGTCCAAACGCCGCTTGTAGGATCCCCAAGAACTTTGTCTTGTGACATCAAATGCTTCCACATGTCCAATTGAAATAAAAGAGTCCCTCGGCATGTTGCTCGAATTTATTTTTTGCGTTGAATTAGAATTAGCTGCCTCTGGTTTGCCGCCTTCGTTCTTGATTGAATTTTCTGCTGGAGGGGTGGACGGTTTCTTGTCATCTGAATCAGGCATACTGCAATACTTATTAATGTTGCAGTAATCCCATCCTCGTCGCCACTTTTACGTATTTAATAATGAGAACAAAGCTTCTAATTTACTATAACGCTTTATTATAATTAAAAGTTACTAGATGTTAAGATGTTTAAAGATTTATCGGATAACTTTAGGCTTATGGAAATACAAGGTCTGAAGTCAACCAGAGGCAAAGAGGAAGTCAAAGAAAAAATCCATCTCTTACTTCATTTGCGTTCAGGTTCCATTTTCGTCGTCTCGTCTCCGGTTATGTTCAGATGGTCGTATTTAAATGGTCACGTTCAGACCTAGCTATGATTAGCATTTATAGTTAGGACGTAACAGTAAGTGAGTCAAGGCTAAAGTTGAATGTGCTGGATAAGGTATGATGGTTGATATGAGAAAGTGGATCAAGGTTAGGGTACTATAAAAGGTTAGGACTAGAGGGATAAATGTCATACATCAAGGAATGATATATGAGAGCAGAACTCAAGAAATAGACTTGCAAGTCTTCCTTTCTTCTTTTGGACTTTCATTTCGCTTACTGACGGTTTCATCAATCAATAGCAACAAAACCACAAGCAACCCATCTCTCTATAATGATATCATAACTCCAACCACGGAAAAGATGGAAAGGAAAAATTTGTAACTGTACACGAGGCGATTGAGGGATTTAGGTAAGATTTGATAAAGAAAGAAATCGAAATATCTGGGATAATTGAGAGCAAGGAACCTTTTTATAGGCACTTTAAATTGGAATTCGATGAAAACAAAGAACTTACTATTCGGTGTACTTATGATAGCAACTATAAACGTCGTTCTCTGGCCATTTCATGCTTCGAATATCGTGAATATGAACAAGAAAGAATTTTAAGTAATGGTGAAATTGATGGTTTCTTAGTAATAGATAAAGATCGTACAATAAAAATGGGTCGTTATAAAAACTCTTTTAAAGAAACTGCTGTTTTGTAATGTATTTCAATTAAATAATAACAACTAAAAATCTGGTTGTAAATCTATCACCAACTCATGTATGGAACCGGGCTGTATGGAACCGCCCCTGTACGGAACCGGGCTGTATGGAACCGCCCTGGAGCTGTTCGGAACCGCTCTGGAGCTCTTCGGAACCGCCCTGAGCTGTTCGGAACCGCCCCCTGTACGGAACCGGGCTGTATGGAACCGCCCTGGAGCTGTTCGGAACCACCCTGAGCTGTTCGGAACCGTCCTGTATGGAACCGCCCCCTGTACGGAACCGCTGTTCGAAACCGCCCTGGAGCTGTTCGGAACCGCCCTGTATGGAACCGCCCTGTATGGAAGCGCCCCTGTACGGAACCGCTGTTCGGAACCGCCCTGGAGCTGTTCGGAACCGCCCTGTATGGAACCGCCCCCTGTATGGAACCGCCCCTGTACGGAACCGCTGTTCGGAACCGCCCTGGAGCTGTTCGGAACCGCCCTGAGCTGTTCGGAACCGCCCTGTATGGAACCTCCCCCTGTACGGAACCGCTGTTCGGAACCGCCCTGGAGCTGTTCGGAACCGCTCTGGAGCTGTTCGGAACCGCCCTATATGGAACCTCCCCCTGTACGGAACCGCTGTTCGGAACCGCCCTGAGCTGTTCGGAACCGCCCTGTATGGAACCTCCCCCTGTACGGAACCGCTGTTCGGAACCGCCCTGAGCTGTTCGGAACCGCCCTGTATGGAACCGCCCCCTGTATGGAACCGCTGTTCGGAACCGCCCTGTATGGAACCGCCCCTGTACGGAACCGCTGTTCGGAACCGCTCTGGAGCTGTTCGGAACCGCTCTGAAGCTGTTCGGAACCGCTCTGGAGCTGTTCGGAACCGCCCTGTATGGAACCACCCCTGTACGGAACCGCCCTGGAGCTGTTCGGAACCGCCCTGTATGGAACCGCCCCTGTACGGAACCGCTGTTCGGAACCGCACTGGAGCTGTTCGGAACCGCCCTGTATGGAACCGCTCCTGTACGGAACCAGGCTGTATGGAACCAACTTCCTGTTTGGAATTTATCTATATAAACAGACCCCCCTTTTGCAATCGATTTATATAAGACTAATAAAATCACTCCTCCTGATTCACAAATGGGTGCTTCAGATAATTTACTTAAAAATCTCATAGTAACAAAAAGGGCTTTGAAGAAGAAATATATGCAAATCAAAACTGGAAGAATTATAAAAGATACCAAAATTGAAAATGTTTTCAAACCAGTTGTTGACCCCTTAAAAGAGATTGTAAGAAATACTAAAACGAGTTACGAGCAAACTATAAATGGTAAAACTAGTAACGAGCAAACTACAAATAAACTGTTTAAACAACGAAAGCTGCAATTTAAAAGTCCTTTAGAAGAAAAAATTTTAGATGATGAATCAACATTAACATATTCCAATCCATTAGAAGAAGAAGAAGAAGAAGAAGAAGATGTTTCATTTAGAACCCCTACAAATTCGCGTGCTTCTAATCAAAGTACACCGGTTAGCCGATCGTCACCGTCAGATTCAAGTCGTGATGAGGTCTTTGGCCCATATTTCGATGTAGGAACAAATACAACAAGGTTGGGCAAATCAAAATTTCGAATTGATAAACATGAGAATTATGAAATTGATGGTGAAATTTTCCTCGCAACAGATGGATTAAATGAACTTATTTTTAAAAAACTCCCCCGAAAAATAAAATATAATGACGATGATTTGAGCTTATATGGGTTAATATTAGAAAAAACATGTGCACACAAGAAAAACTATGATCTTAATTCACATGTTAAGGGTAATCAAGGCCAAAAGTATAAAAAAATTATCCAACCTTTAATTCAGAGTATGCAAAAAAGCGGTAAATCATATGATATGAAATATTCCAGCAACGCAATCGATTATGTGCATTGGGATGATCCTAATGAGCTCGTTGATAGACTTAATTAGAAGAAACCGATAAGACTTTGAGATTGTATGCTGATGACCTTAATTTGAAAACGCTCGAAATATTCAATTCGTTTAGAAAATACTTTCTAGATTTACTTGAAAAATATGTAGCAGATAATAAACCCTATGTAGGGACCAAATCAACTTCTTGGGGCCCGATTTAAGGGAACGGATGATTCAGTAGTAGTTTGAGCGTAAATTGATCAACATGTCAAATGTGAATACGGGATTGATTTTAGATGATCTGTTAAATTTCATGAAGGCTTTGCATATGAATTTCATTTGCATATGAATTTCATTGCAATTTCAGGAATTTCATTGCATATCATTCCTGAGGCAGTTTGAAAATGTGACTACAACTCAATCTAAATATGGATGTCATTTTTTGAATTGTTCCTGGTCTTCAAATCTGTGCAAACAGGACCTGATACTTGCGCTTGCTTTATGCTTGATAATAGCTTAATTAGAATTAAGAAATTGATGTCTCACTATAAAAGAATGATTAATAAATAAATAATAAAATCTAAAACTTTGTTTGTTTGCATTCATTTCATTCAAAGATGAGTAAGCGAAATGTTGTTGATGAGCTACCACAAGCCTGCTCGAAGAAATTTCTCTAGACGGCGGGTTATCATTAAAGGCTTCGATGATCTTTGGCAAGCGGATTTGGTTGAAATGATACCGTACAGTGATGTTAATAGTGGGTACAACTACTTACTAACCGTAATTGATACATTTTCTAAGTATGCATGGGTGGTCCCTTTGAAACATAAGACCGCATTGGCGACTACGCAAGCAATGAGATCAATTTTTATTGATTCAAATCGGTCACCCAAGAACCTACAAACTGATGATGGCAAAGAATTCTTTAACAAAATCTTTCAAGGCCTGATGAAGACATACAACATTAATCACTACTCTACATACAGCATGTTAAAGGCGTCGATTGTTGAACGCTGGACCTGATGCATGCATACAACAACTCTATACACAGAACTATAAAAAGACGACCAGTGGATGTAAATAAGAATAAAGCAAAAGAGATATTATCAACCATGTACAATCGAATTAAAATCGCTCCGGAGGGAAAATTCAAAGTTGGTAGCAATGTTCGAGTGAGCAAGTTTAAACATGCTTTTGAAAAAGGTTACACTCCCAATTGGTCGACGGAAATATTCAAGATAAGAAAAATTAAGTTGACAAATCCGGTTACATATCTTCTTGAAGATTTTCAAGGTCAGCCTATTAGTGGATGTTTCTATGCTGAGGAATTACAAGAATGGAAGTATCCCGACACATTTCTAGTAGAAAAAATTATTGCAACAAAAAATGATAAGGTTCATGGATCAATAAAACGCAAATTATTTAATATATTCTGATTTTGTTCATTTTTATTTTTATTAAAAGTTGTATATACATTATTTTTAAAATAGTCATCGCATAGGTCTGCTTCATAGATTTGAGATTTACTAATTCCACGTTGGGGTCAAGCTGTAGTTCCTGGTTTGTAAAGAGCTCAATTTCACCATTACTTAAAATTCTTTTTTGTTCATATTCACGATATTCGAAGCATGAAATGGCCAGAGAACGACGTTTATAGTTGCTATCATAAGTACACCGAATAGTAAGTTCTTTGTTTTCATCGAATTCCAATTTAAAGTGCCTATAAAAAGGTTCCTTGCTCTCAATTATCCCAGATATTTCGATTTCTTTCTTTATCAAATCTTGACTAAATCCCTCAATCGCCTCGTGTACAGTTACAAATTTTTTCCTTTTCATCTTTTCCGTGGTTGGAGTTATGATATCATTATAGAGAGATGGGTTGCTTGTGGTTTTGTTGCTATTGATTGATGAAACCATCAGTAAGCGAAATGAAAGTCCAATTTCCACAGTATCATTGTTGGGTAAGCTTAAGGCAAAAGTTACATTTTCCATTTGACTTTTATTTCTTAAATCAAACTCGAGCGGTAATCCATTAAGAAACAATGGAAGGATTAAAAATATTGATAAAGTGATGAAAAACATTTTCGTATTCAATAAGTCTTTCTTCGATGAAGGGTAGCGCTGAAATAAATCAAAGAAATTGAATTGCTACATTTAAACCAAAAAATCTTAACACTTACTGTGAATTATAGTCCTCAGAAAAACAAATTTGCTTCCATCACATGACTTATGATACTTATAGCCTTTAGCTCGAAGTGGTCTCTGCCACATCAGTTCCCTCCTCTTCCGTAGCCCTAGCTTTTCGTTTATTTGACCTTCGACCTTCAGATGTAACCAATCTTAAGGTTTCAACATCATCTCCAAAAGGGCAATCGATAAAAAATCGATTTGTTTTCCTCTTAGCCTTTAAATTTGATAAAACTGTTCCATACATAGTTATTTCACCTCCTATAACATGTAACTTGACATGTTGAAATGCTTGAAGTTTCATTTGACTGTTCGCAATGGATTCTATTGATTCACCATTCCTTAAACGAAAATTAGGCAGCTATTCCCATCTTCAGGTGTAGCATAAAGCTCACATATCGCCCTGTAAAACAACACATCCGAGAAATTTATCTCTGTCCAACCAGCTTCGCAAGTACATAGTTTTTCACCCTCCCTCAACACTTCACACCAAAACATTTTGGTTTTGCAAATATATTGCACAATATCCTCAACACTCTTCTTAAGGGCTTTGCAGTCAACTTGAATTTTATTTTACGCCTTTCAGTATGTCTATTGATGTGTTTAATTGAAACACCCCTTTCTTCTTCCGTTACTTGCAAGTCTATTTCTTGAGTTCTGCTCTCATATATCATTCCTTGATGTATGACATTTATCCGTCTAGTCCTAACCTTTTATAGTACCCTAACCTTGATCCACTTTCTCATATCAACCATCATACCTTATCCAGCACATTCAACTTTAGCCTTGACTCACTTACTCTTATCATCAATCATACCCACCGCCGGTGCTAAGCGTCACCACATTTGTTTAGCCACCGTACTTGAATCATTCTTCACAACATACTCCAAACCGCCCCCTCCGCGAACGCTGCACCCGATAGTCGCCACAGATGAATGCATCAGATGAATGCACTCAAATTTCTCATCCTCCAAAGTGTACCCCAATGAGATGACTAGCCATCCATACACTTAAACACAAATTGCTGCATACCCTTAGACAAATCATTACATACCCACGGACACACCACCAAATCATTGCATACCCACAGGCACAACACAAAAGCACAAAATCATTGCATACACCCAGACAAAGATCTGAAAGATAAGCGACTTAGAGAAATTTCGCCAAATTTTGCGCCAGAACTCTCATAGCTAATCTACTCACACTGTAGCACTTACGCACTGGTTTTTTAAGTGCCAATCACAAGGCACTTAAGCGAGGATGACGCATACAAAATTTTAGCTTCCTACAACAACTTTGATTTTTCATGCTTTTAAGTAAAGTGGGCGTGTCAGTGGGCGCATTTGAAAAATGTTTACACTTTTAGTGCTTCGGGACCAAGAAAGAACAGATATTAAGTTTCAAGTTCCTAGCTCACAATTTAAGGCCTGAAAAGTACCGACAGACGGACGGACATGGCTCATTCGGCTAATAATTCGGTCTCGATCGCGTGCTCTAAAGGTATTGGGGATCTACGTTGATTATTTCTCTAAATTACAAAGCATGAATCAGACTTAATATATCGCCTATCCTATGGGATGGGATGTAAAAAGAGAGCTTAATAGATCGACTTACTCAGTTTGTTTAACAAACTGACTTAAGTGAAGTGAGCACGAGTCACTCAGTTGATCTTTTTGCTGAGGCTATAAAAAACTCTGTCTCCTTTACAGAGAGGTGATCTGTAGCGATCTGTAGAGATTCAACAAGGAATGCGAAAAAGCTAGAGCTAAATCCTTTAGACTACTCAAACTTGCACGAATAAGAGATGAGGAATTTTTCAGGTAAGCTTATGTAGAGGCTTATGGGCAGTATTAAGAGTTATGTCAGGTAAAGACAAAGACTACTTCTTAGGGATGGCGAAAAAATTAAGCTCCATTAAAGAATCGTCTCAGTTCTGGAAGATTGTTAACGAACTTAATGGTTGTAGGCTTAAGATAGGCAAGAGCTTAGATGCCAATAATTTAGCCTCTAATTTCAAAAACCTATTTAACCAACTCTTTCCTCAGAAACAATATCGTTCGCTAAAAATTTTGCTTATTCAGACTCCTTAGAACAAGATGTTACCCCGGATAAAATAACCTTGCTACTGGGCTAGGCAAAAAATAATAAGACACCTTGAGATGATGGAGTTCCGTACGAGTTCTTTAAAAATGCTCCTCAGATATTTTTAACATAGTTAGCTGAAGTGTACTCAAAAATATTACACACAGCTGAAGAACCTCAAAATTTCAAGAAATCACTTATCTTCCCGATTCACGTTGAAAACTACAGGGGTACACCGTTTATAAACATTATCGCCAAAGTTTTTACCGGTGTCTTATTGAAAAGATTGATGTGTGAGTAGAAGAAAACCATTTGCTGAATGAGTTACAAGCAGGCTTCCGTCCGGGAAACTCGACTATCGATCTCCTTTTCACTGCACAAAATATAGTAGATTACTACATGGGAACGGAAAGAAACTATGTGCGATGTTTGTCGATTTCAAAGCTACTTTTGACAGCATTGATCGGCGAGTTAAATGTCTCTGGTCTGTCATCGAAAATCTTAAGTGTGTTCAAGATTATTTAAGATATAGGACGGAAAGCGAAAGTCAGAATAGTTTAAATCCTTTAGTGGAGTAAGCAAAGGATGTTTGCTGTCGCCATTGCTCTTTGCTATATTTATCAACGACATAGTTAATGCCTTGCCAAATGGAACCCGAATTTCTGGTCTGATTATAAAATGTTTTCTGTATGCCGATGATCCAGTCCTATTTGCGGATTCGTCTAAAAGCCTCCAACTCATGATAAATAAACCCAGCACTTACTGCAAATCATGGAATTTGCTGATTAATACGTTAAAGTCAAAGGCAATGGTCTATAGGAGAGTAAGAGGGTTATAAATGGTGAAAGCAATAATGTCGTTGTGGAGTATAGCTATATGGGTATCTTACTGACATTGACACCGCAGCTAAATCTAAAGAAACACTTTTAAATTAAGCTTGCAAGCTCACATTCAGCAATCAAATCAATTTTGAAAAACCTATTCAGATGTAGAAATGTCCCTCACAGCGTAAAGTTTAAAGTCTTCGAAGAAATCTTAAGATTAATAATGACATAATGGCTGCCAATTATGGGGCTATCAATGTCATTATGAGGTGGTAAAATTGCAACGCATTTTTCTGAAAAAAATTTTTATCTTACCACAGTCAACTCCAAATTGCATGCTTCTTCTAGAAACTTGTCTACCTCCTATCTATCTGTTTACGCTGAAAACGCGTTTTGAATACATCGCAAATGTACTATCATATGAAAATAATCGCCTACTGAAATTACTCGCGAAACATAGTATCGAAAAAAATATCAGTTGGTTTAGGAAATGGGTGGGGGTGCCGTGGCGTAGTGGTTAGTGTGTGTGCTTACTACGCCGAGGTCTGGGTTCAAATCCTACCATCGTCACCTGAAAAAACGAGGGTCTGATTAGCCCTCCGAGAGTAGCATTTGTGTTGAAAGACTTCTCAAAGTGCCGTCGATCGATCAAAGCTTTTAGAGTCAGATCATTTTAATTTTTTCTCTTGTTTTTTTTCTGAAAATAATAAAAAATAATTTTTTTTTTACTGTTAATTTTACTTATACATATACGTATAATTATTGGAAAGGACCTTATGGTTATAGCTCGAGCCCGTTGGCCTTGCAGTATTTTCGTTATTGTTTATGATAACAATAAGAATGACTCCAAAGTCAAAAAAATAGTCTCTGCTCCTCTTAAAAGAGCAGACGTGAAAAGACTTACCAAGAGAAATGGAGAACTTGAAAAGGAAATAATCGAATTGAAAAAAATGTTAAACGACTTAATGACAAAGGAACAAACAGAAAATCCAGGCAATGCAAAAAAAGAAGATCGTCAAGCAGCCCAATTTTGGAAGATCTCACAATCTCAAGCAATCGATTTGATCAACTGGACATAGAAAACATGGATGTACATAATGACGAAATACATGAAATTAACGAAACCAACTCAACAAATACGGAAATAAACAAGATATCTTCAATTTTGAACGACATGGCACAAAAAAACTTCGCAAAAAAGGGTCAACTTAGCAACAAAAAAAATTAGTTTGATAAACAACGCAGAAAATCAAGATCAAATAGACAACAGCAAGAAAAAATTCAAAATACCACCAATCAATGTCTTCCACCAGGAATCTAAGGACATTGGTGAGTTGTTGAAGACTCTCAGACCATCAAACGCTTTCGGAATAAAAAAGATTGGAAAAATACACTCAGTTAGAAATAATAACAAAGTTGATTATAGCTTAGTTAAAAATGCACTCGAAAAAGCCAAAGCACCATTTTATTCATATACACCTAGTGATGAAAAAAAAACAAACATTTTTATTAAAAGGGTTAGACAGTAGCTACACACCAGAAGAAGTTCTAAAAGAGCTTAAAGATATTAAAAGTGAAGAACTTAAATTTGAATCATCTTTTAGATTAGTAACAAGCCGCAGCAATAGAGAGAGAAAAACACTTCCTTTCATAGTAATTCAGTTGACCCCCGATAGTAAGGCAGGTTATTTAAGTGAAATCAAATACTTATTTAATCATATTATCAGATGGGAAAAATTAAAAAGACCTACTATACTTCAGTGTCGTAAATGTCAACGTTTCTCACATAGTACTGTGAACTGTATGATGGAACACAGGTGCGTCAAATGTGGAGGCAACCATAGTCCAGATAAATGCACTTTAAAGCAATTATCAGATAAAGAAAAGCTGTTTTGCGTTCTCTGCAAAAAAAAACGGTCATCCGGCTTCTTATGGTGGTTGTGAAGCTCATGAGTTTCTCAAGAAAAAAATTTAAAAACAAATAATATCTGTTAAGGAAAACCAAAAAGAAAAAGAAAAAATATTTCAAAGATACGTAGATACAAGTATCAGCTTCGCTGACAAAGTAAAAGGTATTACAAATAACAAAATTACAAATAAAATTTTTGACACAACTTCTAATAAAGAAAATCCATTAAGTCAAATTAAGAATGATATTTTTAAAATAACGAAACAACAATTTGAAAATTTAACAAAATCTTTAGAATTGCAATCAAAAAGGATAGACACACTTTTTAATATAATTAGTAACAATACTTTGGATGAATAGAACAAATTTAAGACACCTTAAAATAATATCTTTAAACGTTAATTCGATTATATCCAATAGCAGAAGGGCAAATTTATTACAGTTTCTGGCTCGTCATAAGCCGGATATTCTTTTACTGTGTGAAACAAAGCTTAGCAAAAGGCATAAAATAAGTTTTGCAAATTACAAGATATTTCGAAATGACAGAGCTAATGCTTCTCAAGGGGGTGGTACTGCTATCCTTGTTAAGAGAGGTATAGCTTTTCGTAAAATCGAAATATCTGAAATTCAAAATTTTGTTTCTATTGAAACTACTATAATATCTTTTGATATTGGCAACAGAAGGTCCTTATATATTATAAGAATTTATTCAACAGAAAACCCAATTCAAAATTTTTCTCAGGAATTTACACGTCTTTTTGAAATTCTTAGTTTAAATAATTTAAAAAACTACTACGTTATGGCCGGGGACATTAATGCAAAGCACACAAGTTGGCTAAATCCTAGCAATAATACACGAGGCAATTTTATTAGAGCATTTGTTGATGATAATGAGATAGAGTATAAAATAAAGTTTTATTCATCTGTTATTTCGTCATTTCCAAGGAGTAACTCGTTTTTAGAGTTAGGGTTTTTAGAAGCTAGACTTGAAGTTAGAACAGTGAGATACGATAATAAAATTCCGGTTTTACCATATGATAGCGATCACTTGGCAATATTATTTAATGTTACATTGAAAAATGACTCAGTTTTTAACCTACTTATTGATGAACCCACATATAAATATAACTTTGACAAGACTAATTGGTTAAATTTTAAAAGAAATACTGAAATTGAATGCAGAGAACAATTCTATGGAAACGAAATTCCTAACAATAGAAATTTATCAAACTCAGAAATTGAAACATATATAGAAAAGCTTAACACAGTAATAAATAATTCGATTGATTTAACAGTACCTAAATTCAAAAATACAAATTCAATGGAATGCTATTTATCACCAATTATAAGACGATTATTAGAGTATAAAAGTTTTCTTTTAACAAGAATAAACACATTTTATAGACATAATAATTATTTAAACAGTTCGGAGCTTATACGTCTGAAGTCAATTTTGAGAAATGTTAAAAATTTAATTTTACAACAGATTCGAAACTCTATAAATAATTTTTGGAAAAATAAACTCCTTGCAATTCAAAAGCGTAGTTCTAAAATGTTTCCACAAATTAACAGTATATTTAGACCCAAAGGAAAAATTTCAATACCAACACTTAAGGTTAATGATGATAACATCGGAAGAGATCTTTTGCAGAGCGCTTCCATTAATATTTCTGATACTTTCAAAGACCGTAACAAATTCCTAATAAATAACAGTATGGAAAAATTAAATCTTATAGGATCACACTTTGAAAAAGTTCATAGTTCGATTTCAGACAATTCGGCCAACACACACACAATTCAAAATACAGTAATTCATTTTCAGGAAGAACATTTTGAAACTTTGCCAAAAGCTCAGTTTAGTAATCTTTTAAAATCTGATGAACTAAGTGACGAACAAACGGACAACTATTTTACAACTTTGGAAGATCTTGACGATATTTTTTCAAAATTAAATAATAAAAAATCTTCTGGATTAGATAACATTCCGAACATAGCTTTGAAACATTTACCAGATAATGTCATACGAAAATTTACTATATTATTTAACAATTTACTAAACAATCAACACTTTCCGATGACCTGGAAAATAGCAAAGGCTTTTCCGATTGAAAAGAAACAAAAAGATACAACAGCTCCAACAAACTATAGATCAATAAGTCTTCTGTCAAATGTGGGAAAAATATTTGAAATTTTAGTTAGCAAAGCAATTTTACATAATTGTAAATTGAAAGAACTGCTGCCAAAAAATCAATTCGGTTTTCGTAGGCATCATTCCACAATACATGCAATAAATAAATTAGTGTCTGATGTAAGTTGGAATCTAATTGGTAAAAAATCAACAGGTGCATGTTTGGTTGATCTTGAAAAAGCATTTGATAAAATTTGGTTAGATGGTCTTATTGCGAAATTAATAATGTATAGGTTTCCAAATTTTTTAATAAAAATCATATCAAACATGGTACGCGACAGAAAATTTGTAGTAACAAATGGTGAGGAAACAACAAGCAGAATATTTAATATAATAAATGGACTTCAACAGGGTACAGTGAATGCACCCATTCTGTTCAGCTTATATATAAGTGAATTTTTAAAAAATAGAGAGGGAACCATAGCTTTCGCAGATGACATAATTCTGAGTAAATTCGGAGTAATTTACAGAACATGTTTAACCAGTTACAAAATTATTGTTGTGAGTGGAGATTAAAAATCAATTTTGGGAAATGTGAAGTTATATTATTCAGGACAGTTTTGAGCAAAACAAATCTGGATTTGAGAAAGAATTGGAAAAATTTAAAAATTTATAGTAATCCAAATAATAATAATTTACAACTTAAAATTTCTTTATGTGTAAAATATTTAGGCTAAAACTTGGATCAGTATTTGTATTATAATGGTCATATTAAAATTCAACTAAAAAAAGCAAGGACAGCTTTTATGAGTTTAAAAAGATTATTTTACTTTGGAAATATTACTTCTGATATCAAAATTATTTGTTATTTAACTTTAATAAGACCAATATTAACCTACGGCTGTCCTATTTGGTTTAATATAAGCCCTTCAGTTATGGAAAAACTTAGGATTTTTGAAAGAAAATGCATTCGCGCATGTATACCCAACAAACATACTCTCGAGAGATGTGCTCTACAAATCTAAAAAAAACCTCTTATAAGACTCTCGTAAGACTCTTGAATACTCTCAGAACATGATCTTTTTTGATTTAATTGAATTTCACTCTCATAGTACTCTCATTTAAAGGGTAAAAGGCTACCAGAGTAAAAAAGGACGTAAACTCCCATTATGAAAGAATATTTTATTCTTTTTATGTGTGTTCAACTCTCATGTTACTCTCAAAGAGTAAAAGTATTATAAGAAGAATCATTATGAGAGTCAAAGTATCGAAGTACTCATAAAAATACTCTTTTCAGCCTAACACTCTTGTTTTGAGACCGGATGGCTGATATTCAACCTGAGACCTATTCATGCCAATTCAAAATAATTGCGTCCCACCATACGTCAAAAGTAATTTTATCAGATGTAGTGTGCTTGCGGTGACAGAAGTTTTTTAATTAATTTAATGCATTTCTTAATGGAGAAAAAATTGTAGGTATCTCTGCAGCACAAATTGTCATGGAAAACATATTCATGGTCTGGTTGGCCAGCATGGAATGGCTGGTTTTTCTACACGCAAACAAAGTCACAGTCAACTCCGATGACGTCTTATTTACATATACTTTTGCGAGCAAATGTCATAACATGCGTATGCCGTAATCTTTATATTCCTTCATTCATGTGCACGGCAATGATGTAAAAATGATGCGTCTTTAAATAGTGCGAAACCACGACATTTCTTAATTTTTAAAAAACAGTTTGTTTACTCTTATTCGGGAAGACAAAGCCAATTTTACTCTGGTTAAAAGAGTAAAATTCTGGAAAACAGCCAATATGCTCGCACGAGGAGAGCTAATCTCTGTTTAAAAAGCTTAATCGCTCACAAAAAGTGAATGACTCTTATAAGAAAACTATTTCTTCCGCCATTTAATTTCTTACCTCTTAGAGTTACCAACGTCAAGGTATACGCATCTAGTTGATTTGCATTCGTTTATTATAAATAAAATTAAAAAAATATATATACCGAAAAGATTTTATGAATGTACGAAGAAATGTTAATTATTTCTTTTTGTAGGATGGTAAGAGCTATATTTTGGTTCTTATTATGCCCTAAAACTAGGATATATTTTGAAACGTATAGTTTGTAACAGTGAATTATCACCGCGTAATCACATACTTAGCATTTTTATTGATTGAGACTGAATACATAATCGACCATGTACCTAACTACGGACGGACATGGCTCATTCGACTCACATTTTGGACGCGATCACAACCTCTTACATCCTATTTTACTCCTTACCCTATTAATTGAGGTAAAAACACATTTTAAACAGAGAAAATGCGGCAACCCTTCTGCGATGAGCTATCTTTTATAATTTATTTTTTAAATTGATTATTTTTGAGGCGCTTCGTTTTTATCGAAGTAAAATGTTAACTTTAGCAGATAAATTTTCAGTTGCCCTACGTTCTGGCATAAATAACTTTTAAAAAAAATATTATTAAACTCAATAATATTGATGACAATGGTGCTTCATCAAACAGCGCATTGAAAATAACAATTACTTTTAGAAGTATATCTTTTTCTCTTTTTCACCTCATGTCCTTATGAAAAATTAAACCATTTTTGGCACACAACATGATAAAGATGGCACGAAAATTGTTTGTTACATGTTTCTCTCTCTTTTAAACAAGACTTACTCTTCACATCCCATAAGAAGAACTTATTGTCTTATTATGAGACCGAATAATTCTTGCAAGGAGAGTTTAAGACTTTTTATCAGATCAAATAACTCCCATAAGTGGGGCCATTTAACTCCCGTAAGACTCTCTTAAGCGCTCTCGTAGTACTCTATGAGAGGCAAATTCCAAGAGGCAAGCTCTGGAAGAATACTCTCATAAGACTCTCGTAGAGTGTTATGGGAGGAAAAATGTTAGTTGGGTAGGTAACTACAGATCCGCCGAAAGTGACTACGTGCACTATATTTCCAACAAAAACATATACGACGAAGCAGAATTTTTAAGGATAGATGTATTTATTATAAAATTAATTAGAAACCATTTTGCTCGTTCGGCAATCGTTTTGGAACCTAGTTTATGGCCCAGCTTTGTATGGAAATTTTGAGTTTTACAAAAAATCACTTGAAACGGGACATATTCCTCCAGAAGCGTTTATGTTTCTTGACAAAATGGGATATATCCAAGATGAACATAACGTTCCTGTGATTTATCACGCATATCGCAGGGCCACAGATAAGAAAATAGTTTACAGTGCTAACTTAAATTCAAACATACCAAACAACATCTGGAGATACAGTACGGCTATTTCACAAAAAGCTTTCCAAATTCAAGTTGATTCAGACAAATACTATTGGCTTACGTAACTAATGAAATGTTTGTTTTTCTTCACATTTTTTTCACAAATTAATTTTAAGTTTTAGTTTTAAGGTTTGTAGGTTTAGGCTATTTTTTTATATATAGTTATTGTTAGTTTTAAGCAAAATTATTTTCAAAAAAATCTTATAAGGAATAATTTCATATATTATAAAAAACATGTTATCATAGAAAAAGAATGTATAATTCAATTAAAAATAAAAATATCTAGATGTTAAAACTTATTCATTATATTTAAAGCTATTGTATATACAAAACAGTTGAGTGCTAATTGCCATTATTGTTTCTTTTAAATTATGTTATTATAAAAATTGTTGTTTATTGTTTTTATTTAAATGTTTTAATAAAAGTTCTTAATAAACAAAAAAAAAAAAAAAAAACTTCTCAAAGTGCCGTTCGGATTCGGCAAAAAATTGTAGGTCCACTTGTTTGTGAAGAAAATAAACACACACAGCTTACATTGTTGAGAAGTTGGCCCTTGTTCGCCTCGAGCTGTTGCGTCTCTCTATTTATTTATATATTTCAGGAAATGGGAAGTTATATTTTTGATGTTTGGAGGTTCAGTGCAATCCTTAAACATCCAAGACGGATCCTTGAAGCTGAAAGAAAGCTTTTCAAGCGTTCTGAGGACAATGGATGAAAACGTTAGGACAGATTTAATAGAGGAGGCCAGAGATTCCTCTCGTAGATCCATGTATCCAAGATTGTAGTCGACTTATTTGACCTAAACTATTTTTCATATAGCTCTCACAAATTTTTCGACTAAGGGGATATCTCCTCGATCTGAATTTTACTCTTTACTTTTTGCTTTTTACTTTATATTTTTACCGTTTTACTTTTTACTTTTAACTTAAAATTGTATGCTTCACCTTTATGAAATAGCTCCTTTATCGTAATTATAAAGTAGAAGAATATAATTTTTCGGTACTACATACCTGGTTAGGAACTCCAAAGAACCCAGAAAGTTCTGAAGAAAGTGGGCAAAAGCTAGGGGAATCTTTTATAAAAAAGGAAGTGTAACATTTTTCAGAACTACCAGGTCAGGAACTCCATTGAACCCAAGTTATACTATACTGAGCCTAAGGAATTCTGGAGAAAGTGGGCAGGAGCTGGAAGGATCCTTTATAAAGGGAAAGAATATCATTTTTTGGTACTATCAACCAACCATACGTATCAACCTTAATACCAACGAACCCATGGAATTCTGGAGGAAGTTGGCAGGAGCTGGAGGAATCCTTTAGAAAGGTGAAGCGGTACATTTTACGGTATTAACAGGTTAGGAACACCAATAAACACAAGGAATACTAAAATTAACCCAAGGATTTCTAGAGTGGGTGTGAACTGGAGGATTTTCGTTACCACCGGGTAAGGAACTCTAATGGGGAATTTAACAAGAAATTCTGAAGGAAAAGAGCAGGAGCTGGTGGAATCCTTTATAAAAATGGAGCATGTAATTTTTCGGTACTAAGGTTAGGAACTCCAATAAACCCAAAAATTCTGAAAAAGGTGGGCAGGCGAGCTGGAGGAGTCCCTTGTACATGTGAAGCATACCATTTGTCGGTGCTGGGAATACCAACAAACCCAAGGAATATTCCAATGAACCTAAGGAGTTCTGGAAAAGATCGGCAGGAGCTGGAGAATTTTCTGTGAAGCATATAATTTTTCGTTATTACCAGGCTAGGAACTCTAACCCAAGGAATTCTGGAGGAAGTGGGCAGGAGCTGGAGGAATCCTTTATAAATGTGAAGCATATCATTTGTCAAAAGAAACATTAAAGGAACACCAATGAACCCATGTAATACTAAAATGAGCACAGGGAATTCTGGAGGAAATGGGCAAGTGAAATATATGATTTTTCAATACTAACAGGCTAGGAACACCAATTAACCCAAGGAATATTCGAATTAGCCGAAGGGATTCCGGAAGAAGTGGACAGGAGATGGAGTAATCCTTTATAAAAGTGGAGGAGTCAATAAATAGATTAGATCGTACTAATAAATAGATTAGGAACACCAATCAACCCAAGGAATAATGCAATGAGCACAAGGGGGGATCCTTAATAAAGGGCAAGCATATCATGTTTCGGTAGGCCAGGAACTCCAATGAACCCAAGGAATTCTGAAGGAAGTGGGCAGGACCGGGAGGAAACCTCTATAAAGGTGAAGCAATCCATTTTTCGGTACTAACAGTTTTGGATCACAAATAAAACCAAGAAATACTGTAATGAACCCAACGAATACTCCAATGAACCCAAGGAATACTCCAATGAACCCAAGGAATACTCCAATAAACCTAATGTATTCTAAAGTAAGTGGGCAGGAGCTTAGTAAGGAATATAATTTTTTGGTTTTACCGCATTAGGAGCTCCAATGAACCCAACGAATTATTAATATTAATATTTATTAATACACTATCAAAACTGTGTTGTAGCGTGCTTAACGCAAGCAACATCTACTAGCAGAAGTATGCCAAGCAATAAATGCTTACACAGGCTCATCAGTTAGTGTTCGGTGTTAGTGGTTAAGTCATGCTAGCACCATACACAAAACAGAAAACATGTATTAAGACAATTGTTAAAACATTAAAGTATAAAAAGTAACATAAAGTATAAAAAGTAACATTACTAAAAGCAATTATAGCAATTCTTTAAGCAGCGCTTTAAGTTTAGCTTTGTCAATGTTAAAGTCGACTAGACTACTGTAAGTATTATAAACAGAACACATGCGACTAATCGGTTCATGTTTCCGTAATTAGTTCTATGGCTAGGAACATGCATAAGCGGCAAACAGCGGAGATTATGCGATCCTCCTCGAAACTTTAATTTCACAGATGAAAGTCAATGTCAATGTGACCTAGTGTAAGTTGATGAATAAACATCAGCTCCCTGTTGGTTCGCCGTTGAGATAAGCTTTGCAAGTTTAGCAGTTTTAGTCGTTGGCTGTATGGGGGGAAGGTTAAAAGGTTCATCACATGGCAGGTATCTTAAAGAAAATCGTTCTTCAATTCTGTTACTGACACGACTGCGAAGAATTCCATTCCCAATTCCATTCCCCATTCCAAACTCAAGGTGAGGTCGAACAAAACTATTGTAGAGGGAGCGAGTGACATGAGGGTCACTAAATTCTTTTGACCATATTTTTATGAAACCTAACATGCAGCTGGACTTATTAACGATGTAACAGATGTTTCCCCCTGCAAGGTCGGGGTTAGAATAGCCTTAAGGTAAGGTATGTCTGTCGTAAGAGCCGACTAAAATCCACCAGAAGAAGTATGCTTTAAAGTTTCAACGGATGCTGTTGATGCTGCTCCATTTGGGGCAACTTTTGGCAGTAAGGTTTAAATTATAAGACGAATCTAAAGGTTAAATTAAAATCCAGAAGCATCTGTCACACATTGTGCGGCTCACTGGTTGGCGTCTGTCTCCAAAGGGATGGCTGTATTTAAAAATGAAAATAGAAGTGACTTACCTATTTCTCATAAAACGACTAGTTACAAAAAAATTGGCAATGAACGAAACAAAAGATTTGATTACCTGGAATATCATCAATTGTATGCTGGAAAATCCATCCTCTTCGGAGGCAGGCTCTTCGGATTCTGAGGAGAGCCTTTTATTGCTTATAAATCCTTTTGAGAAAAGGACAAAACTAAATCGATCACCACCGCCTAGATCGAACATATTCGGAAAAAGCAGTCCACCGGTTAACCAGGACTCAGTGAAAATTAAGAGCTAAGAAAAGGAGAATAATGAACTCCGAGCTAAGCTTACTGAAATGGAGCGACTCTTCCACGATCTTAAAATAGAAGTTGACTTCCTGCGACAAGAAAACGAGGATATTGCAAAAATACTCGTGTAACAAAAGACTGTGAGGTAACGAAAGAGTGTAACGAAAAGTGTAACACCGAACCGACCAGCAGTTGAATACTTTACGGACGAGGACGAACTTGCAATTGAAACCGATTCAGTTTTAAAGAAAAGGTCTAGCAAGAAGCGTAAGGTGAATTCCTCTCCCAAAGTAATACAAAAAGAAGATAAGCCCTCTGGCTCAAACAAAGCTAAGCCAGAAGCGAAAATTCGTCCACCTTCCGCAATAGACATCGTCGGGAGAGCAGACTTGCAAAAACAACTCTCATTAGAGTGCAAAGTTGACATCAGGGCTCCAGCAGCTTGCGCCAATTGCAACGGAAAGCACCTCGCAAAATATCTAGGATGCGAAGTAGCCTTAGAGCTGCAAAAGGGACGAGGACCTCCAAGGGGAAATATTCGAGGTCAGAAACCAAGCCCTGTTCACCAAGAAACCAGCCAAAAACTGCTGAAACTCTTAATCCAAAAATGCCAAAGCCGATCAAAAGTGCGAGATAGGCAAACGAGGCGTCGACAAAGCTCCACACAAGAGCAGCGGAGAAACCGCCACTGGTCGGAGGACTGTAGAAGATAGAAAGAGCTCTAGATTAGATAGCAACATGAACTGGGACGCCTTCAGAAAGAACTGTAAGGAGGGTATTGGCTTGAATGTGCCATTGAGAACTCCTTTCGAGTTGGAGACTACAGTTTACAAATTCATTGAAGCAATTCAGAGCGCTGTTTGGAACAACACTTCGTCCCAAAAGAACGCAGTTAGCACCGACGGGCATGTACGCACAACATATCCGCTCGAAATCGAAGAATTTATTCGTGAAAAGAGAAGAGCGCGTAGAAGATGGCAAGGCACGAGGGCTCCCCCAGACAAAACCCTCTTGAACCACTTCTAACAAACTGAAAGAAATCTTGCAAGATCTTAAAAATCGTGAGACCACTGAATACCTTGAAAGCTTGCCGGCGAATAAGAGCTCAAACTACTTGCTGTGAAAAGCAGTTAAGTCTATCAAGAAACCTATAATCAAGTGAAGACAAAGAGAAAGCGAATTTGTTTGCTGAACATTTAAAAGCCTTTCGACGGTCCGCCGTTGGCTGACGTTCAAAACAACAACGCGGAACCTGATAACTTAAGAATTAAAAAAGGTTCGTTAGTTCAACTCCGACCGGCAATAAGCAAACTTAAAAATAATAAAACCCCGGGTAACGACCTGATCACTGGCGATATATTGAAAGAACTACCAAAAAAGGCACTTATCAAGCTATTTTATATTATAAACGCTTCTCTTAGACTTCTATACGTTCCAAGGCAATGGAAAGTTGCTGAAGTCATTATGGTTCCAAAACCAAGGAGATGTGCAAATGATAAGAAACCTTGTAGGTCCATATCGCTCCTGCCGATAATATCGAAGGTATTCGAAAATCTTCTGCTGAAGCGATTACAACCAATAATTGCAGAAAGACGTTTGATCCCGGATCATCAATTCCTTTACAGACCTAACCATTCCACAATTGATCAAGTCTACAGAATAACGCAGGAAATTGAAAAAGCCTTAGAAGGGAAAAATATATGATCAAGTGCTTTCCTCGACGTATCGCAAGCCTTCGACAAGGTATAGCACGAAGGTTTGAAATATAAGCTATAGCAAAACTTGCCGGAAGACATATTAAGAATATTAAAAAACTATCTTGAAAGCAGACTCTTTCGTGTTAGGTGTAGTACTGAATACTCGAGTTTCAAGCAAATTCGAGCTGGAGTCCCCAGGGAAGTGTCCTCGGTCCGACCCTGTTCCTGCTCTACGCAAGAGACATACCTCTAGATCACGAGACAGTCGTGGCCACGTTTGCGGACGATACGGGCATCCTAGCAACAGGTGAACCAGTCGAGTCGTCAACGAGAAACCTCCAACGAGCATTGGACAGAGATTGTGTCTCGACGAAAACTTGGCGAATCGCTTGTAACGAGAACAAGTCTACGCAAGTGAATTTTACTTACAGAAGGGTTAACAATTCATCATAATTTTCGGAATGCCGCTTATCCTTTAAAAGGGTCGCGGAGCTAGGGTGGCTAAATGGTCCTTCCATCTTTCCCGATGCTCCGCCACCAACTCAAGAGACTCCGGGGCAATCCCCAGGCGGTACTCAGAGAGGTTCTTCAGCTGATCCCACCACCTGTTTCTTGGCCTACCAGGCGGGCGACGCGCTCGCATTTCGGCTAGCATGACCTGTCTAGGAAGTCTGTCAGGGGGCATGCAAACAACGTGTCCAAACCATCGAAGAATCGATCGCTCCACTCGGAGAAGTAGCTGCTCAACATTAAGATTCCTACGAATACTGACGTTTCTCACTCTGTCCTTTGGAGTAACACCAGCAACACACCTCAGGAATCTCATTTTGGCAGTTTTTACCCGCGATCTAATTCTTTCGGTCATTACCCAAATTTCCTGACCATAGATGAGGGTCGGAACGAACACTGAATAAAAAACTGAGATATTTGCTTTCACTCCATGTTCAGCTTTCCTGATGACCGGCCGGCGCAGTTCCTTAACTATTGCTCCAGCTTGGCCAATTCTACAGGACAACTCAGTATCACTCCTCCCATATTTCGTGAAAAAGACCCTGAGATACTTAAACTTCTCCACCTGCTGAACTTCATTTATGTGCAGGGTACATTGCACAGGAGTTCGGGAAACAACCATCACTTCCGATTGGTTCACGTTTACTTTCATCCCAGCAGACGGATGGATGAACAGACGGCTGCAAACCTATCCAGTGCTCGTTGAAGTTCCTCTTTGGATGATGCAAGGATGGCCAAATCATCTGCGAAAAGCAGATGGCTCATCCTGATGCCAGCCAATTCGAAACATTGCTCGCCAAGACTGCGCTTCACCGTCCAGTCCATATATGCTTTGAAAAGGAGCGGCGGCAGAGCACAGCCCTGGCAAAGTCCAACGCGCACATCAAAAGAACGGGATTTTTTTTTTTAATACTAGGGTGGACGGAGGCTAAAACTCCAAAATCTTTCAAAGATACCAATACGCCCAATATAGCAGTTATATAATACCGAAGTAGCCGATATTGGTTATGCCCGATTTCCACGTGCTAAAAAACCACCCATTTATGAGAGACACTATGAAACTGCCAGAACGCACATCATAGTAGTAGCTTTTCGCTCTCTCATAATACTTCTTGACTACAACTAAGTTAACTTAACAAATAGTTTACGCTTCCGTAGTGTTAATCGCATTGGTTAGGTTGCTTTACAGTGAATGCACCTACTAAGCCGTTCATTCGTGCGGCTTCACCCTAAGTCGCTAGATCGAAGGGTCTTGCTCTTTGTAGTTTTCGCTCGTTTTTTACATCGTTAAGTGTCTCATTTAGAGTACGGATCATTTCATTGTTGCAATGAACATGAAGGCAAGCATTTAGCTTTCGAACAAAGTTTGTTACTTCTCGCTCACGGTAGCTATTCCTAAATCTCTGTGAATATCACTATTCCTAATATATTATGGAGCATTCACAATTGCTCTTAGTGTCTTGTGTTGGAAAGTCTGCAACATGGACATGTTGCTCGGCTTGGTACAACCCCGAAGTTGTATACCGTATGTCCAGGACGGCTTTAGCACCTGCCTGTACAAGAGCAGTTTGTTATATATGCTTAATTTCAAAAATCTTCCGATAAGCCAATACATTTCCCTGAGCCTAATCTCGAGGTCGTCGCGCTTCTTCTTTACGTGTGGTTTTCACCTTAGTTTAGCGTCCAGTGTCATCCCTAGATACTTCGCTTCATTTGCATATGGTATTTGTGCAGAATTTACGAACAGAGGTAAATTGTTAACCCTTCTGTAAGTGGTATTCACATGCGTAGACTTGTTCTCGTTAAGAACGATTCGCCAAGTCTTCGTCCAGACACAAATTCTGTCCAATGCTCGTTGGAGGTTTCTCGTTGATGACTCGACTGATTCACCTGTTGCCAGGATTGCCGTATCGTCCGCAAACGTGGCCACGACAGTCTCGTCATCTAGAGGTATGTCTCTTGTGTAGAGCAGGAACAAGGTCGGACCGAGGACGCTTCCCTGGGGTACGCCAGCCCAAATTTCCTTGAAACTCGAGTATTCACTACTACACCTGACACGAAAGAGTCTGCTTTCAAGATAATTTTCCAATATTTTAAACATGTCTTCCGCCAAGTTTTGCCGTAGCTTATATTTCAAGCCTTCGTGCCATACCTTGTCGAAGGCTTGAAATACGTCTTGAACATATTTTTTTCCATTCTAAGGCTTTTTCAATTTCATGCGTTATTCTGAAGACTTGATCTATTATTGAATTTTTAGGTTTGAAACCGAATTGATGATTCGGGATCAAGCGTCTTTCTGCAATTATTGGTTGTAATCGCTTCAGCAGAAGTTCCTCGAATACTTTCGATATTATCGGCAGAAGCGATATGGGCCTATAACATTTTTTATCATTTTCACATTTCCCCGGTTTTGGGACCATAATGACTTCAGCAACTTTCCATTGCCTTGGGACTTGATTAGTGCCTTTTTTGGTAGTTCTTTCAATATTTCGCCAGTGATCAGGTCGTAACCCGGGGCCTTATTATTTCGCTTATTGTCTGTCGGAGTTCAACTAATGAAACTTTTTTCATTCTAAAGCTATCAGGTTCCGCGTTGTTGTTTTGAAAGTCAGCCAACGGCGGACTGTCGAAAGGCTTGAATGTTTCTTCTAAATGTTCAGCAAACAAATTCGCCTTCTCTTTGCCTTCTCTTGCCCATTTGCCGTTAGCTTTTTTTATTGGTGCCGAGTGGATTATAGGTTTCTTGATAGACTTAACTGCTTTCCACAGCGAGTAGTTTGAGCTCCTATTCGCCGACAAGCCTTCAAGGTATTCAGTGGACTCACGATTTTTAAGATCTTGCAACATTCCTTTCAGTTTGTTAGAGAGGTGTTTCAAGAGGGTTTTGAATGGGGACGCCCTCGTGCCTTGCCATCTCCTACGCGCTCTTTTCTTTTCACGAATCAATATTTCGTTTTCGAGCGGATATGTTTTACGTACATGCCCGTCGGTGCTAACTGCTTTCTTTTGGGACGAATTGTTGTTCCAAGCAGCGCTCTGAATTGCTTCAATGAATTTGTCAACTGCAGTTTCAAACTCGAAAGGAGTAAGAAACTGCAGTTGGCACATTCAAGCCAACACCCTCTTTACAGTCCTTTCTGAAGGCGTCCCAGTTCATGATTTTGCTAGCTAATCTAGGATCTCTTTCTATTTTCGCCAGTCTTCCACCCATCTTCAAGATTACTCCTGAGCACTCTAAGCAAAGATCATAGCACTCTTCAATTCGCGTAAGGTCTTTGGGGTACCCTTTAGCAATGAAAAAATCGACAACGCCAGGCTTTTTATTCCTATCGGTTGGCCAATATCTTAGCTTACCCGTGGAGAAAAAGTCCACCCCACGCTTCATACTATTTTTGTATCGTGAAACCCAAAAAGTATGCTTCGCGTTAAAGTTACCCCCAATGATAAAATTGGACCCAATGAAGTCATACATACGATCAAGATCGTCTTCCACCAGTCTATATCCTGGCGGGAAATAATAAGATGCAATGTTATAATCTAAGCAGTCAATTTTTACAGAAACTGAACTGATCTGCATAGAGTCTAGCTCAACTTCTGTGTTCTTGAAGTGCTTTATGCAGTTCTTAATGTAGAGGGAGGATCCTCCTCTCGAATTTTGCGAAGGGTGATGTGCGTGATAGTCATTGTAACCTTTAAGTTTGGGTGTAGACCCGTTTTTAAGGTGAGTTTCCGTAATCATGCAAATATCAATATTGTTTTTCCGTAGAAATGCTTCTAGTTCGTCTATTTTATTCAAAAGGCCGTTTGCATTCCATGTTAGTATTTTAAATAACTGTTTCATATTCATGTTCTCTTGTAATTTTTTCGAGGCTTAAACTCGAGCTTGCTCAGTTTGTCAAATATAACTTTGTTGATTTTAGTCTGATCCTCAAGTTTCTCCAAGATTACAGCGAGGATCTGAGACACTGCATCTGTTGTGGGCGATCTTGCCTTTTTTTCGTTTGCCGCAACCTGTGCGTATGATTTCGGTCCGACCAGTGGTGGTTTCTCCGCTGCACTTTAACTGGCGCCGCTCTTTTGTGGAGCTTTAACGCCTTTTGTCGACGCCTCCTTTGCCAATCTCGCACTTCTCGTGTCTTTGGAGTCTTTGGCTTAGGAGTTACAGCAGTTTTTGGACGTCCTAGGCTTGGATTCTGACCTCGAGTATTATCCTTAAGAGGTTCCCGTCCCCGTTGCAGCTCTATGGCTACTTCGCATCCTCGATAGTTTGCGGGGTGGTTTCCGTTGTTATTTGCGCAAACTGCTGGAGCCTTTATGTCAACTTTGCAATCTGTTGAGAGGTGTTTTCCGGCACATTTAACGCAACGTGTTTTTTTTTGGCAGTAGGCACTTGCGTGCCTGAATTCTTGGCATCGCTTACACTGTGGTATCAGTCTATTACCCTTGATGTTAAGTATCATTTTTATTTTATATATATCGTTTATGCCCTCAGTTCTTTCAAAGGAGAGCATAAAAATTGGAAGGACGCGTCTGATCACAGAGTCTCATTCTCCTTCCGTGCTTCCGTTGCTTTTCCTTTTTAATGATATTGACGGCATCAATAGTTTTAAGGCCTTTATTTTTTTCGTCTTTTACAACGTCTTCTTTTGTGCATGATGGGTGCAGCCCTCTTACAATAACTCGCAGTGGTTTTTCGTACTTATTTTGATAAGTATACCACTCGATTCTTTCTGCATTCAGTCTAAGAGACAGTGCGCGATAGGAATCGGCGTTGTCAACATTTACTTTCCACACGTTATTTCAGTGCAAAGTAAGCTTATAGTTTTCTGTTTTCACCGTGTTTGCAAGAAGGTTGCGCAATCTCCCGAAGTCTGCTATCCCGAAGATGTTTATTGCGGGAGGTGGACGAATTTTCGCTTCTGGCTTTGCCTTGTTTGAGCCAGAGGGCTTATCTTCTTTTTGTATTACTTCGGGAGAGGAATTCGCCTTACGCTTCTTGCTAGACCTTTTCCTTAAGACTGAATCGGTCTCAAGTGCAAGTTCGTCCTCGTCCGTGAAGTATTCGACTGCTGGTCGGTTCGGTTTTACACACTCTTTCGTTAAACGAGTATTTTTAATATCCTCGTTTTCTTTTTGCAGAGAGTCAACTTCCATTTTTAGATCGTGGAAGAGTCGCTTCATTTCAGTAAGCTTAGCTCGGAGTTTATTATTCTCCTTTTCTAAGCTCTTAATTTTCACTGAGTTCTGGTTTACCGGTGGACTGCGCTTTCCGGATATGTTCGATCTAGGTGGTGGTGATCGATTTAGTTTTGTCCTTTTCTCAAAAGTATTTATAAGCAATAAAAGGCTCTCCCCAGAATCCGTAGAGCCTGCCTCCGAAGAGGGTGGATTTTCCAGCATAGCTGGGCTGCCATCTGGGGTAATCAAATCTTTCGTTTTGTTCATTGCCATTTTGTTTTTAACTTGTCGTTTTTATGACAAATAGGTAAGTCACTTCTATTTTTATTTTTAAATACAGCCGCCCCTTTGAAGACAGACGCCGACCAGTGAGCCGCACAATGTGTGACAGACGCTTCTGGATTTTAACCTTCAGATTCATCTATAAGTTAAAACCATACTGCCAAAAGTTGCCCCAACAACAGCATCTGTTGAAACATTAAAGAATACTTCTTCCGGTGGATTTTCTTGCAGGGGTAAAAGAACGGGATTTGACGCCATTTATCCGCACACAGCTTCTGCAGTTTCCATACAAAGACTGGATGGCTCTCAGAAGAGGCCCACTCAGCGCATAGTCCTGCAAAACTCTCCACAGTGTATCCCGAGGAACTCTGTCATACGCCTTTTCCAGATCTACAAATCACGCGTAGACTGGTTTGGCATATTCCCAGGCCTTCTCAAGAATAACCTTCAGAGTAAAAAGCTGGTCGGTTGTGCCTCTGCCAGGCCGAAAGCCGCACTGTTCTTCCCGTAACAAAGGCTCGATTACCGCTCTGGAGCGCATTTCCAACACCTTCGCGAATACTTTTCCCGGAAGACTCAAGAGAGATACGTCCCTATAGTTGGCGCAATCTCTCCTGTTCCCTTTTTTGAAAATGGGCACTATAACTCCCGTTTGCCAATCGCTAGGTGCCTTCTCGCTATCCCAGACCACCTTAATGACACGTGTTAGCCATGTAACACCCTCTTCACCCATTGCCTTGAGCATTTCTGGCCGGATTTCATCAACTCCAGCAAATTTGCCAACTTTCTTCAGTGCCCTGTTTGGGGTTGAGCAACTCCGAAAAGTGCTCTCTCCATCTGCGCAAGACATCGCTCTCATTTGAAAGAAGTGTACCGTCCTTAGATTTAACCCCTTGAATGATATTTAACTTCCTTCCTCTGAGCCGGCGAATGGTCTGCTAAAATATCTTGTTTGCAGATCTGTAATCGTGCTCCAACTTCTCGCCGAACTTTTTCCATGACTGTTCCTTGGCTGTTCTGACTGCCAGATTGGAAGTCCTTTGCGCCTCATTGTACCGGGCTCGAGAAGTTGAGTTTCTACATTGGATCCACGCAATGTAGGCTCTCTTCTTCTCTCTGTTGGCTTTTTGAACTCCAGGCGTTTTAAACCAAGCAGTTCTTTTCTCACCACCAGCCGCTACCCCAAGCCGCTTCACTCCACAAACATTTCCTGCAGAGGCAATGACTGCCGATAAAAACAGCTGCCATTCCTCCTCTACATTCAAAAGGTCAGTTGGAATTTGTTCAAACTTCTCCGAAACATGCTGTGTAAAACGCTCTCTGAAATCAGAGTCAGCTTCCTTCAGCCTTTCCCACCGTATGCGGGTCACCAGTCTTGGTTTTCGCCTGGGTGGCAGAGGAATACTGCCACTGAAAAACAATTTACACAGCACTAAGTGGTGATCAGTTGACAACTCAGCTCCCCTGAAAACTCGAACATCACAAATCATTCTTTGAACACACGATGGTACAACAAAGAAATCAATCAGTGACTTGTGATTTAAACTGTGCTTGTACCACGTGTGTTTGTGAATGTCTCTGTGTAGGAAAAAGGTGTTCATTATGATGATCACAACTTCCCTCCGTTCCTGTTTTGATCCGGGTCACCGTGCCTCCCGATCACACTCCTCGAAGTACTGTCGTCTGTACCCACATGTGCATTGAAGTCACCCATCAGGAGAATGAAGGCCATTTCTGCCACTCTGTCCAGGACAGCATCAACTTCGTTCAAACAAGACTCATACTCTGACTCTCGATTTGGTGCATAAACCTAAACCAGAGCCAGAGTCGATCGTTCAAGCTTAAGCTTTAAGATCAGAATCCTTCTTCCAGAGGGTTAACAATTTACCTCTCTTTATAAATTATGCACAAATACCTTATGCAAATGAATCGAAATATCCAGGGATAACATTAGACGCTAAACTAAGGTGGAAACTACACGTAAAGAAGAAGCGTGACGAGCTCGAGAATAGGCTCATGGAAATGTATTGGCTTATCGGAAGATTTTCGAAATGTAGCATATATGACAAACTGCTCTTGTACAGGCAGGTGTTAAAGTCTTCCTGGACATACGGTATACAACTTTGGGGATGTTCCGAGCCGTGCAACATCAACAACTCAACGAGACTCTTAACGATGTAAACAATGAGCGACGACTACAAAGAACAACACCCTTCGATCTAGCCGCGTAGGGTGAAGCAGCATGAACGAACGGTTTTAGTAGGTGCATTCACTGGATAGCAACCTACCCAATGCGATAAACACTACGGAAGCGTAAACTACTTGTTAAGTTCACTTAGTTGTAGTCAAGAAGAACTATGAGAGATCGAAAATTTACTACTATGAAGTGCGTTCTGGCAGTTTTCATAGTGTCTCTCATAAATGGGTGGTTTTTTAGCACGCGGAAATCGGGCATAACCAATATCGGCTACTTCGGTATTATATGCCTGCTATAGTGGGCGTATTGGTATCTTTGAAACAATTTGGAGTTTTAGCATCCGTCCACCCTAGTATTAAAAAAAAAAAATATGTGTTCAGAGAAATATAGGTTGTGATTGAAGTAAACACCAAGGTCCTTAAAACTTAGAACGCGGCAAAGAGTGTGTTCATTAATGAAATAAACGTGTGATGCAGGTACACGTTTTTTTGAAAAGGTCATAACTTGGCACTTAACTGGGTTGAGGCTGAGACCATTTTTGCAACACCAGGTAGCGAAACTTGTTAGATCGGACTGAAGAAGGACATGGTCAATTGATGATTTTATGACTTTAAATGTTTTCATATCGTCGGCATAGCAGTCAACCGTGGATGATGATTGATTATAGATGCAGTCAACGTCCATGATTTCCAAACGGACGGAAAAGTCCAGATAAGGTGCCAGACCCAGAGAAGGGTCTCTGAAAGACTTAGAAAAGTGATCCGCAAAGGAATAACAAATAACCGTGGGGTCATTGCAAGAAATATAATTGTTTTTCTATATAATATATATAATTCTAATTATAGAATTCTTATTATTTATATATATATAAACTTTTCTTCTTAGATTTGACGATTTTCCGAAATTCTCTGAGATTAGACTTAAAATACGAACCCATTTTAGAGATATAATATAATTAATAATTAATAATAATAATAATATAATTATTATATAAACAAGTAGAGAGGGATTTGAACTCGTGAAATATTTGGTAATTGTCATAGTCCAAATGACCAGGGATGACTATCATAAGAATTTTTATAAAGTTTTTTGGGGACATTATTATTGAAACACAAATTTAATTTAAAATAAAAATTTTCTACAGCTTCATTTATGTCTGAGAAATTATAAATTTCAGCGAATTTCATCTCACTCTCCTCAATTATGGAGGAAATGGGCAGGATCTGGAGGAATCTTTAATTCTGGAGAAAGCGGGCAGGAAGTGGAGGAAACCTTTATAAAGGTGAAGCATACCAATTTATAATACTCCAATGAACCCAAGGTATTCTGAGGAAGTGGGCAAGAGCTTAGTAAAGAATATAATTTTTTGGTTTTACCGCATAAGGAACTTCAATGAACCTAAGGAATTATGGAGGAAGTGGGCAGGATCTGGAGGAATCTTTTGTTCTAGGGCGGGCAAGAGGTGGAGGAAACCTTTATAAAGGTGAAGCATACCATTTTTCGGTACTAACATTAACTTGTTAGAAACTCCAATAAACCCACGGATTTTTTTTGGGTTTTAATACTAGTGTGGGCGAATGTTAAACCCCCAAAATCTTTCAAATGTACCAATATGCCCACTATAGCAGGTATGTAATACCGAAGTAGCCGATATTGCTTAAGCCCAATTTCCACGTGCTAAGAAACCACTCATTTATGAGATACATTATGAAAACTGCCAGAACCGCGTCATAGTAGTAAATTTTTGCGATGATACTGACTAAGACACTTTATTGCGATGCTTTTATGCTTCTAAAACTCAATGCTGTCTTTTATCATTGAAGCAAAACACCCAGCCATTGTCCATGAATGGCACTTGCATCGACGAAACCGAAACTCTTTCCATTCTCGGCATGTGTGTCAATAACAACCTTAGTTGGAATGACCACATATTCGACATCTACAAGAACGCTGCGAAATGCCTAGGTTTCCTTAAAAGATGCAAGAAATATTTCACCCCCTCTGATTTGGCTATTTTATATTTTATCACCTTTCAATAAACCCTAGTAAGGCTGTCATAGTTCCTTTCACAAAAAGAAGAAATATCAACTTAGGTTCAATTTTATTTAGCGACAAAATCGTTGAGTACTCCAATGAAGTCAAGTATCTGGGAATTATTCTAGACAAGGGACTCACCTGGAACTCACATCTAAACAGCAAAATCACTAAAGCTTCCAACGCTTTATGGGCTTGTCGACGTATGTATGGCACCACATGGGGAAACTATAATTAAAATGGGTTTGGACACGGGAGCGCAGTGCAACGTATTACCAAAGCACTATGTAGACAGATTACGGGTAAGGTTGAGCTCATCACAGACGTGTCGTTTAGTGGGATTTGCTTACAATTTTTTTTTATACACTATCAGATTTGTTTTAAAATAAGGTCTTTCACTACAAGTAAACGATGAACATCAAACAGGTCGGAAAACTGAACAATTTCTTGCGGTCGCGTTAAATTCAAAACAAAATAAACGAAACACCTTATTGACCGACAACGGATTAAATAAAAACACGAAACAAATTAACAAAAACAACGTTTAATATTTTTTTTCGTTTTTTATTTACGACCTATGACAAATCTGGCATATACGAAATAAAGTGTGGTAACTGTGAAGCTGTCTACATCGGCCAAACAAAACGCAGCATCGGTGTTCGTATCAGCGAGCACTCGCAGCACATAAAGTATAACCGTGCCGAAAAATCATCGGTCGCCTCACACGTCCTCACCCACCAGCATTTTGATATTGATTTTGCTAACGTTAAGCTGCTCAAGCACGTCACCAACCAGCTGAGACTAGATGCGTACGAGAGCCTGTACATCCACAAGAGCAACAACAACATGAACAGCGATAGCGGAAATATTATCTCTCCTTTGTATGACATTCTTTAATTGTTCCTTTCACTCATCATTCTTGTTGTTAAAGTAATTTTTTCGTTTCCCTTTCTTTGTTTTCTTTCTTTGTATGAGCTTTTGAAACTTTTACTTACTATGTCAAATTAGTGTTGCTGAAGATGAACCCTAGTTGGTTTGAAATGCATTCATTTCTTTAATAAAAACGAAAAAAAATATTAAACGTTGTTTTTGTTTATTTGTTTCGTGTTTTTATTTAATCCGTTGTCGGTCAATAAGGTGTTTCGTTTATTTTGTTTTAAATCAGATCTGTGTTGTAGTGTGCTTATGTAAGCAAGCTCGACCTACAAGCAGAGTTTAGCCAAGCAAAAATATGCTTACACAGGCTCATCATATAGTGCTGGTGTTAGTGGTTAGTACAAAACACCATACACAAATAAAAATACATACTAATACATAAATAAAAGTACAAAATTATACAAAGGAGAAGGAAAAGTAACAAACTTTTAAATGAGCTAACGGAAGCAGACACCTAATTTAAGTTTATTTTTCAATGCTATTTTATCTAAATTAAAGTCTATGGTAGTACAATATGTATTATATAGTCTACTCATGCGGGTTATAGGCTCATGCTTCCCATAATTTGTCCTATGTTTAGAGACATTCAAAAGATGTAAGTGTCGGAAGTTATAGGATCCTCCACGAAACTTAAAAGTTACACAAAAAAGAAGGTCAGGAGCATCAATACGTCCTGCGATTAGTTCTGATATAAAGATTAAGTCTTGGTTTCCGCCTTTGAGATAAGGTTTCCATATTGAGGAGCTTTATGCGGTGCTCGTAAGGAGGCAAGATAAAAGGGTCTTCCCATGGAAGGCCTTTAAGAGCAAAACGGATAAACCTTCGGAACGGATTTATTTGATTAAGTTGATATGGTCTCCATACCTGTGAAGCGTATTCCAGATGGGGTCGGACAAAACGATTAAAAAGGGATAAGGCAACATGCGGATCGTTAAACTCCTTTGACCATCTCTTTATAAAGCCTAACATGCAATAGGATTTATGAACAATGGCATTTATATGTTCCGAAAAATTAAGTTCATGGCAGAAGTGAACACCAAGGTCCTTAAAATTGTGGTTTGTTCACCAATTGAATGAGGAATTGGGACACACACACGCTTTTTCGAAAACGTCATAACTTGACATTTCGAAACACTCAACAAAGACATTCAACAAAGTTATCGATGTCAGCCTGGAGAAGAAGGCGATCATCTGAAGATTTTATTATCTTAAAAATTTTCATATCATCCGCATAAGCGAGAATATCACTATGCTGAATGCATGAGTATACATCATTTATCGCCAAGATGAAGAGAATAGGACCCAGATGACTTCCCTGTGGAACACCAGACATAGAAGTAAATGGGGTAGATAATATTCTTTTGAATTTTACTTGGTAAGAACGCAAGTGAAGATAAGATTTAACCCAGGCAATAAATAATGGAGGAAACTCATAGCTTTTAGTTTCAAGACTAGATTCAAGATTTCATGCGAAATCATATCAAAAGCCTTGGAAAAGTCGTTGTATATGCAGTCAACTTCGTTCCGATTCTCAATAGTTGCAGAGATGTTTGAAATAATCATAATCGATATTGAAAGGTGCATGCCTAAGCGATTTGGAAAAACTCTCAGCAAAAGAGTTGCAGATGGTATTGGTGTCATTTAATGAGCAATTGTTGTACGTGAAATTAGCCGGGTAACCGTCGCTTTTCTTTTAAGCGTTTACAAATTTCCAAAACTCTCTGGGTTTGGTTTTAAACGAGCTCCCAATTTTGGACACGTAGTTGTCATATAGCTCATTGGAAAGCAGAAACGAGACGGTATGAAGTGAGTTTCGTCTTCCGATGTGACCCATTTTAATGAGCTAAGGTTAAAATCACCTAAAATCAGAACTGTGCTATTGTCGGATGACAGTTCAAAAATATATTCAAGAGCTTTTGATAGCTCGGAATATATTTCTGCAGAACTATCGGGGGGGATGTAAGCATTCACGACATATATAAATTTAGGTAAGATTTCAATCTTTACACATACAAATTCAACTTTAACTGGAAACGTGAATTTCACTTTAGATGAAGTAATATTTTTGCGGACGGCAGTTAATACTCCACCGCCTAAGGCTTCCAGGTCGATTTTATTCCGATCCTCTTGGTGAACAAGGAACTCTTCATTGAAGAGTTCTGAGTCAGAAGTGCTGGCATTTAGCCAAGTTTCAGTTAGTGCAATAACGTCGTGAGGAAAAGTCATAGAATTTTTAAAAATATCATCAGTCTTGTGCTTGCTACGTATCGAGCGAACATTTTGATAAAAGAAACTAAGTCCGCCACTTAGTCTGCCACTTACTTACAATAATTGCTAGGCGAAATAATTGTACCATTAAAAGTTAGAAATCACACTACAAATTTGAAAATTAAAGTAGTTGCTGGAAAAGTGTCACCGATATTAGGAAAAAAGGCATGTGCCTCGCTTGGGTTGGTAGTACGTATTGCAGAGATCTCAGAAGGACTTGGATGTGTTAAAGATTTTATCTATGACATCGACTTGGTGGAAAATCCCGTTCTGCAGTTCCATCCAGCGCGAAAGGTACCATATGGGCTCCAGGACAAGGTGAAAGCAGAACTTGGTTAAATGGTGAAGTAAGGCGTATTAGTTAAGACAAAGGGAGCTTCGCTAGCAGTGTCGCCTATGGTTGTAGCTCGCAGGAATGAAAAGATAAGAGTTCGTCTTGACCCCTCGGATTTAAATAAGTGTATTTTGAGAAGGCACCACCCACTTAAGACTCTGGAGCAAATCTCTGCTAAAATTAAAGATTCTTAATATTTTGCATTGCTCGATTGCAAAAAAGGGTTTTGGCAGATTAAGTTGTCGAAGGGAACTCAACAATAACTGGCAATGTCAGCTCCATGGGGGAGATTTTCCTACACTCGTTTACCGTTTGTGTTGTCCTCGGCTCCTGAAATTTTGCTAGTACTGACCTCAAGTCTTTTTAAGAAACATGAAAATGTAGAAGTCTCCATGGACGATATTCTCATCCATGGACGATATTCTCATCCAAGGAGGAGCTTAACCTTTTAACAAAGAAAGTGCTAGCCACACGGTTCAGGGCAGGCCTGAAAATCAATAAAGAGAAATGCGTTTTTTTGCTCATCAAGTGTAAAATTTTCAGCCCATGTGCTTACATCAAACGTTTAAAACCACCAAACAACTTAACTGAGCTCCAAAGATTTTTGGACATGGTAACTTATCTCGGGCAATTTAAAGAAAATTTATCTGAGCTAACTCAACCATTCCGAGATTTAAATAAAAAGGATGTTTGCTGGGAATGGAACGACACTCACGTAAAAGCATTCGTTAGAATAAAGCAAGCATTAAGTTGCACTCCAGCCTTACGATATTATGACCCAAATATCGAGGTCACGCTTCAGATTGATGCTGGTAAACATAGTTTAGTTGCTGCGTTTTTACAAGGTGACCAACCGCTGGCTTACGCGTCAAAAGCGTTTACGCACAACAAAATTATATTCATATTGAAAAGAAAGCGTTGGCTATATTGTTCGCTTGCAAACGCTTCCAAGCATATGTTTACGGAGCTCGTCTTACAGTAGAAACCGACCACAAGCCCTTGGAATCCATTTTCAAAAAACCCTTACACCGTGCTCCTAGTAGACAACAAAGAATACTTTGTGAAGTGCTGCCCTATCCGTCGAATGTAATCTACAGGCTAGGCAAGGAAATAGCTTTAGCTGACACACTTAGTATAGACTGTAAGAATGCACTGAATCACCAAGAAAAATATGATGCTAAAGTGGAGATTAATTCCATCTTGCAGGTGACGGAACAATCCCGAAATATGATTGCTGAAAGCACAGCCGTGGATTTAGAACTCCAAGAAACGATTAGTTACGTTCGCGATGGTTGGCCTCGTGATGTTGCGGAAATTTCCGGAATGGCCAAGCGCTACTGGACTTTTAGGGTCGAGCTGGGTCTTAAGAATGGGATTCTGATGAGAGGTGAGAAAGTCGTCGTTCCCAGTTTGTTAGAGAAAACAATACTGACACGAATTCACGAGGGGCACCCTGGCATCCAGAAGTCAGTTAGTCGGGCAAGAGGTAGTTTTGTTTTGGCTTGGAATGGCTCAAGACATCGCAAATTTCGTAAAATCATGTGCCGTCTGCGAATCAACACAAAGGGATAAAACGAAAGAGCCGCTGATAGTAAAGACTGTGCCCACACTACCTTGGGAAATAGTAGCTGCGGACCTATTTACATTTAATGGCCAGGAATGCTTATTAACCACTGGCAACTTCAGGTTTTGTTTACCTTTGTTCATTAAAAGAGTCTTCCTCGTCGGAAAAATTCTTTAAACGTCTCAAGCTTCGGTTTAGAATGTTCGGTATCGCTATGATTCTGGAAAGTGATAGTGGACCACAGTTCGCATCAAAAAGTTTAAGGAGCTTACCAAAGCTTGGGAGTCGGGCATCCAGTCCAAGCTATGACCGATCAAATGGATTAGCGGAAAGGCACGTGCAAAACGCGAAAAAGCTCTTAAAATGGTGTTTAAAGAATAAGTCAGATGTTGACCGTGCATTGCTGAGCTAGAGAAACACTCCACGCGATGCCGACTTGCAATCGCCCAACCAACGACTCATGTCCCGATTAACGAGATCAACTCTACCAACGACAAAGGAACAGTTAAAACCCAAAGTTATTCAAAACGTCAGTCAAAACCTTTTAAATCCAAGAATAGCAGAAAGACGGTTCTACGATCAAAGAGAACCGACATACCAAGTCGGTGAGAATGTTTGTTTACAAAAAGGTCACCGCAACTGGGTCTCCCGAAAAATCGAAGAGAAGGCAAAAGCACCCCGTTCATATATTGTTAGAACAAATGATGGAAGCTGTGGTTTCCCAACCGCGGTCCGATCTGAAAAGTCTTCACAGTAACACACCTGTCATTTCGCATGAAGCCAAGAAGACTTCAGATTGTAAAGTCAGGGCCAAAGATATTGAACTTAATCCTCCAACCGAAGCTGCTTCAACATCGCGAAACACTTCTTGGCTACAAAATATATCACCCGAAGTCGTCGCTCTATTAAACCCTTCGATAGGTTCGTACCTGGGATAAATTGATACAAATATTTGAAAGTAATAAGCCGATAAATAAATTCGAAACAGTTGAAAAAAAAAAAAAAATATATATAAAAAAAAAATAGAACTAAGTACATATGTATGAATTTATTAACTTGTAATTTATAATTTTGAATTTCACACTTATCTGCATTCGAACATAAACTTGCATTATTATGTCATATGAATATATCTCAGCCATTGTAACTAAACATTTTTTTTTGATTCTGAATTTTTGTAAAGAAGAAAGATGTTACAATAGGTTGTGCACTTTTGCACACTTATGTATTTACCTAGGCATCGTATCTTGTAATGCCATCCAATGTAAAGCCGCGTTCCTTGTGACAGAACAGAAACAGAAAACAGCGCCGTTTCTGTTTCTGTTTCAGTTGCTGGTACTACAGAGAACAGAACCAGGAACAGAAAATATTTTGAGAGAGACCTTTTAAAACAAACGTGACTAAAACGTTTGACAGATTTTGGGGAACGAAATAAACAGCCGTTGAATTTTCAAGATCGAGATTAATTTTATTGTTTTTTTTTTGTGCTGTGTTTTAAAAGCTCGTCAAGATCAAGTCGCCCATGGTGTCTGTTCAATTAAGAACACATTGAATTTGCAATTGTTACTTGCAAATTTAAAACAGATATTATTTAAATTAAATTTCGTAAATTGCTGGGCTCATATTGTAATGCAAAATATCTTTTTATCTATTATTATTATATCTAATACTATTATTTGCAACTTCTGATCACCACTGTTTTGAAGTCATCATTTATCATTTCTTAGTTTTTCACTTGCCTTTGGGGCAGTGATGTACTTAAAGAGCTCATTAACTGCAATTTCATTGTACATACAAATCTCCTCATTATTACACGACATGATCTTTGTTGTACCACACTGCGGTTTTTATACCCCATCCCATAGGATAGGAGGTATATTAACTTTGATTCATAGTTTGTAACATAGAGAAATAATCACCGTAGACCCCCAAGACCTTAAGGGTATATGATCGAGACCGAATTGTTAGTCGAATGAGCCATGTCCGTCCGTCCGTCCGGGTGTCGGTGGCTTTTAGGCCTTAAAATTTGACCTACGAACTTGAAACTTAATACCTGTTCTTCCTAGGTCCCGAAGCAGTACAAGTGTAAAATTTTTTAAAATCCGCTCACTGACACGCCCATTTTACTTATTAGCATGAAAATTCAAAAGTGTCGTGGGGACCTGAAATTTGGTGAGCGTTATCGTCGCTTAAGTGTAAGCCGCCGCCTTTTGGGCGTGGTCATATTTCATTTGCATTTTATTAAGCATTTTTAATTTGATATATTTTCTTTGAATTTAAAAAACTTGCGCTATAAAATGTTCAGATATGTGTGAAAGCTATCAACTGAAATGAATAAATTTTTGCCACGCCCACTTTTGGGGGCGTTTTTAAGTATAAACCAAATTTTTAATGTGAAAATGCAATCAACACGTGTATATCATTTCTGATAAGAAATATAAACAAACAAGTGGGAAAGTGCAAAAGTTGTTATGCAAAAGCTTCAATCCATCTACGACGGATTGCAAAATACCCGCCCATACCATAAAGAAAACTGCCAAGCCTCCAAAAAGTGAGCGGGATATAAAATCCCGGAGGCACATACAATATATTCATAAAAAAAGGTGATTATTTCACTAGTTACAAACTATACATCAAACTTAATACACCCTGGGTCGGGTATAAAAAACGATTTAATTGAAAAGGGGCGGATACCACTCCCCTTTTTAAGGGAGAAGATTCTTTAACTGAGAAATTCTGAATACAGTTGAAGTTAATAGAAACTGTAATTTAACAACCAAGATATATGACACAATTCGGAGCTTGAAAGTGGTCTATTGGGATGGGGTATCCAACGATTCGCCTAAGCGGATTGTAACCCTCCCACTAGTTTGGTTTGCCTAAATTCTTAAATGCTGATCTAGTGCTAACTGTATTCATTAATTGTGTATCAGCGGTGGTGATCGGTACTTTTGAGCTCGTTAATCCATTTGATCAAATCTAACGAACAATTTTTTTTTTATTTTTTTTTTTTTTTTTTTGTCCGTGGGTAGGTAAAAACCTTCATAGGCACTATGAGAATTGAACGCGCGTGCTCATAGTAGTGTAAGATTCTTACTCACTAAAAAACCTCCCAATCTTTGTAAGACTACGACTAAGTTTCCTTAACAAGTAGTTCATGCTTCTGTATAGTAATCGCGTTTGGCAGGCTACTTTCCAACGAAAGCACCTGCAATACCGTCATTATGTGCGGTTTCCTCTTACGACGCTAGATCCAACGGTCTTGTTCGTTGTAGTCGGCGTGCAAGATTTGTCTGATCCAGAGTTCGGATTATTTCGTGGTTGCAATGGCCGTGAAGGCTAGTGTGAAGTTTGCGAGCAAAGTTTCTTACTTCGTCGGTCACGGTTGCGATGCCTAGATCTCGATGTAAATCGCTATTTCTTATATACCATGGAGCATTTACGATTGCTCTTAGTGTCTTATTCTGAAAAGTTTCTAAAATAGATATGTTGCTTGGTTTGGTACAACCCCAAAGTTGTATACCGTACGTCCAAGATGGTTTTAGCACTTGCTTATACAATGGCAGTTTGTTATATACGCTTAGTTTCGAATAACGTCCGATAAGCCAATTCAGTTCTCGTAGCTTGATTTCAAGTTCATCGCGTTTCTTTTTAACGTGTGGCTTCCACTTAAGTTTTGCGTCTAGGGTCATGCCTAAATATTTCGCCTCGTTTGCGTACGGAATTTGTACCGAGTTTATAAATAGAGGTAAGTTGATTACCCTCTTGTAAGTAAAATTTACATGCGTTGATTTTGTCTCATTTAGGAGGATTCGCCAGGCCTTTGTCCATTCGCATATTTTATTCAAAGCGCGTTGGAGTTTTCCCGTTGATAGTTCGACTGTCTTATCCGTAGCGAGGATAGCCGTGTCGTCAGCGAACGTGGCTACAGTCGTTGTCTCTACTTGAGGTACATCTCTTGTAAAAAGTAAAAACAGTGTTGGACCGAGGACGCTACCTTGTGGAACGCCGGTTTGTATTTCTTTGAATTCTGAGTATTCGCTCCCGTATCTCACTCGAAATAGTCTGTTGTCAAGATAAGACCTAAGAGTTCATACATTTTTTCCGGCAAAACTTTCCGTAGCTTATATTTTAGGCCTTCGTGCCAAACTTTATCAAAGGCTTAAAATACGTCAAGAAAAGCGGTAGAACATATCATTTTCGCTTCTAAGGCTTTCTCAATTTCATTAGTTATTCGATAGACCTGGTCAATTGTTGAATGTTTGACCCTAAAGCCGAATTGGTGATCCGGAATCAATCGTCTTTCTTCAATTATTGGTTGCAGTCGTTTGAGCACAAGTTTCTCGAAGACTTTAGATATAATCGGCAGAAGCGAAATCGGTCTATATGATTTTTTGTCGTTTGGGCATTTCCCTGGTTTCGGAACCATTATTACCTCTGCGACTTTCCATTGCCGTGGAACGAATGAAATTCTCATTGATGCGTTTATGATGTAGAGAAGCTTGACTAGCGCTCTTTTCGGTAGCTCCTTCAAAATTTCCCCAGTAATTAGGTCATAGCCTGGTGCTTTCTTATTCTTCAAATTTCGGATTGTTTGACGAAGTTCAGACAGTGTCACGGTTTTCATTCGATAATTGTCTAGTTCCGCATTGCGATACAGATCGTCAACCAACGGCTCCCCGTCAAACGGTTTAAATGTTTCTTCTAGATGTTCTGCAAATACATCTGCTTTCTCTTTGTCGCCTTTTACCCATTCACCGTTATCTTTTCTTATTGGCGCCGAGTGTACTATGAGCTTTTTAATGGACTTCACGGCTTTCCAAAGTGAAAAGATTGACCCTCTATCGGCAGTCAAATTTTCGAGGTAGTTGGTAGTCTCGCGACTTTTAAAATCTTGAAGTAAGTGCTTTAATTTGTTAGATAGCCCATTCAGAATGGTTTTATCAGGAGGAGCTCGAGACAAATGCCACCTCTTTCGAACCTTTCTCTTTTCGCGTATGAGCTCTTCAATTTCGCGCGGGTAAATTGATCCGCTTTTCCTTACTCCAGTCTTCCGGAAAGAAGTATTGTTTTCTTAGAACTATAGAAACTAGACTCGTTAGAACTATTCAAGACAAGCAGCGTCTTGAATAGTTCTAACGAGTTTATCGACTTCGTCTTCTATTTCTAAAGGGGTTGTAAGTGGTACATGTAGAGATACATTTTCTTTATAGTATTTCCTAAAGCCATCCCAGTCGGTGTTGTTATTCGTTAGCCTAGGCGCTCTCTCATTTTTTGCTAGACTTCCGCCGATTTTCAAAACGACTGCCTGTAGAAGAAGGCTATGATCTCTGTTCGGATCACTCCGAACAGAGATCATAGCCTTCTTCTACATTTGTGAGGTGGCGGGGAACCCCTTTTGCGATAAAGAAGATTCTTTAACTGAGAAATTCTGAATACAGTTGAAGTTAATAGAAACTGTAATTTAACAACCAAGATATATGACACAATTCGGAGCTTGAAAGTGGTCTATTGGGATGGGGTATCCAACGATTCGCCTAAGCGGATTGTAACCCTCCCACTAGTTTGGTTTGCCTAAATTCTTAAATGCTGATCTAGTGCTAACTGTATTCATTAATTGTGTATCAGCGGTGGTGATCGGTACTTTTGAGCTCGTTAATCCATTTGATCAAATCTAACGAACAATTTTTTTTTTATTTTTTTTTTTTTTTTTTTGTCCGTGGGTAGGTAAAAACCTTCATAGGCACTATGAGAATTGAACGCGCGTGCTCATAGTAGTGTAAGATTCTTACTCACTAAAAAACCTCCCAATCTTTGTAAGACTACGACTAAGTTTCCTTAACAAGTAGTTCATGCTTCTGTATAGTAATCGCGTTTGGCAGGCTACTTTCCAACGAAAGCACCTGCAATACCGTCATTATGTGCGGTTTCCTCTTACGACGCTAGATCCAACGGTCTTGTTCGTTGTAGTCGGCGTGCAAGATTTGTCTGATCCAGAGTTCGGATTATTTCGTGGTTGCAATGGCCGTGAAGGCTAGTGTGAAGTTTGCGAGCAAAGTTTCTTACTTCGTCGGTCACGGTTGCGATGCCTAGATCTCGATGTAAATCGCTATTTCTTATATACCATGGAGCATTTACGATTGCTCTTAGTGTCTTATTCTGAAAAGTTTCTAAAATAGATATGTTGCTTGGTTTGGTACAACCCCAAAGTTGTATACCGTACGTCCAAGATGGTTCGGATCACTCCGAACAGAGATCATAGCCTTCTTCTACATTTGTGAGGTGGCGGGGAACCCCTTTTGCGATAAAGAAGTCGACAAGGTAAGGAACTTTGTTTCTGTCGGTTGGCCAATACGTTGGCTTTCCCGTCGAAAGGAAAACCACGCCACGTTTCATGCTAGCTTTGAAGAGTACTCTACCTCTTGTTGAATTGCACCGTGATCCCCAAAAGGTGTTTTTCGCCTAAAGTCCCCGCCGATGATAAAATTCGACCCGAGTAAGTCAAAGAGGGGAGTAAGATCGTCGTCCTCTAGCCTATACTGTGGAGGAAAATAACTCGAGGCAATATTATAACCTAGGTGACCTATTTTTACCGATACTGAAGTTATTTGCATAGAGTCAAGCTCAATTTCTTCGTTTTTGTAATGCTTAATGCAGTCTTTGATGTAGAGAGAGGATCCGCCTCTCGAATTTTCTGATGGATGATGCGCGTGGTAGTCGATGTTACCTCTAATTTTGGGTCCGGATCCCTTCTTAAAGTGTGTTTCTGAAATCAGGCATAGGTCAATATTTTTTTCCCGTAGAAATACTTCTAGTTCGTCGATTTTCTTTAAAAGACCATTTGCATTCCATGTTAGTATGTTAATGAGCTTCATATTCATGATTTGTTATTGGTTTTGCGAGGTTTAAACTCTAGCTCGCTCAGTTTGTCAAATATTACTTGATTAACTTTAGTTTGTTGCTCAAGCTTTTCCAATATCATTAATAATATTTGAGATACCGAATCTGTTGTGGTAGGTTCTGGAGGTTTGCTTTTGTGTGACGCGACTTCAGCGTACGATCTTGGGCCGATGCGTGATGATTTTCCCTTTGTACTTGGACCGGCGACGTTTTCTTGCGGAGTTTGTATATTTTTCCTCGTCAATCTCATATTTCTGACCGATTTTGGAGTTTTCGGCTTGTCAGCTTTAGAACGTTTTAGGGTTGTGGCCCTATCTACAATATGTTGCTTAACAGTTTCGTGACGTTTTTGTAGCTCTATTGCGATTTCGCAACCTCGGTAGCTCGCCGGGTGACTTCCATTACAATTGGCGCAAGTCGCTGGGGCCTGACTGCTTACGTTGCAATCTTTTGAAAGATGTCCACCGGCGCATTTGACACATCGCGGTTCTTTTTGGCAGTACGCTTGAGTATGTCGGAAGCCTTGGCATCGCTTACATTGAGGTACTAGTCTATTGCCCTTTCGCTTGGGCTCAATTTTTACCCTGATATTTAGGATTGTTTTTATTTTATATATTTCGTTTATGTTTTCAATCCTATCGAACGTCAGCATGAAAATAGGAAGACCGCGCTTGACCACGGTGTCTTTTTCTCCTTCCGTACGTTGTTTTTCTTTCTTAAGTATGTTCACGGCATCAAGAATTTTCAAGCCTTGGGCTTGAACATCTTCAACAATTTCTTCCTTCGTGCAGGTTGGGTGAAGTCCTCTAGCGAAAACCCGAAGCGGCTTCTCGAATTTGTTTTCGTAAGTATACCAATGTACATTCTCGGTATTTAATTTTTGCGAAAGTGCGCGATAGGCATCAGAGTCATCGACATTGACTTTCCATACATTATTTCGAAGAGAAATTAAATTATACTTCGTCCCTAGAGTATTTTTTAAGATATTTCGCAGCTTTCCGTAGTCTGCGACCCCAACGACATTTATTGCAGGGGGTCGGCGAATTTTTTCTTCAATTTTCGCTGTCGCTTTTTTTGACACGGTTGGTGTTTCATCGTGTTTATATACGGCCTCAATTACTGGCGAAGACCCAATTTTTCGTTTTTTGGTAGATCTTTTCTTAAGAGCCGGATTAGTTTCACGTGCAAGCTCTTCTTCGTCTGTCACGTATTCGCTTTGACGCTTCGGCGTGTCCTCACGTTTTGTAGTATCACGGGGATTTCTAAGAGCCTCGTTTTCTTTTTGTAACGAATCTACTTCATTTTTGAGCTCATGGTAGAGACGTTCCATATCTTTAAGCTTAGCGCGGAGTTCGTTGTGGTGGATTTTAGTCGCCTCTTACGACAGGCATGCCTTACCTCGGGTATATTCTAACCCCTACCCGAAGGGGATTACGAACAATTACAATAAATATTGTATTTTGAAGTAGAATATAGACTTTTTATTCATACAATTCAAAAAATATTAAATTCTCAAACATTGGCAACCGTGACAGGATGCGCATTGTCCTCTAATTAATAAAAAAAAAACACAAAAATAATCAAAAAAACCATTATTTCGCGTTTTTTTAATCGTATTTCAACCGTGATTCGGGACTTAATTCGAAAAAATGACCAGCCAAGAACAAGAGATTACTGCTCTGAAGGTGAAGCGTGCTTCGGTTCTTGGTAGTCTTACGAAATTAAGGACATTTATATTTTCTGCTTCAGTGGACATTTTTTTGCATGAGTTAGAAACTAGGCTTGTAATGCTCGACGAAGTTCGACGGTTTTCAGACGCAGCTTAAGGTTATGGACTCGAAGGAGGCCTCAAGTAGTAAACGATCGGATTTTAAAGGCAGCTATTGCTCGGTTAAAACGAAAATTTTGACTTTATTAAGTTCTAAAAAACCGCGTGTGTTACCTCAAGTTCAAGATGAATCATTTGCCATTCATAGATCAAAAAATGCTGGCAATTATACTGCATGGCCTAATTTTCAATCCAAATTTTTTACCTTGGTGGATTCAGATGATGAGCTCACACCAATCGAGAAGTTCCAGCATTTGCGTTCCTGCCTTACCGATTCTGCACTTCGTACCATAGAGTCGTTGGAGATGACATCGGAGAATTATTCAGAGCTTTACGTTATTAAAGTCTAGGTTCAATAATAACCGATTAATTTTCCAGGCACATGTTCCAGAGCTTGTTGATATGCAAAAGGTCTCATCGGTTACAGCAACCAGTCTGAGGGAAATAAGTGGCTCAGTCAATTTTCATCGAAGCGCACTACAATCCTTGGGCACCAAGGAACAACTTGCCGATGGTTTGTTGCTGTATATGATTGGAAGTAAGTTGGATAAGCAAACACAACGCAGGTGCGAGGAAGAAGCTCCGCTCACCGTCCTACCTTCGTGGGATGAGATGTCTAAGTTCCTGGATCATCGTTGTCAAACTCTGGAAAATACGGTAAACGTCCTGCAGCAAGCTAAAAGGGGAGCCAACAGCAACGTTTAACCAAAAGGAAACTCACGTAAGGAACTTTTTGCATCAAGTGTAGATAATATTACAAATCCTTGCATATTTTGTAGGTCGGCTGCACATAGTAAATACACTTGCCACAATTTCGTTGCGCTTCCAGTGAATAGACGTATTTGCGATGCAAAGGGGCTCAACATCTGTTTAAATTGTCTCAGAAAAGGGCACATTTCTAGGTTTTGTAAGTCCAAAGGCTGTAGGCAGTGCAGAGGTCGTCATAATCCGTTATTACATTTGGAAGATAACCCTAATAACAAAGTAAATTCAAATGTTAGGGAGACGGAATCATCTGCAGATCTCTCGCAATCGTCATATAACCAGCAGCATTTTCCGCAGATAAAATCGAACAATACGGTTCTAACTTCTAACCATCCATCTTCAAATCCAACCACCTCCAATCTTAATGCACATTCCAAAAAATTCGTGTTTCTTGCAGCACCAATTGTGCTTGTACAAAACAAATTTGGTGAATTTATTCCTGGAAAAGCTTTACTGAATTCGGCCTCACATTTGTATTGTATTACTTCTGGTTTTGCTCAAATGCTAGGAATAAGGCAAAGTAAAACAAATTTGTCGATCGCTGGAATAAACTCAACGCATGCTTCTGTTAAATACAAAATAATATAGCTCTTCGGTCTCGTGTAAACGACTACACAAATTTTCTCGATTGTTTCATACTTCCGTCAATAACCGAATGTCAGCCAAGTCATCGTTTCGACTGCAGCTCTTTCCCCATACCTAAAACTAAAAATTTGCAATTATCCGATCCAGCTTTCTATGAAGCCCAGAAGATTGATATCCAAATAGGGGCCTCATTATTCTATGCGTTGCGCTCCGTTGGACAAATTCATCTAGGCGAACATATGCCGCTCTTTCAAAAAACCCGATTGGGCTGGGTTGTTTCTTGAAATTATGATTCTTGTATAACATCTAAAACCTGCCTCACTATTATATCCAATACTGACAAAAACGGCGATAATGATTCTTTGAATCCACTCATCAAAGGCTTCTGGCAAATGGAATCATTTGAAGCACCCAGTCAAACTAAATTGCCGGAAGAGCTCGATTGCGAGTTTAAATTGAAGCGCTTGCCTTCCGGACGATTCGAAGTCAGATTACCATTGAAAATTTCGCCCTATCGATTAGGATCTTCTTATTCCATTGCTTAAGATTCCATATTAAAAAGGAGATTTTTTAATATGGAATCTAAGCTTAATAGAAATCCGCAAATCAAGCAACAGTATATCGACTTTATGTCCGAATATATAAGACTTGGCCACATGAGCCTAGCGGCAAATAACATTCTTCAACAAACGCACTTTTTCTTGCCTCATCATTTCGTTTTAAAGGAAGATAGTAGCACTATCAAGCTACGTGTCGTTTTTGACGGTTCTGTTAGAACATCAACGAGCCTATCTCTAAATGACATACTGATGGAGGGTCCAACCATTCAAAGTGGTCTGTTTAGTACTTTGTTAAAGTTCCGGACTCATCGACTGCGTCCAATTGCAGCCCCCCGATGCTAACTTACAATGCATTCTGTGGCGAGATGATCCCTCTAAGGATTTGCAAATTTATAAACTCAAAACCGTGACTTACGGCACCGCTGCGGCTTCCTTTCTTGCTATAAGTAGTCTTTAACAGCTTGCTCTCCAAGAGCTTTTAAACTACCCAATCAGGTCAAAGGTAGCTCAGCCCGATTTCTACGTCGACGACTTACTAACGGGTGCTGACACGCTAGAAGACCTAGTCACAATCAAAAATCAAGTATTTGCATTGCTTCTTAAGAGAGGTTTTCACTTGAGAAAACGGTGTTCCAACTCTGCAGAACTACTATTCCATTTGAGGAAAGGGAGCAGTTTATGAAAATCAATGATGGAGTCGTTACAAAGACACTTGGCCTGATTTAGGATCCAAAGGCTGATGATTCTCTGCAGAAGGTTACGTTTCGAAGGTTACGCTCAATTTTGTTAGCCATAGCTCGTCTCTATGACCTTTTAGGATTTATGGGACCAGTCGTACTACGGGCAAAAATATTCATTCAGACTTTATGGAAACAAAAACTAAGATTTGATGAAATGCTACCTATTCACCTGCATACAATGGAAGGGATTTGTTGATGAGCTTCAGTATATTGATACTGTAAAGCTTGATTTAAAACATCAATTGCATGGCTTTGCTGATGCTAGTATGCGCGCGTTTGGCGCTTGCGTATACTTTTGAAGCGTCAGGGAAGATGGCAAAGTTCAAGTCAAGTTGCTGTGCTCAAAATCTAGAGTGGCTCCAATTAATATGGTATCGATTCCAAGGCTTGAATTATCAGCTGCTCTCTTATTAGCTGAATTAATTGATCGTGTTCGAAAGGTCACATTGAATTTTGAAGACATTGTTTGTTGATCAAATTCCACTATCGTACTTGCATGGATTTCATCTCCAGCATGCTCATGGAACACATTTGTTGCCAACAGGGTTTCGAAAATTAAAAATATTTCTAATGGCTTTAGTTGGAGGCATGTAAGGACAGATCAAAACCCGGCCGATATTCTCTCGCATGGGATGTCACCTGGGATCGCATGGGATGTCACATCTGAACTTGTCTAGCATCGACTTGTGGTTTTCTGGCCCAAATTTTCTCAAAGAGGATGCTTCTGCTTGGCCTTGTCTGGAATTGAAATCCAGTGTTGACATTCCTGAAAAACGCTTGCAAAGGACATGTTTGATAGCATCTGATGTTGAGGATATTACGCAGTGCTGCAAATTTTAAAGTAACTTCAATAGTAAGTGCAGAACATTCGCCTATATAGGAAGGTTTATCAAGAGGGCACCCTTAATCGAAATTGGTAAAGCATTAGAACCCCTATCGGTATCCGAATTGGACTGCGGACTAAGGCTATTAATAAGAACCATTCAAAGAGCATCGTTCCGCGATGAACACAAACGGCTTCAAGGTGGCATGGATATTAAAAAGGATAGCCCGCTAAAGATGCTACATCCATTTTTGGATTCCTTTGGATTTATTCGCATAGGAGGGCGACTCAAAAATGCAGTTCTTCCCTACGATAGCAAGCACCAAATAGTCTTACCAAAATCGCATGCTTTCACCTATACATTGATACACCACTTCCATGTTTTAAATTTGCACGCAGGATGCCAAGCCCTTACCCTTATCTTAAGAGAACATTTTTGGCCTCTAGTAGGAAGGCACACCGTAAAAAGGGTAATAAATAGATGCATTCGATGTTTCATGGCTCGTCCAGTTGTTTGCGAACAAATCATGGGCGATTTGCCTTCTTAACGCGTGCAGCCGACTAAACCATTTCATTGTTGCGGCAGTGATTTTTGTGGACCATTTTATGTAAAATCAGGAATACGCGGCAGGGCGCCCACAAAAACTTATATTTGCGTTTTCATATGCATGGTAACCAAGGCTGTTCACCATCGCGGCGTGGAAAACCGGCTACGATCTTCTCAGATAATGCGACAAATTTTGTTGGAGCAAAATTTAAGCTAATGGAACTGAAGCGGTTATTCCACACTCAGCAAAGAGATTTCAAGCTCATGGTGAACGTGTGTGCCAATAATGGCATCGAATGGCGAATTATACCGGCTCGATCACCTCACTTCAAGGACTATGGGAGTCCGCTGTAAAACTTGCTAAAAACACTCACGTCGTGTCGTCGGCTATGCAAGTCTTAACCATGATGATCTTCATCCCTTTGATCGTCAAATCGAAGCAATTGTTAACTCTCGCCCTTTAAGTCCCATTTCAGATGATCCCGATGACCTTAATCCGCTTACGCCACCCCATTTTTTAATCGGGACTTCGATGACCGCAATTCCACAGACTACAGCATCGAAAAATTCAGCCGACTTTCCTGGCAACAAATGCAGTCCATACAACAATATATTTGGCATCGATGGAGTAAATAGTACCTCAATACACTTCAGCAGCGGCAAAAATAGCAAATACATTGCAAAACAACACAGTTGTCCCTCTCGTCGCCATCAAGGACGACAATTTGCCATCAATGAAATGGGCTATGGCCCGAGTTATCGAAACATTTGCTGGTGTTAATGGTCTAGTTCGAGTTGTCAACTTAAAAACTAAGGAGGGTATTGTTAGGCGAGCGATATCCAAGATATGCATCCTTCCCATCAACGGTCCAGTCCAAGAAGGCCAATAAGTATTTTTGAAAACATAAGCTTCCAACGCGGGGAGTATGTTCAATTAAGAACACATTGAATTTGCAATTGTTACTTGCTACTTTCAAACAGATATTATTTAAATTAAATTTCTTAAATTTCTGGGCTCATATTGTAATGCATAATATCTTATTATTTATTATTATTATATCTAATACTATTATTTGCCACTTTTGATCACCACTGTTTTGAAGTCATCATTTATCATTTGCTTTATTTTTCACTTGCCTTTGGTGCAGTGATTATGTACTTAAAAAGCTCATTAACTGCAATTTCATTGTACATACAAATCTCCTCATTATCACACGACATGATCTTTGCTGTACCATATGCGGTGTTTTGGTTTGCCTAAATTCTTAAATGCTGATCTACTGCTAATTGTATTCATTAATTGTGTATCCGCCGTGGTGATCGGTACTTTGAGCTCGTTAATCCATTTCATCAAATCTTACGTTGAATTATAATAAATATTGTATTTTGAAGTGCAATATAGACTTTTCATTCATACAATTTAAAAAATATTAAATTGTCAAACCGTGTCCATCAGCAACAGCTCTCGCACTTGAAGTACACAATAGATGTTTGCTATAAGCACAACGTCTGGTAGTACAAATGTTAACGCAGTTCTGTCAGTGGTACATCCATCTTCGATCCATCAAAAGATCCACCTAGAAGTGAAACCTCTTCGCAATCCTCCTTGGATGTGTCCCGGCGAATACGTATCGTCAGCAGAGTACGCTGGAGATGAAGGAAAAAAAAATGGTGCTCTTAGAACAACAGTGCAACCGTGTGACCACTTGAAATGTGCCTGACCCGTAAAACATGATTTTCATGGACAACGAATGATATAACAGTATATACAGCTTTGGGACAAGCGGGCTGTTGGAGATCGGGAAAATCAAATGTAGTCCTTGCACCAAAGTCGTCTTGCTACTGGGCAACGAATGCCATAGCACTGATTTACCAATTGTGAAAAAAAAAACATAATATTGGTGTAAATACGCAAGTGCCACTTCCGGATAACTTTTCTTCCCCTACAACTACCCGCCTCTAAAAAACTACACACAAAAAAATTACATTCCTGTGGGTAACCCTTAGTAAAATTGTAAAAACGAGAGTAAATATAGTTCTCATCAGCTCGAAAATGGTTTGAACAAACACTATTAGGGTTTTTCATTGAAGAAAAGATTTGCTCTTTCTGTCAAAAGATTTGATCTTTTTTGATTTTGCATGTTTCATTGAAAATAAAAGAGCAATTCTAGATGAATTCTCAACACGAAAGATGCGATCTCCCGATCTTAGGAGGTTTGATCTGAACTCACCTACACATATGGAAATATTTCTACTACTGTCAAACGCCAAATCGAAGCAATTTTATTTGTTTCGAATTAATGTGCGGACGTGTTTGTTGGTTCCCAGCCCTCTTGATTTTGAGAGCAATTCTTTCAAGTTTCAATAAAAAACGCTATATATACAATCCTAAACGACATTGACGAGTTGCAGGCTTACCTGGAAGAATCTATCAAAAGTGAGTTTATAAATAGTCAGCTGGCAAAGCAGCAGCTCAAATGAAACCTTTTCCAGGTAACTGTGAAAATATGGACCGAGCCTCTCACTGACGAAGACGGAGAAGGAGGCAACTTATGGAATTGGAACCAATTTTCTGATAAGAAAGGCAAGCAGAGTTACCTCCAGCAGTACTAATACCAGCAGAACTTTAGCAGTATTTTAAAAGAGCTCCAACCGACCACGGTGTCTTTAATCTCAAAGAATTATATGGGGTGTTGTTTGTATTCCTTAGAGTTTGAACCTTCTAAATATTTCGATTTCCAGTGCCTAAGGGTAATTTAACTGCGAGAAGACCTACATTTGTTGAGTTGTTAAAAAACAAAACCTTTATTTATTTTGGTGATAATAAAATTATATACAAATACAGAAAAAAACTCTTGAAAAGAATTTCTTTGTTCTCGGGCAGATGATGCGAACGAATTAATGTATGTGATTCAGAGTATGAATATGTAATGGTAAGTAGTAAAACTTAGCAGCACAATAATTGCTGCTAAAAAAGCAGGATTTCTTGGTTCGTTATTCTTTCGCATCTTAGAGACAGAAACAAATGCTTGCATTAGGTCCTCATCACAACAAGTATTAAAGTCGTCATTATCGCGTTCGGGGAGACGGCATTTGGAGGTTGGAGCGTATGATTGGATTATGTTTTTTTTTTCCGTGGGTATGAAAAACCTTCATAGGCACTACGAGGACCAGCCGCGCGTGCTCATAGTAGTGTGAGATTCTTACTCACTAGTGTGAGATTCTTACTCACTAAAAAACCTCCCATCCGTTTGACTACAACTAAGTTTCCTTAACAAGTAGTTCAAGCTTCTGTAGTAATCGCGTGTGGCAGGCTGCCTTCCAACGAAGGCAATACCGTCAATTTATGCGGTTTCATCTTATGCTGCTAGATCTAACGGTCTCATTCGTTGTAGCCGGCGCGTAAGATTTGTCTGATCCAAAGTTCGGATAATTTAATTGTTACAATGTCCGCGAAGACAAGTACTAAGTTTGCGAGCAAAGTTTGTCACCTCGTCAGACACGGTTGCGATTCCTGGATCTTGGTGTAGATCGCTATTTCTTATGTACCATGGAGCATTAACGATTGCTCTGAGTGTCTTATTTTGAAAAGTTTCTAAAATAGATATACCTAGTTTATAAAATAGATATATATTGCTTGGTTTAGTAAAACCCCATAGTTCTATACCGTATGTTCAAGATGGTTTAAGCACTTGCTTATTCATTTCTCTTAACTTGATTTCGAGCTCGTCGCGTTTCTTTTTAACGTGCGGCTTCCATTTAAGTTTTTCGTCAAGAGTCATTCCTAGATATTTCGCTTCATTTGAGTACGGGATTTGTACCGAGTTAATGAATAAAGGTTTGTTGTTTATCTTTTTATAAGTTAAGTTAACATGCGTTGACTAAGTCTCGTTAAGGACGACTCGCCAGCTCTTCGTCCAGTCGCATAATTCAACTGTCGTATCAATAGCGAGAATAGCAGTGTCGTCTGCGAACGTAGCTAAAATTGTTCCCTCATCGTGGGGTATGTCTCTTGTATAAAGCAAAAATAATATTGGGCCGAGAACGCCTACTTGCGGGACACCGGCATTTATCTATTTGAATTCCGAGTACTCATTTTCGTACCTTACGCGAAAGATTCTGTCTTTAAGGTAAGACTCTAAGATTCTATAGAGTTTTTCTGGTAAGCTAAGCCTTTACTTGTACTTCAGGCCTTCGTGCCACACCTTGTCGAAGGCTTTCGATACGTTGAGAAAAGCGCTAGTACATATCTTTTTCGCTTCCAGAGCTTTTTCGATTTCGTTTGTTATTCGATAGACCTGGTCGTTTGTTGAATGCTTTTTCCTAAATCCGAATTGGTGATCCGGAATCAATCGTCTTTCTTCAATGATTGGTTGCAACCTTTTAGGCAACAGTTTATCGAATACCTTAGATATTATCGGCAGTAGCGAAATAGGTCTGTATGACTTTTTGTCGTTTGGACATTTTCCTGGTTTCGGAACCATTATGACTTCGGCCACTTTCCATTGCCTTGGAACGTATAAAATTCTCATGGAAGCGTTAATGATATAGAGTAGCTTGACCAAAGCTTTTTTCGGAAGCCCCTTTAGAATTTCGCTAGTAATTAAGTCGTAGCCAGGGGCTTTGTTGTTTTTCAGATTATGTATCGTTTGAAGAAGTTCAGCCAATGACACGGTTTTTATTCTATAATTATCTTGTACCGCATAAGGATTGAGCTCCTCGACCAACGGTTCCCCGTCAAACGGTTTGAATGTTTGTTCTAGGTAATCTGCAAATAAATCCGCTTTTTCTTTGTCTTCTCTTGCCCATTCGCCGTTGGCTTTTTTTAATGGCGCAGAGTGTGCTATAGGCTTCTTAACGGACTTGACTGCTTTCCAAAGAGAGTAGTTCGAACCTTTATCGGCAGTCAAACTTTCAAGGTAAACAGTAGTCTCACGACTTTTAAAATCTTGAAGTTCGTGCTTCAGTTTGTTAGAAAGGTGGTTCAAGATAGTCTTATCCGGGGGTGCTCGCGAACGTTGCCATCTCTTGCGCGCTCTCCTCTTTTCGCATATTTGCTCTTCTATTTCTCGCGAATATATTGTTAAGCTGTTCGGTAATTCGGACCTCCGAAAAGAAGTGTTATTACACGCAGCGCTCTGAATAACTCTCACGAGTTTATCTAATTCGTCTTCTATTTCAAGTGCCGTTTTGAGCGGTATATTTAAAGCTATGTTTTCTTTGCAGTATTTTATAAATCCGTCCCAGTCGGTGTTGTTGTTAATTAATCTAGGCGCTCTTTTCTTTTTCGCTAGGCTTCCGCCGATTTTCAAAAGAACTGCCGAGTGATCTGAACAGAGATCAAAGCGTTCTTCTACGTTCATAAGGTAACGAGGTAGCCCCTTGGCGATAAAGAAGTCGACGAGATTAGGTTTATTTCTGTCGGTTGGCCAATATGTTGGCTTTCCCGTCCATAAGAAGATCACGCCGCGTTTTGTACTTGCTTTAAAGAAGGCTCTGCCTCTTGTTGAATTGCACCAAGAGCCCCAAAAAATATTTTTCGCGTTAAAGTCCCCGCCGATGATAAAGTTTGACCCAAGTGAATCAAAGAGCAGAGCAAGATCTTCATCTGCCAGCCGATACTGCGGAGGAAAATAGCTCGTCGCGATGTTGTAATTGAGGTTATTTGCATAGAACTTGACTCTATTTCTTCGTTTTTGGTGTGCTTAATGCAGTCTTTAATGTAGAGAGAGGATCCACCTCTCGAATTTTCTGAAGGATGATGCGCAAGATAGTCAATGTAAACTCTTATTTTGCGTGCTAAACCCTTTTTAAAGTGTGTTTCCGAAATCAGGCATATGTCTACTTTATTCTTCCGTAGGAATACTTCTAATTCGTCAATTTTTTGCAAAAGCCCGTTTGCATTCCATGTAATTATTTTGATTGACTTTCCCATATTCCTGATTTTTTATTAAATGCTTTTCGAGGTTTAAACTCGAGCTCACTCAATTTGTTGAATATTACTTGATTAAGTTTCGTCTGTTGCTCAAGCTTTTCTAAAATCATGACTATAATTTGAGAGACCGAATCTGATGCGGCCGATTGTGGCTTTCTTTCACGTGACGCGACTTGAGCGTAAGATCTTGGACCAACAAGTGTGGATTCTCCCTTTTGACTCCGCTGGGAACTAGGACCAGCGACGTTTTCTTGCGCATTTTGAATTTTGCCTTTAATCAAACCCTTACCCCTTTTCGACTTAGGGGTTTTTGGCTTATCTACTTTAGGAGGTCTTAGGCTTGGGCCCTTATTTTCACGTTTTTTCTTCGGAGCTTCATGTCGTTTTTGCAACTCAATGCCAATTTCGCAACCTCGGTAGCTCGCTGGGTGACTTCCCTGCAATTGGCGCAAACCGCGGGGGCCTGACTGCTGACATTGCAATCCGTCGAGAGATGTTCGCCGGCGCATTTAACGCATCGCGGCTTTTTCTGGCAGTACGCTTGCGTGTGTCGGAAACCTTGGCATCGCTTACATTTGGGAACTAGCCTGTTGCCTTTCCGCTTGGGCTCGATTTTTACCTTGATGTTAAGGATTGATTTAATTTTGTAGATTTCGTTAATATTTTCAGTTCTACCAAAAGAAAGCATAAAAATTTGCAGTCGGACAAAAGCGGAATCTTTGCCTTCATCCGTACGTTGCTTCTCTTTCTTTATTATGTTCACGGCGTCAAGAATTTTAAAGCCTTGGGCTTGAATGTCTTGTATTATTTCGTCCTTGGTACAGGATGGATGTAGTCCCCTCGCAATAACCCGCAGCGGCTTTTCGAGGTGATTTTCATAAGAAAACCATTTGATTTTCTTTAAATTTAACTTTTGTGACAGTGACCGATAGGCATCAGAGTCATCGACGTTAACTTTCCATACGTTGTTTCGAAGTGACGTTAAATTATATTTCGTCCCAAGAGTATTTTTAAGGATGTTTCGCAACTTTCCGTAGTCCGCGATCCCAACGACATTTATTGCAGGTGGTCGGCGGTTTTTTTCTTGGGGTATGCCTGTCACTTTGTTTGATCCGACTGCTGTTTCTTCTTTTTGCTGCACGGTTTCTACTTCGGGTGAAGAACCGGCCTTTCGTTTGTTGGTAAGCCTTTTCCTAAAGACCGGATTCGTTTCGCGTGCAAGTTCTTCCTCGTCCGTCTGGTATTCACATTGACGTTTCGGCGTTTCCTCGCATACTATAGTACCACGAGGTTTCCTTAAAGCTTCATTTTCTTTACGTAACGAATCCACTTCGCTTTTAAGCTCATGGTAGAGACGTTCCATTTCATTAAGCTTAGCACGGAGTTCGTTGTTTTCCGCTTTAAATCATTTAATTTTCGCTGAGTCCTGATTAACCGGCGGACTTCCTTTCCCGGAGACCTTCGATCCAGCTGGTGGAGATCGAGGCACCCTTGATTTTTTCAAAAAGGGATTTATAAGCAATAAATGGCTCTCCCCAGAATCCGTAGAGCCTACCTCCGAAGAGGGTGGATTTATTACACTTGGGGTAATAATATCTTTTGTTTTGTCCATTGCATAGTTTGTATGCGCTCGGCATACGGAGGGTGGATTTTAGTCGCCTCTTACGACAGGCATGCCTTACCTCGGGTATATTCTAACCCCTACCCGAATTGGGTAGAATTGGAATATGTGTGCTTATTATTATGTGTACATTTCAAGTTGCAAAGGGGTTGCTTGTTGTTCCTTCCCATTAGGTTTCTTTTAGACGAACGATAGAACATGCACCGTCGACACACGAGATGAACCAAAAAAAAAAATGGTTTTTATGGGAGCGACAGTTTTTGCTAACATAAGGCCGCAGATAAGACTCAATTAACCCAAACACTGTTCCGTTGCTCATGTAAGGACAGCCTAATGGCTACACATTGTTGGTGCAGCCTGTTGTGTATCTTGTATGATATAACATGCGTCAAATAAAGATATGCGCAGAGGCAAAATGCTTAAAATATTGTGTGTATGTGCTATATATTTTATTATACATATTTGGCAGATAGAGTTTCTTTTGTATTTGGAAGTAGGTCATATGTGCCTTCCGAATGGTAGCGGATTTTTATCTTGAAATTGCACGGTGTTGCCAATTTATTCATAATAAAATTATATTAATATTCTTATCAATGACAAATTATAATAATTTTATTATGAATGAAAAATAAAATTGTAATAATTCAGTTACGGCTTTTATTTTAGCAGTCAATTCAATCTCGAGCATTCTTATTACTCAAAAATGTTCTAATTACCAATGGTCTGATACCTATTAAAACTGATTTTTAGCACTAGAAAAGTTATTCGAGTAATGAAATTAACTTTATTTTATAGGACCCTACATAGCTCCTTGAATCTATTTGCTTTACCTATAATTATTATGTAGGATAGGTCGTAAGTGTACAACTATGGAACATCAAAAAATTCGATAGGTGGACGGAAGGAAGGAACACTTTTCCTACATATAAGGATATTCTAATATTGCTACTTATGACAAATTTTTCTAAGGAATTAAACTTAAACTTTATTGAGACCGAATCGTGAGTCAAATAACCCATGTCCCGTTCGTCCGCCCTTCCGTATGTCGGCAGTCTCAAGGCCCTAACTAAATGAGTTAAGAACTTCAAACTTTAAATCTGCACTTTTAAGATTCTGAAGTAGTAAAAATGTTTAACATTTTTAAAAAATTAAATGCTGCGAAAATTAAATGCTTTGAAGCGGAAAACAACGAACTCCGTGGTAAGCTTAATGAAATGGAACGTCTCTACCATGAGCTTAAAAGCGAAGTAGATTCCTTACGTAAAGAAAATGAAGCCTTAAGGAACCCCCGTGGTACTATAGTATGCGAGGAAACGCCGAAACGTCAATGTGAATACCAGACGGACGAGGAAGAACTTGCACGCGAAACGAATCCGGTCTTTAGGAAAAGGCTTACCAAGAAACGAAAGGCCGGTTCTTCACCCGAAGTAGAAACCGTGCAGCAAAAAGAAGAAACACCAGTCGTATCAAACAAAGCGACAGGAATACCCCAAGAAAAAAACCGCCGACCACCTGCAATAAATTTCGTTGGGATCGCGGACTACGGAAAGTTGCGAAACATCCTTAAAAATACTCTTGGGACGAAATATAACTTAACATTACTTCGAAACAACGTATGGAAAGTTAACGTCGATGACTCTGATGCCTATCGGTCACTGTCACAAAAGTTAAATTTAGAGAAAATCCAATGGTTTACTTATGAAAATCACCTCGAAAAGCCACTGCGGGTTATAGCGAGGGGACTACACCCATCCTGTACCAAGGACGAAATGATACAAGACGTTCAAGCCCAAGGCTTTAAAATTCTTGACGCCGTGAACATAATAAAGAAAGAGAAGCAACGTACGGACGAAGGCAAAGATTCCGCTGTTGTCCTACGCGGCCTGCAAATTTTTATGCTTTCTTTTGATAGAACTGAAAATATTAACGAAATCTACAAAATTAAATCAATCCTTAACATCAAGGTAAAAATCGAGCCCAAGCGGAAGGGCAACAGGCTAGTTCCCCAATGTAAGCGATGCCAGGGTTTCCGACATACGCAAGCGTCCTGCCAGAAAAAGCCGCGATGCGTAAAATGCGCCGGCGAACATCTCTCGACGGATTGCAATGTCAGTAGTCAGGCCCCCGCGGTTTGTGCCAATTGCAGGGGAAGTCACCCAGCGAGCTACCGAGGTTGCGAAATTGCCGTTGAGTTGCAAAAACGACATGAAGCTCCGAAGAAAAATACTGAAAATAAGGGCCCAAGCCTAAAACCTCCTAAAGTAGATAAGCCAAAAGCCCCTACGTCGACAAGGGATAATTGTTTGATTAAAGGCAAAATTCAAAACGCACAAGAAAACGTCGCTGGTCCTAGTTCCCACCGGAGTCAAAAGGGAGAATCCACACTTGTTGGTCCAAGATCGTACGCTCAAGTCGCGTCACGTGAAAGTAAGCCACAATCGGCCGCATCAGATTCGGTCTCTCAAATTCTAGGCATGATTTTAGAAAAGTTTGAGCAACAGGTGAAACTTAATCAAGTAATATTCAACAAATTGAGCAAGCTCGAGTTTAAACCTCGAAAAACATTTAATAAAAAATCATGAATATGGGAAAGTCAATCAAAATAATTACATGGAATGCAAACGGCCTTTTGCAAAAAATTGACGAACTAGAAGTATTCCTACGGAAGAATAATGTAGACATATGCCTGATTTCGGAAACCCACTTTAAAAAGGGTTCAGCACGCAAAATAAAAGGTTACATTGACTATCACGCGCATCATCCTTCAGAAAATTCGAGAGGTGGATCCTCTCTCTACATTAAAGACTGCATAAAGCACTCCAAAAACGAAGATATAGAACTTGACTCTATGCAAATAACCTCAGTCTCAGTAAAATTAAGTCACATAAATTACAACATCGCGACGTGCTATTTCCCTCCGCAATATCGGCTGGCAGATGAAGATCTTGCTCTGCTCTTTGATTCACTTGGGTCAATTTTTATCATCGGCGGGGACTTTAACGCGAAAAATACTTTTTGGGGCTCACGGTGCAATTCAACAAGAGGCAGAGCCCTCTTTAAAGCAAGTACAAAACGCGGCGTGATCTTCTTATCGACAGGAAAGCCAACATATTGGCCAACCGACAGAAATAAAATACCTGATCTCGTCGACTTCTTTATCGCCAAGGGGGTACCTCGTTACCTTACGAACGTAGAAGAACGCTTTGATCTCTGTTCAGATCACTCGGCAGTTCTTTTGAAAATCGGCGGAAGCCTAGCGAAAAAAAGATAGAGCGCCTAGATTAACTAACAACAACACCGACTGGGACGGCTTTAGAAAATACTGCAAAGAAAACATAGCTTTAAATGCACCGCTCAAAACGCCACTTGAAATAGAAGAAGAGTTAGATAAACTCGTGAGAGTTGTTCAGAGCGCTGCGTGGAATAACACTTCTTTTCGGAGGTCCGAATTATCGAACAGCGGAACAATATATCCGCGAGAAAAAGAAGAGCTAATATGCGAAAAGAGGAGAGCGCGCAAGAGATGGCAACGTTCGCGAGCACCCCCGGATAAGACAATCTTGAACCACCTTTCTAACAAACTGAAGCACGAACTTCAAGATTTTAAAAGTCGTGAGACTACTGTTTACCTTGAAAGTTTGACTGCCGATAAAGGTTCGAACTACTCTCTTTGGAAAGCAGTCAAGTCCGTTAAGAAGCCTATAGCACACTCTGCGCCATTAAAAAAAGCCAACGGCGAATGGGCAAGAGAAGACAAAGAAAAAGCGGATTTATTTGCAGATTACCTAGAAGAAACATTCAAACCGTTTGACGGGGAACCGTTGGTCGAGGAGCTCAATCCTTATGCGGTACAAGATAATTATAGAATAAAAACCGTGTCATTGGCTGAACTTCGTCAAACGATAAATAATCTGAAAAACAACAAAGCCTCTAGCTACGACTTAATTACTAGCGAAATTCTAAAGGAGCTACCGAAAAAAGCTTTGGTCAAGCTACTCTATATCATTAACGCTTCCATGAGAGTTTTATACGTTCCAAGGCAATGGAAAGTGGCCGAGGTCATAATGGTTCCGAAACCAGGAAAAGATCCGAACGACAAAAAGTCATACAGACCTATTTCGCTACTGCCGATAATATCTAAGGTGTTCGAGAAACTGTTGCTTAAAAGGTTGCAACCAATCATTGAAGAAAGACGATTGATTCCGGATCACCAATTCGGATTTAGAAAAAAACATTCAACAATCGACCAGGTCTATCGTATAACACACGAAATCGAAAAAGCTCTGGAAGCGAAAAAGATAAGTACTAGCGCTTTTCTCGACGTATCGCAAGCCTTCGACAAGGTGTGGCACGAAGGCCTGAAGTACAAATTAAGGCTTTGCTTACCAGGAAAACTCTATAGAATCTTAGAGTCTTACCTTAAAGACAGAATCTTTCGCGTAAGGTACGAAAATGAGTACTCGGAATTCAAAGAGATAAATGCCGGTGTCCCGCAAGGAAGCGTTCTCGGCCCAATATTATTTTTGCTCTATACAAGAGACATACCCCACGATGAGGGAACAATTTTAGCTACGTTCGCAGACGACACTGCTATTCTCGCTATTGATACGACAGTTGAATTATCAACAGGGAAACACAGCGCACTTTAGACAAAATATGCGACTGGATGAAGAGCTGGCGAGTTGTCCTTAACGAGACTAAGTCAACGCATGTTAACTTTACATATAAAAAGATAAATAACAAATCTTTATTCATTAACTCGGTACAATTCCCGTACTCAAATGAAGCGAAATATCTAGGAATGACTCTAGACGCAAAACTTAAATGGAAGCCGCACGTTAAAAAGAAACGCGACGAGCTCGAAATCAAGTTAAGAGAAATGAATTGGCTTATCGGAAGATTTTCGAAACTAAGCATATATAACAAACTGCTTTTGTATAAGCAAATGCTAAAACCATCTTGGACGTACGGTATACAACTCTGGGGTTGTACTAAACCAAGCAATATATCTATTTTAGAAACTTTTCAAAATAAGACACTCAGAGCAATTGTTAATGCTCCATGGTATATAAAAAATAGCGATCTACACCGAGATCTAGGAATCGCAACCGTGTCTGAAGAGGTAACAAACTTTGCTCGCAAACTTAGTACTCGTCTTCGCGGACACTGCAACAATGAAATTATCCGAACTTTGGATCAGACAAATCTTACGCGCCGACTACAACGAATGAGATCGTTAGATCTAGCAGCATAAGATGAAACCGCATAAATTGACGGTATTGTAGGTGCCTTCGTTGGAAGGCAGCCTGCCACACGCGATTACTACAGAAGCCTGAACTACTGTTAAGGAAACTTAACAGTAGTCTGACGGAAAATGGGAGGTTTTTTAGTGAGAAAGAATCTCACACTACTATGAGCACGCGCGGCCGGTCCTCGTAGTGCCTATGAAGGATTTTCCAACCCACGGAAAAAAAAAAAAAAAATTTTAAAAATCCGCCCAAACGCACTCCCACTTTACTTATAGAAATAAAAAATGAAAATTGTAGCAGGACGCTAAAACTTTGTGTGCTGTATTTCTGCTTAAGTGTTTTGTGATTGGGGTTTTAACAAAAGCAAAAAAAATCCCTATGTGGGCGTGGTCATATATCATGTGCATTCTTACAAACGGTATTTATCGAATAGGTATATTTGCTTAAAATAATACCAAATGCTTTATTAAATATTCAGATATACAGGGTGATTCAGTTACGCTGTACATCTGTATATGAACCCTGTTAGTTGTGACAAAAATCATAAACATGTAGGCTGGGTCGAGACAAGAAAAAAATTGTATTGGAGGGGGGGCTAATTACACCCGTTTAGCCGTTAGGAGGAATTTAAAAAAGAAATCTTTAAACAAATAATTATTGTCATGCTCAATTTTTTTTAAGCAAATGAAAAAACAAAATTAATATAATTTTTTTCATAATTTTGCTGCGCTCACATCTTCGTTTTTAATGGGCGCCTATTATTTATCTGCGCCGGGCGCCAAAAGTCATTGAACCGGCCCTGCAAACAGAACGGCAGTCCCGACAACGGTGTTATAAGGTGTCCTTTTTACAGCCAATATCTCCCATATTCCCTTTACGTACTTTACTTTCATATTCCCTTCACGTCTATGATTTGGCTTAATTCGCCGTCAATACTCCAAGCCCAAACACTATCTCCGGAATGCGATGCATACTTATGATGGCCACCTCCTCGCAAATCCTCTTGTTTGTGTAAACAAGTTCACTATTAAATTTTTTTTATTAATTTCGCCCTGATAAAACAAAAAAAAATCAAAAACACACAAGACTGCATGTGACTCGAGAAATTCAGCCCAAGCAATATATGCATTTTGACAACAGAGCATTTGACAATCGATATCGACTGCCAAAATGCCGTCTTAAACAAAAGAGAGCCGCTCGCGAATGGTGGTTGCTAGCTCAAACATTTCGAGCGGATATGTTGCACGTACATGCCCGTCGGTTCTTTTGGCACGAAGTGTTGTTCCAAGCAGCGCTCTGAATTGCTTCAATGAATTGTTCAACTGCGGTTTCTAGCTCGAAAGGAGTTTTCAATGGCACATTTAAGCCAACACCCAGTCCTTTCTGAAGGCGTCCCAGTTCAAGTTTTTGCTTACTAATCTAGGAGCTCTTTCTATTTTCGCCAGTCTTCCACCCATCTTCAAGATTACTCCTGAGTGGTCTGAGCAAAGATCATAACACTCTTCGATTCGTGTAAGGTATTTGGGGTACCCTTTAGCGATGAAAAAGTCGACAAGGTCAGGCTTTTTATTCCTATCGGTTGGCCAATATGTTGGCTTACCCGTGGAGAAAAAGTCCACCCCGTGCTTCATACTGTTTTTGTACAGCAATCTGCCTCTTGTTGAATTGCATCGTGAACCCCAAAAAGTATGCTTCGCGTTAAGGTCACCCCCAATGATAAAATTGGACCCAATGAAGTCATACAAACGGTCAAGATCGTCTTCCACCAGTCTATATCCTGGCGGAAAATAACAAGATGCAATGTTGTAATCTAAGCAGTTAATTTTTACAGAAACTGAACTGATCTGCATAGAGTCTAGCTCAACTTCTGTGTTCTTGAAGTGCTTTATGCAGTTCTTAATGTAGAGGGAGTAACCGCGTGATAGTCATTGTAACCTTTAAGTTTGGGTCTAGACCCGTTTTTAAGGTGAGTTTCCGTTATCATGCAAATATCAATATTATTTTTCCGTAGAAATACTTTTACTTCGTCTATTTAGTTCAGAAGGCCATTTGCATTCCATGTTAGTATTTTAAATAACTGTTTCATATTCATGTCCTCTTGTAATTTTTCCGAGGCTTAAACTCGAGCTTGCTCAGTTTGTCAAATATAACTTTGTTGATTTTAGTCTGATCCTCAAGTTTCTCTAAGATTACAGCGAGGATCTGAGGCACTGCATCTGTTGTGGGCGATCTTGCCTTGTTTTCCTTGTTTTCGTTTGCCGCAACCTGTGCATATGATTTCGGTCCGACCAGTGGCGGTTTCTCCGCTGCACTTGAACTGACGCCGCTCTTTTGTGGAGCTTTTACGCCTTTTGTCGACGCCTCCTTTGCCAATCTCGCACTTCTCGCGTCTTTGGAGTCTTTGGCTTAGGAGTTTCACCAGTTTTTGGACGTCCTTCGTACTTATTTTGATAAGTATACCACTCGATTCCTTCTGCATTCAATCTAAGAGACAGTGCGCGATAGGAGTCGGCGTTGTCAACATTTACTTTCCACACGTTATTTCGATGCGAAGTAAGCTTATAGTTTTCTGTTCTCACCGTGTTTGCAAGAAGGTTGCGCAATCTCCCGAAGTCTGCTATCCCGACGATGTTTATTGCGGAAGGTGGACGAATTTTCGCTTCTGGTTTAGCCTTGTTTGGTAACACACTCATTCGTTACCTCACAGTCTTTCGATAAACGAGTATTTTTAATGTCCTCGTTTTCTTTTCGCAGAGAGTCAACTTCCATTTTTAGTTCGGAGTTCATTATTCTCCTTTTCTAAGCTCTTAATTTTCACTGAGTCCTGGTTTACCGGTGGACTGCTTTCCCGGATATGTTCGATCTAGGTGGTGGTAATCGATTTTGTTTTGTCCTTTTCTCAGAAGGATTTATATAAGCAATAAAAGGCTCTCCCCAGAATCCGTAGAGCCTGCCTCCGAAGAGGGTGGATTTTCGAGCATAGCTGGGCTGCCACCTGTGGTAATCAAATCTTTCGTTTTGTTCAGAAATCGGTAAGTCACTTCTACGTTTTTATGAGAAATCGGTAAGTCACTTCTATTTTAATTTTTTAATACAGCCGGCAATAACGCAGTTGAAACAAAGTCATCAATGTGGAGAAGCGGTGGAATATTGTAAGTTAACGAATATTTAGCTTGAAGGAAGGATGTAGAGAAATTGGAATCATCAGCCTGATTAGACCATATCTTGGCGAAATGCTCAGCAATCACTATTGGAGAGTTAAGAATATTTGTCAAAGAGTTAATCATATTTAAAGAGCGGGGAACATATTCATTATGTATGAACTATTATTCAACATATAGTGTGATCACATATCACACTAGACACACTAGAGCTGTTTGCATGAGACTTTTGGACTGATATTTGATGTAAAAATCTTAAGGTAGGTCTTTTTGACAAATTTGCTGCTTTTCAGAATTTCGCGTTATATTTACGATAGGTAATGAGGTTTTCTTGACTTGGATGGTTTTCTAATTCATACAGAGCTTTCTGTTTTATCCTACGTAGATTTTAATTCCATTATACCACCAAGGAACACAAGTTTTTTTAAAGAAAGGAACAATTTAAAGGGATGACTGTATCTGCTGCGCTTCTGGTACATTTATGTATAATTGCTGCTTCTTTGTTAATGTTAAAAAATGCAGTCGTGTATTTTATTACATTTGTCGCAACATTATGAAATAGGAGACAGATGGCTTCTTCAATTTGAAATTTGGCATGGCATGAGAAGAGACCCAGGGGGCTCCAAACGTTGAAGTCGCCAGTATGGGGGCTGAATAGCATTTAAAATATTTTCTAAATCAGAAGCCGAAAATGTTTGATCAGGAGGAATACATAGGGATTTTTTTTTTTTTTTGAATACTAGGGTGGACGGAGGCTAAAACTCCATAATCTTTTAAAGATACCAATACGCCCACTATAGCAGGTATATAATACCGAAGTAGCCGATACTGGTTATGCCCGATTTCCATGTGCTAAAAAACCACCCCATTTATGAGAGACACTATGAAACTGCCAGAACACACTTCATAGTAGTAAATTTTCGCTCTTGACTACAACTTTTACTTTTTTTTACTTCTTGACTACAACTAAGTTAACTTAACAAATAGCTTACGCTTCCGTAGTGTTTATCGCATTGGGTAGGTTGCTCTTTGTTTGGAAAACTGGGAGTGTGTTTACCATGAGCTACAGCCTTTAAAAACATATGATAATTTTCTAACGATCTTACAGAAACACATAACTGCGTCTAGTCTGACTGTGGCACATAAAAGATCTGAAAAAAATCTGAAACCTTGGGTTACTCATTCTTTAGTGAAAAAAAAATCATCTTAGACATAATTTAGGTAAAACATGTCGAAAGCATCCATCAGACAACCACTTAAGAGCCCGCTTTGTTCGATTCTGAAAGAAAGTGAATTTTTTTTTTTTTTTTCGTGGGTAGGAAAAACCTTCATAGGCACTACGAGGACCGGCCGCGCGTGCTCATAGTAGTGTGAGATTCTTACTTACTAATAAGCCTCCTATTTTCTGTCAGACTACGACTAAGTTTCCTTAACAAGTAGTTCAAGCTTCTGTAGTAATCGCGTGTGGCAAGCTGCCTTCCAACGAAGACACCTACAATACCGTCAATTTATGCGATTGCTCTGAGTGTCTTATTTTGAAAAGTTTCTAAAATAGATATATTGCTTGGTTTAGTAAAACCCCATAGTTGTGTACCGTATGTCCAAGATGGTTTTAGCACTTGCTTATACAAAAGCAGTTTGTTATGTATGCTTAGTTTCGAAAATCTTCCGATAAGCCAATTCATTTCTCTTAACTTGATTTCGAGCTCGTCGCGTTTCTTTTTAACGTGCGGCTTCCATTTAAGTTTTGCGTCTAGAGTCATTCCTAGATATTTCGCTTCATTTGAGTACGGGATTTGTACCGAGTTAATGAATAAAGGTTTGTTGTTTATCTTTTTATAAGTAAAGTTAACATGCGTTGACTTAGTCTCGTCACAAATTACTTAATGAATTAGATATTCAACTAGACTGGAAAGCCGAGGGGCCTACAAGCTGTTGCCATGGATATACCTGGAAAACTACGCATACTCTCACATTTTGTCAATGTATTCCACACTTGAAGAGATTCACCACGAAGTTCAAGTGATTCACCACGAAAACATGGCGGAATCAGCTTTTTGCTCCGTCTACCGGACAAAAATTATAACGAATTCCAATATCTGGAAGTCGCCACATAAGGGGTCGTGCTACATTAATGTTGTTTTGCTAGAGACCTTAAAATCATTTTTATCTTAATTGTATTCCACATACATTATGTATTTCAAATGCCTTCTAAATATAAAAAAAAAAAATAAGTTAAAAACAAAACACAAAAAGCGCAAATGAAACTAGTTCTTTACTGCCTAAATGCCTGTGCCTCTGATAAGTTTGTGTTTTATGTTACCGGATTAAAGCTTTAAAAAGCAAAATTTACGGTTAAGTAACAATAAAATGTTTTCTACATGTTTTGACGAAATCAATCGTTAGTATATTAATAAGTAAAAGTCATTAGAAAGGTTCAAAGGCACTTTTATTATTTTTATTATAGCTATAATTTGAATTCATTATTCGAACAAATCAATATTATGATATAATTGTCATCCTTATCCTTCCAAGTCGATATTATTGCATGCATTTGAGATTAGAGTTGAACATTAAAAGTCAAATTGGCAACTGAGAACAGAAAAATAATGCACTTTTGATTGAACCCATTTCGTAAAAAATCAGTAGCACATTGAAATTGATTTCTGTCAGTGAAATAGCAAAGTAGTCGAAAGAAAAATGTTTATGTATATTTTTGTAGGTAACAATAGAGATTGACACAAAAAGAAGCATTCATTAAACAAACAAATTTAGTCACAGGTAATGAGGTTTTCTTGACTTGGATGGTTTTCTAATTCATACAGAGCTTTCTGTTTTATCCTACGTAGATTTTAATTCCATTATACCACCAAGGAACACAAGTTTTTTTAAAGAAAGGAACAATTTAAAGGGATGACTGTATCTGCTGCGCTTCTGGTACATTTATGTATAATTGCTGCTTCTTTGTTAATGTTAAAAAATGCAGTCGTGTATTTTATTACATTTGTCGCAACATTATGAAATAGGAGACAGATGGCTTCTTCAATTTGAAATTTGGCATGGCATGAGAAGAGACCCAGGGGACTCCAAACGTTGAAGTCGCCAGTATGGGGGCTGAATAGCATTTAAAATATTTTCTAAATCAGAAGCCGAAAATGTTTGATCAGGAGGAATACATAGGGATTTTTTTTTTTTTTGAATACTAGGGTGGACGGAGGCTAAAACTCCATAATCTTTTAAAGATACCAATACGCCCACTATAGCAGGTATATAATACCGAAGTAGCCGATACTGGTTATGCCCGATTTCCATGTGCTAAAAAACCACCCATTTATGAGAGACACTATGAAACTGCCAGAACACACTTCATAGTAGTAAATTTTCGCTCTTGACTACAACTTTTACTTTTTTTTACTTCTTGACTACAACTAAGTTAACTTAACAAATAGCTTACGCTTCCGTAGTGTTTATCGCATTGGGTAGGTTGCTATCCAGTGAATTTTTTTTCGTTTGACGCAACCTGTGCGTATGATTTCGGTCCGACCAGTGGCGGTTTCTCCGCTGCATTTAAACTGGCACCGCTCTTTTGTGGAGCTTTCATGGAGCTTTCATCTTTTTCAGCTCTATGGCTACTTCGCATCCTCGATAGTTTGCGCGGTGGATTCCGTGGCAATTGGCACGAACTGCTGGAGCCTTTATGTCAACTTTGCACTCTGTTGAGAGGTGTTTTCCGACACATTTCACGCAACGTTGTTCTTTTTGGCAGTAGGCTTTTGTGTACCTGAGTTCTTGGCATCGCTTACACTGTGGTATCAGTCTATTGCCCTTTGGTATGGGTTGGATTTTAACCCTGATGTTAAGTATCATTTTTATTTTATAAATATCGTTCATACTCTCAGTTCTTTCAAAGGAGAGCATAAAAAATGGAAGGCCGCGTCTGATCACAGTGTCTCTTTCTCCTTCTGTGTTCTATAGGGATAGAACTGTAATTTTCTGTTTTAATTCGATTATAACTGCGACAGCGGATATTGAAGAGTTGATTTCAACAAACCTGTCAGGAAGCGATTAGTGGAATAGTAGTCCAGTAGGTTGTTAAAAAAGGAGTATATTATTTGGGCGAGAAAAGTTTTATGACTCGAGAAGGTAAATGAGTTCCTTGAAAGGATACTACAGAGGGATATAGGTCAACTATTAATAATTTGAGTTCGTTATAGTTATTGAAATAACCTTCCAAGTATCATTGTAGAATCTTTAGTTCGGACTTTTGGATGCTACAGAATTTTGAGTACTACAACCTGCGGTACGTTTCAAAGAAACAGGAGATGTTGTGTTGGACATTGGTATGTTGTGAAGACTCTGCAATCTTGATGTTGAAACGTCGAAGCTCGTTGTTGTTCTTCGGCGGTTCAAATCTCGGGTTGCAGTCAAGGATGGTGATGGGAGAGGAGGTATAAGAAGTCATCATTATCACATGTAGTGAAGTATTCGCTTTTATTGTTGAGTGCCTTAGAGATTTTACAAATTGGAGAGTTAAAAAAAATTGTGTGTTGGATGGTGGCTGTAGAAGTTGGAGTTTGGGTAAGTAAGAGTTTGTTTAGATTGTTAGGGTTTAAAGGGTTGTTATTTTGGAGGGAATTAGAGAGAGTAGTTTTTATATTGTTTATTGATTTTGAAACTTTTAATAAAGGAAGCGCATTGTAAATTGGTGGTGTCGTATTATTAGCGTTGTAATGATCAGTTTTGTGGGAAATTAGGTTTTCTTATGAGGAAGAGAGATTGCTTTTTAGCATTAAGAGAAGCTGACAGAATTTAGGAGTTTCGTTGATAAAGATTTATGGCAGGTTGATTTGTTTGCTTATTTTCAGTTGATGTGGCTATGGCAGCGTGAGTGGTAATTTGATTGGATTTAGATTCGTTTGGCGCAGGAATAATATTTGGCAATCTAAGCCTTTTCCTAATTTCGTAATTGGACTTGTAGGTTGAGGGTTTTGTTGGATAAAAAGCCTTCTTGCTTCGGCCATGCTGAATTTTTTGGTGCTTTTGATTATTAATTATTAATTCATTGGATAATTATTCTGTCTCTAATCGATATTTATCTTTAATGGCAGAACACGGTATGTTATCTTTTGTGATTGAGCCTACGAGAGCAATTACGGGAACGTGCCTTGATCATGAAGTAGTATTAATTACTACTAGTATTAATTACTACAATTAGTAGATTTGATGAATTGGCGCTGGATATGCTGGCTGGTATTAATCTGGATTTACAAATATCGGATCATGGTATGACGGGCTTACATGTTAATAGCTTTATATGTAGTAGAGAGCCTACGAATGACATTTCTACTAATCGCATCATGATTGATTTTAGAGCTTTGGTCAATGCCCTTTGTTTGGAAAACTGGGAGTGTGTTTACCATGAGCTACAGCCTTTAAAAACATATGATAATTTTCTAACGATCTTACAGAAACACATAACTGCGTCTAGTCTGACTGTGGCACATAAAAGATCTGAAAAAAATCTGAAACCTTGGGTTACTCATTCTTTAGTGAAAAAAAAATCATCTTAGACATAATTTAGGTAAAACATGTCGAAAGCATCCATCAGACAACCACTTAAGAGCCCGCTTTGTTCGATTCTGAAAGAAAGTGAATTTTTTTTTTTTTTTTTTCGTGGGTAGGAAAAACCTTCATAGGCACTACGAGGACCGGCCGCGCGTGCTCATAGTAGTGTGAGATTCTTACTTACTAATAAGCCTCCTATTTTCTGTCAGACTACGACTAAGTTTCCTTAACAAGTAGTTCAAGCTTCTGTAGTAATCGCGTGTGGCAAGCTGCCTTCCAACGAAGACACCTACAATACCGTCAATTTATGCGATTGCTCTGAGTGTCTTATTTTGAAAAGTTTCTAAAATAGATATATTGCTTGGTTTAGTAAAACCCCATAGTTGTGTACCGTATGTCCAAGATGGTTTTAGCACTTGCTTATACAAAAGCAGTTTGTTATGTATGCTTAGTTTCGAAAATCTTCCGATAAGCCAATTCATTTCTCTTAACTTGATTTCGAGCTCGTCGCGTTTCTTTTTAACGTGCGGCTTCCATTTAAGTTTTGCGTCTAGAGTCATTCCTAGATATTTCGCTTCATTTGAGTACGGGATTTGTACCGAGTTAATGAATAAAGGTTTGTTGTTTATCTTTTTATAAGTAAAGTTAACATGCGTTGACTTAGTCTCGTCACAAATTACTTAATGAATTAGATATTCAACTAGACTGGAAAGCCGAGGGGCCTACAAGCTGTTGCCATGGATATACCTGGAAAACTACGCATACTCTCACATTTTGTCAATGTATTCCACACTTGAAGAGATTCACCACGAAGTTCAAGTGATTCACCACGAAAACATGGCGGAATCAGCTTTTTGCTCCGTCTACCGGACAAAAATTATAACGAATTCCAATATCTGGAAGTCGCCACATAAGGGGTCGTGCTACATTAATGTTGTTTTGCTAGAGACCTTAAAATCATGTTTATCTTAATTGTATTCCACATACATTATGTATTTCAAATGCCTTCTAAATACAAAAAAAAAAAATAAGTTAAAAACAAAACACAAAAAGCGCAAATGAAACTAGTTCTTTACTGCCTAAATAAGTTGCCTCTAATAAGTTTGTGTTTTATGTTACCGGATTAAAGCTTTAAAAAGCAAAATTTACGGTTAAGTACCAATAAAATGTTTTCTACATGTTTTGACGAAATCAATCGTTAGTATATTAATAAGTAAAAGTCATTAGAAAGGTTCAAAGGCACTTTTATTATTTTTATTATAGCTATAATTTGAATTCATTATTCGAACAAATCAATATTATGATATAATTGTCATCCTTATCCTTCCAAGTCGATATTATTGCATGCATTTGAGATTAGAGTTGAACATTAAAAGTCAAATTGGCAACTGAGAACAGACAAATAATGCACTTTTGATTGAACCCATTTCGTAAAAAATCAGTAGCACATTGAAATTGATTTCTGTCAGTGAAATAGCAAAGTAGTCGAAAGAAAAATGTTTATGTATATTTTTGTAGGTAACAATAGAGATTGACACAAAAAGAAGCATTCATTAAACAAACAAATTTAGTCACAAGTAAAAAAAAGTTTCAGTGATGCAATCCAATGAAAGCTATATTTAATGCTTCTTGACTTCTTCATTTTTCTTAAATTTGGGAACGCTTAATATTTTACGCAAGTAAAAATCAAAAGCCTTTTCCTAAAATGGAAGTTTTCTCGATTGTTTCCTAACTGTTGCTCATGTTTTGCTGAATAACTAATATTTTCTGCATTCCAACATAATTAAAAACTGAACATCAATAACACATGAACGATTCTGGAGAAAAGAAAAGCCCAACTGCGTAATAATAATAACGGGTGATTTTTTAAGAGGTTGAGAACTTTAAAAAAAAAAACACAAAAAATTCGAAAAAATTAATGAAATATTTATTTGAATCGATAGTTTGAACCTTGCAATTTAATGTTTAAAGATAATTTTAAGCAAATGTTGACCGCGGCTGCGTCTCAGGTAGCCCATCCGCTGAGTCCAATTTTGGCATACTCTTTCACACATATCAGCCGGTATCTCACGAATGAATGCATGGATGTTGGCTTCCAGTGCGTCAATCGAAGCGGGCTTGTCCCTATAGACATTAGCCTTGACATAACCCCACAAAAAATAATCTAATGGTGTCAAATCGCACGATCTAGGCGGCCAACTGACCGGCCCGAAACGTGAAATTAACTGTTCACCAAACTCGCCTCGCAATTGCGCCATTGTTTCGCGATGAACATTTCGAACCGAGCACGAATTTTGATAGTAAAATTCAATAATTTGCAAGCGTTGTTCATTTGTAAGACCATGTACGATCCATGGTCAAACCAGCTAAAAAATCACCCGTTAATAAGCGTGTCACACGCATTCACCGTCACAAAACCGAAAAGCATAAACATCAAATAAACAAATAGGTTTTGGGGGAAAGGGGACGCACAAGTTGAATATTTAGGTATTAAGTAATTTGTGAACCGAACTATATTGAAAAAAAGACCAAATTCGTAAAAATATCCAATTACGTCATAAACATTCCAGTATTTCCAGGCACATTCAAATGAACTAAATTTTACGATTTTGTAGTCTCAATGTAGTCTCACCCCAAGTGTGCAGCAAAATTAAAACAGAATTGTCATTTTGACTTTAATGACTTGTGTGTTATCTTTTTTGACTTTTTTAAGATATGTATTTAAATTTTTCAAATGTCAGTGTGAAATTCACCTCGCTATTTTGGCGGGCTCTCAAATTTTTGTTTACTTTTCTCACACGTATTCACCGACACGGAACTCAAAACAATAACAACAAATAAACAAATGGGTTTTGGGGGGAAGGGGACGCTTAAGTTGAATATCTAGTTATTAAGTAATTTGTGGTCTCGTTGAGGACGACTCGCCAGCTCTTCGTCCAGTCGCATATTTTGTCTAAAGCGCGCTGGAGTTTCCCTGTTGATAATTCAACTGTCGTATCAATAGCGAGAATAGCAGTGTCGTCTGCGAACGTAGCTAAAATTGTTCCCTCATCGTGGGTAATGTCTCTTGTATAAAGCAAAAATAATATTGGGCGGAGAACGCCCCCTTGCGGGACACCGGCATTTATCTCTTTGAATTCCGAGTACTCATTTTCGTACCTTACGCGAAAGATTCTGTCTTTAAGGTAAGACTCTAAGATTCTATAGAGTTTTTCTGGTAAGCTAATAATATTGGGCCGAGAACGCTTCCTTGCGGGACACCGGCATTTATCTCTTTGAATTCAGAGTACTCATTTTCGTACCTTACGCGAAAGATTCTGTCTTTAAGGTAAGACTCTAAGATTCTATAGAGTTTTTCTGGTAAGCTAATAAGATTGGGCCGAGAACGCTTCCTTGCGGGACACCGGCATTTATCTCTTTGAATTCCGAGTACTCTTTTTCGTACCTTACGCGAAAGATTCTGTCTTTAAGGTAAGACTCTAAGATTTTATAGAGTTTTTCTGGTAAGCTAAGCCTTAACTTGTACTTCAAGCCTTCGTGCCACACCTTGTCGAAGGCTTGCGATACGTAGAGAAAAGCGCTAGTACATATCTTTTTCGCTTCCAGAGCTTTTTCGATTTCGTTTGTTATTCGATAGACCTGGTCGTTTGTTGAATGCTTTTTCCTAAATCCGAATTGGTGATCCGGAATCAATCGTCTTTCTTCAATGATTGGTTGCAACCTTTTAAGCAACAGTTTCTCGAATACCTTAGATATTATCGGCAGTAGCGAAATAGGTCTGTATGACTTTTTGTCGTTTGGACATTTTCCTGGTTTCGGAACCATTATGACCTCGGCCACTTTCCATTGCCTTGGAACGTATAAAACTCTCATTGAAGCGTTAATGATATAGAGTAGCTTGACCAAAGCTTTTTTCGGTAGCTCCTTTAGAATTTCGCTAGTAATTAAGTCGTAGCCAGGGGCTTTGTTGTTTTTCAGATTATTTATCGTTTGACGAAGTTCAGCCAATGACACGGTTTTTATTCTATAATTATCTTGCACCGCATAAGGATTGAGCTTAGGGATGCAAACATCGGAAAAAAAAACATCGATGTTTCGATGCATCGATGATTCCGAAAAAAACATCGATGCCAAAAACATCGGCCTCAAAAACATTTTTTTTTCTAAATTTTCATAGTATAATGTAGTGAAAAGCGAAGTACACTACACTCTGCACACATGGACAAGGCAGGCCGCAGGCAACTGGTGTCTGTGGATATTATATTACTCATCATTACAATTAAAAGAAAAAGAGTCAAGAAAGCACATATTTTATTTATTCAAAACGGAATTTAAAAACAATCATTTTGACAACCTTTTGCCTGTTAAGCGGTTTCGTTGCTGGTTTATAGTTGCTCCGGCTTTGGAAAAAAGCCGTTCACTTGGCATTGATGTTGCAACAATGGGTAAATATTTGATAGCTTGGTTGTAAAGTCCGGGAAACACATCTTTCATATCATTCCACAATTGGATTGGATTTTGTGTAATAGTCGCAACAGCTGACCCTAAGTACATCTGTACTTCAGTTTCCGTTGTTGCAAAGGAAGAGGAAGAAGACTGCTTAGTCTTAACATTCTGATGAGCCAAGTGTTTATGATATGTCCAAATATCAAAAGCTCTTTCTTCTTTTTCGGATTCTTCGGAAGAATCTGAAATGTTGGCGATTTTTCTTCCATCTGTAGCGAACCCATTCAAATAAAAAATAATTTTGCTTTTAGCCAAGTCATCTTGGATCTAATGTAGTTGCTAGCGCCAAAATCGAATTGAATTCAATTCTTTGAAATCGCTTGTTCATATTTTTTTGTAACTCATTTTTTAGTTGAACAACAATAGGATCTCGCGGTGAACATCTACTCAAAGCTTCGTTTAAGCAACTTACCAGCGGTATAACCTTGCTTACAGTTACGAAGCAGTCCGCGGAAATTTCCCTTGTTACGACCTCAAATGGCTTTAATATTTCTATCACCTCCTTAACATTATTTAGCTCAGAGCCAGTGATCATAGAGGGAGCTTCTGGACGAGAAAGCAATATGTCGCTTAAAATAGAAGCTAACTGGACGAATCTCTCTAACATATAAAAACAAGAAATGCATCGCGTTCTTACATCGAGAATCATTTTTTTCGTTATTCCTTCGGAACTCCCGCCATCTATTTGTTTTTTGCGTAGTTCATCACTAGCGTTAACGCTTCTCTTAATAAATTTAACTATGGCTCGCACTTTGGTGACTAATTCGGACACTTCCGTTGAATTGTCTATCGCCTGGATGACAACCAAATTAATGGTGTGTGTGAAACATGGAATTATCCTTTTGTCGCCAAAACAGACTGCGATTTAGTTTCATCATTGTGCTATCGTTGTCCATGACGCATGCAGAAACCTTTTCCTTTGAAACCTTCCACTCGCTGAGAAGCCCCGACATTTGTTTTTCCAGGTATTCAGCTGTGTGGCTCTCCTTCAGCTCAAGTACGCCCAATGTCCCAATCAATAGGTTAAAATTGTCCAAAAAATGGATCGTTACTCCAAGAAACGATTTATTTTGCATTGTCTCTGTCCAAATATCATACGTGAGACAATAACTGTCAGCTTTACTAATGTATGATTTAAAAATTGAAGACAGAGCTTCGTATATCGTATTGTTCATCCACACGCAATTTTATTGTCTCTCTGCTTGGCACTGTATAAAGTGGAACAACTTCTTTCATGAGCTGAATAAATCCTTTTCCTTCTACAGTTGAAAATGGTTTATTATCCATTAGGATAAATTTGGTAATTGATTCGGTTATTTTTTTTGACCTACTTCCGTCGTTAGAAGAAATGCTTGTTACTTGCTCGAAAAATTCTTTTACATTAGGCTGAAGCAGAGCTGTAGAGGATTTCGATTGAATTGCTGATGTTGATGTTTCAAAAACATCGATGTATCGTTTGCATCCCTAATTGAGCTCCTCGACCAACGGTTCCCCGTCAAACGGTTTGAATGTTCTTCTAGGTAATCTGCAAATAAATCCGCTTTTTCTTTGTCTTCTCTCGCCCATTCGCCGTTGGCCAAGCGTCTTTTCTTAATGGCGCAGAGTGTGCTATAGGCTTCTTAACGGACTTGACTGCTTTCCAAAGAGAGTAGTTCGAACCTTTATTGGCAGTCAAACTTTCGAGGTAAGCAGTAGTCTCGCGACTTTTAAAATCTTGAAGTTCGTGCTTCAGTTTGTTACAAGGGTGGTTCAAGATGGTCTTATCCGGGGGTGCTCGCGAACGTTTTTTTTATTTCTGTCGGGACGGGAAATCCAATATGTTGGATTTCCCGTCGATAAGAAGATCACGCCGCGTTTTGTACTTGCTTTAAATAGGCCTCTGCCTCTTGTTGAATTGCACCGTGAGCCCCAAAAAGTATTTTTCGCATTAAAGTCCCCGCCGATGATAAAGTTTGACCCAAGTGAATCAAAGAGCAGAGCAAGATCTTCATCTGCCAGCCGATACTGTGGAGGAAAATAGCTCGTAGCGATGTTGTAATTTATGTGACTTAATTTTACTGAGACTGAGGTTATTTGCATAGAGTCAAGTTCTATTTCTTCGTTTTTGGAGTGCTTTATGCAGTCTTTAATGTAGAGAGAGGATCCACCTCTCGAATTTTCTGAAGGATGATGCGCGTGATAGTCAATGTAACCTTTTATTTTGCGTGCTGAACCCTTTTTAAAGTGGGTTTCCGAAATCAGGCATATGTCTACATTATCCTTCCGTAGGAATACTTCTAGTTCGTCAATTTTTTGCAAAATGCCGTTTGCACTTCATGTAATTATTTTGATTGACTTTCCTATATTCATGATTTTTTATTAAATGCTTTTCGAGGTTTAAACTCGAGCTCGCTCAATTTGTTAAATATTACTTGATTAAGTTTCGCCTGTTGCTCAAACTTTTCTAAAATCATGCCTAGAATTTGAGAGACTGAATCTGATGCGGCCGATTGTGGCTTTCTTTCACGTGACGCGACTTGAGCGTACGATCTTGGACCAACAAGTGTGGATTCTCCCTTTTGACTCCGGTGGGAACTAGGACCAGCGACGTTTTTTTGCGCATTTTGAATTTTGCCTTTAATCAAACCCTTATCCCTTGTCGACTTAGGGGTTTTTGGCTTATCTACTTTAGGAGGTTTTAGGCTTGCGCCCTTATTTTCACTATTTTTCTTCGGAGCTTCATGTCGTTTTTGCAACTCAATGGCAATTTCGCAACCTCGGTAGCTCGAGGTAAGAAAGTGAATAAAGAAATACAAAGCGCTTAAGATAACTACTATAGTAATAAATTTTTCAAAGGGTCTCAGATCTCAGAAAAGAATGGAATGTCGTTTACAGTATACTCAATTAATACAACAGTACTTTAATAGTATACTCATTGCATATCATATTAAGAGATGAAAGTTCTGTTCTATCGGATCAAGAAGAAGTTGCGAATAAATTCAGTAGTTATTTTGCGTCCATTGGGCAGAGTTCTGATTCTTCTAGTCAGCCGTGTAGCTGCAACGACTGGAGAGCGAATAAATCTCAAGAAACTTAATTACCTACCAATCTCTTTGCTGTCATGCTTTTCAAAAGTTTTTGAAAAAATCCTCAAATCTAGAATGCTGGCTTAGCTAAATAAAATTTATTTTTCTAGTCCGATGCAATTTGGTATTAGAGCTGGTTTTTACATTGAACTGTTAGACTTTTGTTGTATTTTGCAAAAAGGATTGCATGACAGAAAGTGTTGCGATGGCCTTTTTGTGGATATAATGAAAGCTTTTGGCAAGGTAAGTCACAAAAATTCTCTTGGACAAATTAGAGAAAGTGGGTTTTAGAGGTCTTATACTTTCATGGTTTGAGTCTTAACTTCATAATAGAACACAGTTCGTAAAGGTGGATAAGAATGTTAGCAGCCCAAAAATTAGTACCATTGGTGTTCCCCAAGTCTGTTCTTGGCCCTTTTTCCTTCCTCATCTTCATTAACTCTCTTTCCTCGCTTCCATTGTTTGGTAAAACTAAAGCATTCGTTGATGATCTGGGAATAGCTTACTGTTCAGATAGCAAACTAAATCTTCTTGCAGAAATAAATCATGATGTCTACCTATTAAGATGTTGGTTCGGCCAACATGAGCTTCTGTTAAGTAGAAAAACTAAAATCATGTTTTTCAGTCTCAGACAATCAGATACTACTGTTATGTGGCGACAAGAAATAAAACAACTCTCAGGAGTCCCTGAATGCATCCATCGATTCACTCTACGAACGCACCCGCTCGAGTACCAATGGAAAATTACCAAAGGGGGTATGGAACGTACTAGAAGGTGCTTAATTTTGTATAAATACACGGGTGACAGGCTCGTACGGGACAGTTATATTTTAAACGTTGACTTGTGAAAATCGGTAATAAAGTAAAAAGTGATTGAGTTGAAATAAAGTGTTGAATTCTAAGTAGTAAAGTTGAATAACAGTGTGATTTGAATTTAAATAAGTTTTGTTTGATAAATAAAGTGTTTCATTGTGAAATCATAAAAGTGAAATTGAGTTTTTGAGTTTTATTCGACGAACCCCAGGCCGAAAAGATAACATTGGTGTCAAAAATTGGGGATAAAACTCATAATTGTGCGGGTAAATTCTACAGTGGAATTTTCCGGAACAGTGTTAGTGTGTCAAACAGTTTTAAGTGGAGATTTCTAGAAAAAGTGCGCGTAAATAGCGTCGGTGATTAAATAGATTTATTTTTGCAGTGGAATTTTCCAGAGATATCGTGTGTGTAAACAGTGTCGGTGACTCATACAAATTTGAGGTGGAATATTCTGATAATATAGAAACTGATTGTGCGATGAAGCTATAATTAACTATGTTATAAAAACGGTGACAGTGATTTGTTTATTCTCGAGTGAATTTTCTGGAACAGATATAAAACATAAACTGATTGTGTTGTGAAAATTGTGTGAAGACAATTAAAAATGGGTCGAAAAATTGAACAGCTGAGTTAAAAGCAGAATTGGGTAAAAGAAACCTCCAGACTTCGGGGCTCAAAAGGGAATTGTTGCTCCGACTTCAGGACGCTATTACCGAGGAAGGTGGAGACCCAGAAACAATGCTGTTTGAAGTTCAAGAAGGAGAGCAACAAAGCCCAGTAAGTACTGCCGATGAAATGCCCGTTTTCATGGAGTTGCTTTATGAAAAGTTCGGAAATCTGGACGGGAAATTCGAGAAGCTGCAGAGCGGCCAGAAAGAACAAAAGAATGCTCTCGAAGAAAAGTTCGACAAGCTAGATACTAAGTTCGATGAGCAGAAAAAAGTTCTAGAAAGCAAACTCGATTCCCAGAATTCACCTTTCGAGGAAAAGTTCCAAACGATGGATCGAAAAATTGAAAGCGTGGAGGAACAATTCACTGAAGTCAAATCGGAAGTAGAACAGCTGGCTAAGGAGCTTGAGTTGGTTAAGAAACAGAAAGTGCGAGAATGTTTGCCCGACAGTCCACGGCGTAAAGAAATGCAGCCTCCTGTTTTTGATGGTCTAACGTCATGGCCGATTTATAAGAGGCAATTTGAAGCTGCCGCAATGACGAACAATGGAACAACGAAGATAAATCAATTGCTCTCACGCTTGCGCTCAGAGGAACAGCTGCCGAACTGCTGCAGACCATATTTGAAGAAAAACAAAAAGATTAGGATGCCATGGTGAAAGCCATCGAGATTGAGGTTTGGCGACGACCACATGCAACAAGTTTACCGGGTCCAGTTGCGCCGAGAGTTCAGACAAGGGGTGAGACGCTTCAACAGTTGCAAGCCGACATCGAGCGATTAGCGAATTCGTCTTATCCCAACACCAGCAGGGAGATAATAAACGAGTTGGCAACCGATGCGTTTACCAATGCCATTGCGGGTGGAAATCTACAAATGGCTGTAAGAATGGCAGGTAAGATTTCTCTCGCTGAAGCACTAGCATTCGCCCTGACAATGCAAGCTGCAGACCAAGCTTCGCAAGGTAGCCATCACATAAGGGAAATGGCTACGCTAGAGTGCTCATGTCAGCGCGTGGAAATGGAGAGACAAAACACGAACAACGGTCGAGGACAAATAAGGTGCTGGAATTGCAACAAGTGGGGACACCTGCAGCGACAGTGCCGAGCCTCAGCTAGACAAGCGGGCTGCCCACATTGCGCTAGAAGGAGACAGAATGAAGAAGAATCTGGCAGGATGTCGGGACAGAAGTTGGTTGATGGAATCGATGCCCCCAGGACCATCATCCAAGTCTCGCAAACAAAACGCTGCAACAAGAGTCTGACAGTAGAGGCAATCATCGCCAACAGAAAATGCGTGGACACTATTGACACAGGTGCCACGGCCTCCATCATCCGAAGAGACCTTGTTCAGACGTCCTGGCTACACAACACCAGCTGCTACAGTCTGAAGACAGCTACAGGAGAAGCGGCCAAAGTATACGGGGAGGTGCAGCTACAGATACAACCAGAGGGATTGACCTTCTCACATGCATTCTTGGTAGCCGACATATGCGACGAATGCATCATTGGAGTGGACTTTATGAAGGCACACGAGGTAACTCTTGACCTTCGAATGCAGGTGCTAAGGTATCGAAGCGTCGAGATCCCTATGGTATACGGAAGCGACAACACGGTGAATCTCCGAGCAATACTGGGAAGCGATGAAGTTCTGCGGCCCTCTTCAGAGACAGATCTTTGGACACGTTTGGAGGGTGATCCTGGGAACCACCGATTCTATCTCATCGAGCCAGATAACAAAAGTGAATTTAAAAGTTACGTCGTGGGAAAAATTCTCGCAGAGCCCAAGAACAACATGGTGCCGGTAAGACTGATGAACCCAAATAAGCACACCGTTAAGCTCAGACAAGGAGAGGTAATCGGAAGATGTGTGCCCGTTGCAGCCATTTCGACAATAGCTGAGAGTGAGCCTGCAAATCTTGCCTCACAGGATGGAGACTATGGTCGAACACACTTAGTACAACACCGCATAGACACCGGAGATGCTAGACCAATTCGCCAATCTGCCAGAGGACTTCCGGACTTGGCTAAACAGGATGGGGCCGCCGAGATGATATCGACCATGGAAAAAGAAGGTTTGATTGAAAGCTCGAAAAGTCCGTGGGCGTCGCCTGTTGTACTGCACTCGATTCTGCGTGGATTACCGGAGGCTTAATGATGTCACAAAGAAGGACAGCTACCCTTTACCTCGAATAGATGACACATTGGACACACTCTCTGGAGCAAAATGGTTTTCCACTCTCGACCTGAAAAGTGGCTACTGGCAGGTACAGATCCATCCAGAGGACAAAGAGAAGACCGCTTTCACAACTGGCAATGGGCTTTGGCAGTTTACAGTAATGCCATTTGGTCTGGTGGACGCTCCGGCCACCTTTGAGCGTCTTATGGAACGTGTCTTACATGGTCTGACATGGAAAACCTGCCTGGTATATTTGGATGACGTCATCGTTTTGGGAAAGACGTTTGCAGAACAACGCGACAACTTGAGGAAGGTCTTTTCACGACTTCGAGCAGCACACTTAAAGTTCAGTCCAAAGAAGTGTGCGCTCTTCAGAGCAAAAGTAAAGTATCTGGGGCATGTGATATCGACGGATGGCGTGAAGACGGATCCAGAGAAAATCGAAGCTGTGAGAAGTTGGTCAGTTCCCAAAGACAAACACCAGCTAAGGAGCTTTCTCGGTCTTGCTACGTACTACAGGAGGTTCGTCAAGGATTTTGCTGGCATCGCAAAGTGTCTGCACCAGCTCACTGAGAAAGGAAGACAATTTAAATGGTCAGGTGAGTGCGAAAGAAGCTTTCAACACCTGAAGCAGCGACTTTGCGAAGCACCGATACTAGCTTACCCCATTCCTGGGAAGACATTTATTGTGGACGCAGACGCTAGCAATGTGGGTGTTGGTGCAGTATTGTCGCAATTGCATGATGGGCATGAGAAAGTGGTTGCATACTTCAGCAAAATTTTAACCCGACCAGAGAGAAATTACTGCGTCCTTGCTCTAATATTGGCAACGAAACATTTCCAGAAGTACATGAGTGGCCAAAAGTTCATCTTGCGTACAGACCACGCCGCTCTCAAATGGCTACTTCAGTTCGAAAATCCTGAGGGACAAGTCGCAAGATGGATCGAGCGATTGCAGGCTTTTGACTTCGAGATACAACATCGCAAAGGAAGACTGCACTGCAACACGGAAGCATTATCCCGGAAACCACGTGAGCCCAATTGTAAGCATTGCGTGCGACAGAAGGAAAAGGACGAGTGTACTGTCCAGAGAGTAAGAGCCGAACCTGCAGAAGGCTGGAGTACTGAGGAACTTCGCAACGCACAACAAGAAGATCCTGACATTGAGCCAATCCTTGCATGGAAGGAATCTATGAAGAAACCGAGCGCAAGGTATTTATCCGACAGAAGTCCCACATAAAAGGCATATTGGGCATAGTGGAACTCTCTCCATGTACAAGATGGCGTTCTGCGAAGAAAATGGGAAATGCCGGATGGAAAATCCTTTAAAATGCAGTTTGTGGTTCCACGGTCCAAAGTGCAGGCAATTTTGCGGGAAATGCACGATGGAGTATCTGGTGGGCACTTGGGCATCAACAAAACCCTGGAGAAAGTACAGGAACGTTTTTATTGGCTGAGTGCAAGAAGCGACGTTGAGAGCTGGTGTAGGAAGTGTACTACTTGTGCTGCTAGTAAGGGACCCAAAGTCAAAACCAGGGGTAAAATGCACCAGTACAATGTGGGTGCTCCCTTTGAAAGGATCGCCGTCGACATCGCAGGACCGTTTCCGGAAACTGAAAGCGGTAATCGTTACATCCTGGTTATTGCCGATTACTTCAGGAAGTGGCCCGAGGCATTTGCGATCCCAAATCAAGAAGCGAAAACCGTTGTCGATCAGATAGTGGACCACTGGGTGTGCAGGTTCGGAGTGCCAATGGAATTACATTCCGACCAGGGAAAAAACTTCGAGTCGAAGATATTCCAGGAAGTATGCGCCGCAATAGAACTACAGAAGACACGGACCACACCTCTTCACCCACATTCAGATAGAATGGTGGAACGCTTCAACAAGACGCTGAAGGAACATCTCTCTAAAGTCGTGGACGAGAATCAACGGGATTGGGATCGGCGAATACCGTTACTCCTCATGGCCTACCGAAATGCCATTAACAGTACAACTGGATATACTCCATCTGAAGTTTTATTTGGACGAACTGCCAGGCTACCCAGTGAGCTTAAATTCGGATTTCCCACTGAAGACCCAACATGCGAGGAGGACTACGTGGTTGACCTTAGGGAAAGGATTAATGACATCCACCAGAGAACCAGAAGCAATATAAAAGTTGCAAGCGACCGCATGAAAACGAGATACGATGCGCGAGCAACGGCACCCGAGTTCAACGAGTGAGATCTGGTATGGCTCTATAACCCACATCGTAAAAAGGGATGATCGCCAAAGCTTCAGAAGGACTGGGAAGGTCCCTACCAAGCTGTAACGCGAATTAATGATGTCGTATTCCGAATCCAATGAGGACCCGCTCTTGGTGGGTGAGATGAAGAAGATGAAAGTTGTCCATGTTGATCGCCTACATCGCTACCACGGAAGCAACGATGACGTACTTGCTCGGGACGAACAAAACTAAGAGGGGGGCAATGTTATGTGGCGACAAGAAATAAAACAACTCGCAGGAGTCCCTGAATGCACCCATCGATTCACTCTACAAACGCACCCGCTCGATTCACTAAACGAACATACCCAACTGTCATTCCAGTCATCTGACAGCAGCTGTCATATTCGAAGTTCGATTTCGATTTCCCCTCCTTGGAATTCAGCGGAGGAGTACCAATGGAAAATTACCAAAGGGGGTATGGATGTACTAGAAGGTGCTAAATTTTGTATAAATACACGGGTGACAGGCTCGTACGGGACAGTTATATTTTAAACGTTGATTTGTGAAAATCGGTAATAAAGTAAAAAGTGATTGAGTTGAAATAAAGTGTTGAATTCTTAGTAGTAAAGTTGAATAGCAGTGTGATTTGAATTTAAATAAGTTTTGTTTGATAAATAAAGTGTTTCACTGTGAAATCATAAAAGTGAAATTGAGTTTTATTCGACGAACCCCAGGCCGAAAAGATAACACTACGATAGTCAGATAATACGAATCCAGGTGTAGATATAACTTATCACTCATCTAACTGCAAGAATTCTATTCTTAAAAATAATAAATGCAGAGTGCACCGAGCTCTCTCCTTCAATAGGTTCGCAAACTGCACCGTCAACTGTTTCCTCAAATACCTCGGCGTAACTATTGACAGAAACCTCAAACAATATTTTCTTTTAACTACTCGGTATTTTTACAGGCTCAAGAAATATTGTTCGCTTAAATTATTGAAAACGGTTTGTTACGGTATGTTCCAATCAAAGATGCAGTATGAACTATGTTGCTGGGGTGGAGCTTACCTAAATAAGCTTCAACAACTCTTGATAATCCATATTCTCTTGATATGCACACACACTCAGCTGACCTATTTAAAAACCTTGGAATTTTACCAGTTCGGCATTTTTACTATTTTAAGGGTACTGTATTGTACTATTTTTAGGGGAGGCTATTTGCAAAGTCCTATTTTTAATCCCAGGTGTCTTCGTAGTAACACAATGCTAAATGTTAATATACATTCATTTCAAACAACAAATTATCGTAACTCTTACTCCATCCTTTCTCGTAAACTCTTTAATTTACTTTCAACTAAAACAAGGCATATAAGAAACCTGCATATGTGCTTAAAAAAAATCAAACTTGGCTTTTTTGCTTTGATCACCGTCAAATTGAAAATTTAATCATATATTCGATTTAATTTAATCAAAATTATTTTTTATGTACTTCTGTAAACATTGAAATGATTTGTTGCTGGAAAATTTAAGTAGTAAGTTAAATTTTGTTTTGAAATTCCTTTGCACTATTTAAGAAATTGCCACAGATTTGTTCAAATTTGCATTACCTAATAACTTCTCTTGTTATTTTGCTCTTCTGTTTTTCTTTACATTTACATTTTTTTACCTAAATTAAGTTCATCATATGTACAGCACACCCCACTAAATAAAATATTTTATTAGAATGTGACATCAACTCTATCACTAATAAAAGTTGTCACTAGCTATTGTCTTTTTAAATATTATGTTGAGCTATAAACTTTGTAAATTATTTAAGTGAGAATAAAGAAACGAATTGAATTGAATAAAATAAAATAATAATACTTCTTTATTCTATGTATTTGGGACTACATTTTGAATAGCGAGGGTGATTATCGAAACAGTTACATAACACGTGTACATTCACTAGGATGATGAGGTGGGAGATTGCAATATGCACATACTTTACTTTTGGTGCACCCCTTGGTCGTATGCTGGCAGTTCCTGCATCTCATAGGAGATGGGATGTATTCTTTAACCTTTGCCGTATAGAATCAAACTACCATTGATTTAGGCAAGATATATAAATCAAATTTGAAAAGCATTAAGCTTATAGGCTTTTGAATCTTTTTTTTGTGAATTTATAGACTTGGCTTACACCTCGGGATTTCGTATTTGATATTATTTCCTCTTCACTGATGTAGGCATGGAAATAATAGCGTAGATAATACTTTTAGGAGAATTAATTTCTTTGTGTAGGGTAACTGACACTGGGCACTGGTTAGCTATCATTGTTAGTTTAAGAAACTTTTCAGCTACCTTCTCAAACCTTGCTATAATTAATAGGCTTCCGTTGAGGAGTGAAGATACGCTATGGTATTCAGTGCTAACAACGTCAATGACTGTTTTCTTTGTTTTTTAATTTTTGATTTGTTTTTTAATAAAACAAAATTCCTCATACTGGAAAAAGGCGATTCCAGAGAAGTAATTACAATGAACCTTGGGTTTCTAGTGTTGCTTTGATGTTGGTAGTTCAGGGAATTCTTGAAGGTAAGTAAGACGTTTATTCCTTTTTGCCTTGGGTTCAAACAAACAATCGTCAGATCTCCCGATGTTGGGATATTTGATCTTAACTCATTAATACATGGAAACATTTCTACCGTCAAACGCCAAATCGAAGCAATTTTATTTGTTTCGCATTAATGTGAGGACGTGTTTGATGGTTGCCAGCCCGTGTGTGTGATTTCTTTTCTCGCCAACGGAGAAACATGTTTCTTTGAAACCAGCAGTTCTCGATAGTGAGAGCAATTCTTTCAAGTTTCAATGAAAAACGCTATAAGTAAGATATACTTTTTGATTTAAGTTTTAGACAAAAACAAAAATTTTGTCTGATTTTTTATTTTTAGTATCTTAAATAAATCTATAACGATAAAAAGTGCAAAAGTGTATAAACATTCAAAGTTTAATAACAATAAGGTATGGGAAGAAAGCAGATTTGGAGGAAACGGCCATGAAGCCGAAAACTGTTACTCGTCTCCTAAGCCCAGTGTGTCAAAAATTAAACTTACGTCGCCATCAGAACCATGTGAGCGTTGCGTGCCTCCAGTGATGGTGAAATTCAGGCTGGAAAGGAAGGAATTCTTGGCGTTTGCAGATACAGGGAGTGACCTTTCACTTATCAGGGAGTCTCAAGTTCCTGATATTAAGCGCTACCCGACAAAGAAGCGCTTGGTTGGGTTTGGAGGATCTGAGATCGACATTGTAGAGAAGATTATGGTGGCTTTTAAAATGGATGACCGGAGAATCGACGCAACATTGTACATCATCCCAGACAAAATGCTTCTCTACGATGTGTTAGCTGATTATAGCTACAAAGTCAGTGGAGGGAGGCATAAGTGCCTTGCGAGAGTTTCTAGAAGCAATTGAAGGAGCTGGAATGAAATTGCGTCCGTCAAAATGTGTCTTTTTGTCGAAATCCGTGAAGTTTTTAGGCCATATAATTGATGATAAGGGTATGCGACCAGGTACTGAAAAGAAAAAATCCTAGAGGACGTTTTCCTACACCTACGACAATATGCGGAGTGAGGCAGTTCCTGGGAATTATCGGTTTCTTCCGGAAATTCGTGAAAAAGTACTGTCGAATTGCAGTACCATTGATAGTGCTTCTAAAAAAAGAAGCAAAATTCGAATGGGGGTCACAGCAAGAGGAAGCTTTTATCACGTTTAAGGAGGCGATTACGACAGAACCGATTTTAACCTTTTTTGATGCCAACCGTCCGAAGTCCATACGGATGCTAGCTCAGTGGGGCTTTTAGGCGTACTCTTCCAAAGAGAGGATAATCTAAGATCGGTATTTTTCTATAGCCGACGGTGCATCGAAGCAGAGAGCCATTATTCCAGCTACGAATTGGAAGTTCTTGGCATTGTTGAGTCCTTGCCATAAAGATTGGGTTTTGACTATGCAGCTACAAGACAAGAACCTCCAAGATATTGTCAGAGCATTGGAAGAAGAAGAAATTCCTAACGCTGAGCAGATGAAAATCATGTCACGATGACTCTGGACATTTTGGAGTGGAGAAAACATTAGCACGAATTTCGAAGGACTTTTGGTTTGCACGCACATACAGGAGGCTCACCCGGAATGTTGTTTTAATAAGGCGTAAGGATGAAAACCGGAATGGCAGCTCCACGTTGGCGAGATTCTTCCAATTCCATTTCGAAGTCTCCATATGGACCATCAGGGCCTATTCCAGAGAAGCAAGCGGGGAAACAGCTATCTTGTGGTTATCGTATGCGCGTTCAGCATATACACTGTGGCAAAGGCTCTTCCAAATACTAAAAGAAACCCGGTTATAAACGTTTTAGTGGATTTGACAAATATTTACGGTCTTCCACTACGAATCACTACCGATAGAGGAGTATTCGTCAAGCTATTCAGGACTTCATACCAAGCTATTCAGGACGACCCGGGCGAGCAGGTAGACATGGACTACAGGAAGCAGTGGCGCGGGACAATTTTCTGAAAGAGAAGCAGAAATGGAAACAAAGATTTGACGCGAAGCATAAGAAACCACGGACTTACAGAGATGGCGATCTTGATGTGATTGACTATGTGCCAACGGCAACCGGAACATTACATAAGCTTGACCCTCGCTTCAGGGGACCTTACGTCATAACCAAAGACCTCGACTTCGACGAAGAAAGAAAGTGACGAAGAATCGTCGTCGACTGATGAAGAGTCAGAAAGGCCGAGCTGTCAGGTACAGCTGTCAACGTAGTCGACAAGTTGTCATATGTGAAGTAGTCCTGTCATGCTGATGGAGAACTGTCAGATAGCGCTCATGGTCTACTGTCAGAGCGGGCAGTCTTGATTGAGTTATTAAAGTGCGTGGACGTGTTTATTTCAATAAAAGTAAAGTCAGTAATTTCCGTGTTACTTAAATTATTCTTTCTGGGACATAAGTAAGTTTTCATTTCCATCGCCTTGTTCACATGCAAGTTTCGGTTCTCAGGACTGAGTTGAGTACGATTGTGTTGCTTAGTGCAATAAGCGATATTAATGCAATATAAATCAGTTATATCTTACGCCTGCCAAGCCAATGCCGAAAAGGCACACATGTGTCACGTGGATGTCACATTGACGCTAACTGTCACCTTGACGTCAAATACCAAACTTTCGACAAGATTCTATATATCGCTCCAGTCTAGACGAGTTGCGACTTGAGGTTTTCTGGAACCAGCGTTTAAACAAAGTTTACATGCTGCCAGATATTATCATTTTCGATAGACCTTTTACCACGGCTATCGCCCCGCGGGATGCCAAGCAAATCACGTTTTTATATGAAAAAATTCAATAGTTTCTGTAGAAGTGCGAATTACTTATAAACTACTCAACCTAGAGTGTGCCGATAAGGAAAGAAGTTATAGTGCTTATTCCGTTCTTTAAATTGACCTAAAAATTATATTAACTAAATATGTGGAAAGTATCGAAAGAGTGTTCCGAAGATATGATCTCCTTGAATCCGTGTACACTTTTGTGGTCGTATACACTGTTTCTACAACATAACAATACTTTTCTTATCCTTTCCTTTATAATGAAAATATCTTTAGCATTACCTAGGAAACCTGATCAAGTCTACTACTTTCCCCTTCATCGAAACACAGGGTTGCATTTTTGAAATAGTTATTTACGTTTATGTGTAATTTTTGCTCGTTTTCCATATAAAAAGGTACTTTGTTTGGCATCCCGTTCTTGATAACACCAGTAGACGTCAAACTGTTAAAAGCTCTGTTGGCCGAAATCAAAATTAAGACTAGTTTTTGTTCTCTGTCATACGCATCCCATCCCAGAGAGGTGACAGCTCAATAGGCAAAGCTCTGTGCTAGCGCTGTGGTGAATATTGAATTATATTCGCAAAAAATGTTTTAATTAACTTTTCTATTTGCAGACACCCATAACAGGTGCTTGAGCTAATTGTGTAGACATATGGCATAAGTTTACCGCAGGTCCAAGTGGAATGTATTGGATTTTTTTATCTTAATATATGGATTTGGGTGTCCCTGATTGCGAATATGCTATTAAAAATTGTCGGTCTCGATTATTTTACAAGTTATAAGCCAAAGAAGTTCAAAATGAGTGCAACTTTAACATACCCGTAAATGACCATAGGCGCCTGCCAGACAACTGGAAGCTACCCTTAAGCCGCGTTGTCACAACGAACAGAAACAGGGACAGAAACAGAATCTCATACATTAGCAACAGGAACAGAAACGGTGCCATTTTTAGCTCCAGAACTAGCTCCATGATCAGAGACGTAAAATTGCTCTACAGCACCGCAAACAGAAACAACTGAAGAGGACCTGTTTCTGGAACAGAAAATCAAACGTTGCTGTTGCATAGCTACCCTTGCTTATGATTGAGCGAAGAACCGTGATTTTGAGAGATCACACTCTCTTTTGATTTTGAAAACAAATTAATTGTCTGTCAATGTCATCTATCAATCGTAAAGGAATTGTTTTGTTTTGGTTTTGGTGTTTGAAGAGACGAAGCAATTGAGTGGCAAATCCAAATTGGAAATAAGTCTACAAGTTATTAAGTCTACAAGTAATTAATAATTAACTAATTAATAAGTCGATAGGTAATTGCAAATCTGAAAAGTTATTCATTTAACATTAAGCCTTATTGTAAAAACGAAATGCGTGTTTTCATCATCTTTTCTTGCAGGCAAATTATTTTTTTTTTTTGTGGTGGACGGACTAATATATACCACTTTAGCAGGTATATAATACCGGAGTAGCCGATATTGGTTATGCCCGATTTCCACGTGCTAAAAAACCAACCATTTATGAGAGACACTATGAAACTGCCAGAACGCACTTCATATAGTAAATTTTCGCTCTCTCATAATACTTCTTGACTTAAACTAAGTTAACAAGTAGTTTACGCTACCGTAGTGATTATCGAATTGGGTAGGTTGCTATCCAGTGAATGCGCCTACTGAAGCCGTTCATTCGTGCGGCTTCACCCTACGTCGCTAGATCGAAGGGTCTTGTTTTTTGTAGTCTCGTTAAGAGTCTCGTTAAGAGTACGGATCATTTCATTGTTGCAATGAACATGAAGGCAAGCATTTAGCTTTCGAGCTAAGTTTGTTACTTCTTCGCTCACGGTAGATATTCCTAAATCTCTGTGAATATCACTATTCCTAATATACCATGGAGCATTCACAATTGCTCTTAGTGTCTTGTTTTGACATGTTGCTCGGCTTTGTGCAACCCCAAAGTTGTATACCGTATGTCCAGGACGGCTTTAACACCTGCCTGTACAAGAGCAGTTTGTTATATATGCTTAATTTCGAAAATTTTCCGATAAGCCAATACATTTCCCTGAGCCTAATCTCGAGCTCGTCATGCTTCTTCTTTACGTGTGGTTTCCACCTTAGTTTAGCGTCCAGTGTCATTCCTAGATATTTCGCTTCATTTGCATAAGGTATTTGTGCAGAATTTATGAACAGAGATAAATTGTAAACCCTTCTGTAAGTGAAATTCACATGCGTAGACTTGTTCGGGTTAAGAGCGATTTGCCAAGTCTTCATCCAGACACAAATTCTGTCCAATGCTCGTTGGAGGTTTCTCGTTGTTTATATTTATTATATTTCAAGCCTTCGTGCCATACCTTGTCGAAGGCTTGCGATACGTCGAGGAAAGCACTTGAACATATTTTTTTTCCTTCTCAGGCTTTTTCAATCGCATGCGTTATTCTGTAGACTTGATATATTGTGGAATGGTTAGGTCTGAAACCGAATTGATGATCCGGGAACAAGCGTCTTTCTGCAATTATTGGTTGTAATCGCTTCAGCAGAAGTTCCTCGAATACTTTCGATATTATCGGCAGAAGCGATATGGGCCTATAAGATTTTTTATCATTTGCACATTTCCCCGGTTTTGGAACCTTCAGCAATTTTCCATTGCCTTGGGACGTATAGAAGTCTAAGAGAAACGTGTATCATATAAAGTAGCTTGATTAGTGCCTTTTTTGGTAGTTCTTTCAATATTTCACCAGTGATCAGGTCGTAACCCGGGCCTTTTATTTTTAAGTTTGCTTATTGTCTCTCGGAGTTCAACTAACGAAACTTTTTCAATCTAAAGCTACCAGGTTCCCCGTTGTTGTTTAGAACGTCAGCCAACGGCGGACCGTCGAAAGGCTTGAATGTTTCTTCTAAATGTTCAGCAAACAAATTCGCTTTATCTTTGTCTTCTCTTGCCCATTCGCCGTTAGCTTTTTTTACTGGTGCGGAGTGGATTATAGGTTTCTTGATAGACTTAACTGCTAGTTTGAGCTCCTGTCCGCCGACAAGCCTTCAAGGTATTCAGTGGTCTCACGATTTTTAAAATCTTGCAACATTTCTTTCAGTTTGTAAGAGAGGTGGTTTGAGAGGGTTTTTTTATAGGGGAGCCCTCGTACCTTGCCCTCTCTTTTCACGAATCAATTCTTCGATTTCGAGCGGATATGTTGTGCGTACATGCCCGTTGGTGCTAACTGCGTTCTTTTGGGACGAAGTGTTGTTCCAAGCAGCGCTCTGAATTGCTTCAATGAATTTGTCAACTACGGTTTCTAACTCGAAAGGAGTTTTTAATGGCATATTCAAGCAAACACCCTCCTTAAACTGCGTTGTCACCACAAATTACTGAATAACTAGATATTCAATCCTGCCATCGTCACCTGAAAAAAAAAAGACTTGTTCTTTTTCACGGTCCCCACCTCCGCGAGGGTTTGACAAGCCCTCCGAGAGTATTAATTGTCTTGAAAAAAACTTCTCAAAGTGCCGTTCGGATTCGGCAAAAAATTGTAGGTCCCCTTGTATGTAAAGAAATTAACACACCAGCATACATTGTTGAGAAGTTGGCCCTGGTTCACCTCGAGCTGTTGCGCCACTCTATTTATTTATTTTTAGATATTCAACTTGCGTCCCTCTTACCCTCCAACACCCATTTGTTTACGTTTCTTATAAAGCCTTTAAAGCTTTTTAAAGCTTTTAATTTCCGTGTCAGCGAATACATGTAAGAAGATACAACAACAATTTACCTTACGCGATCAGCTGATCTAAAAGCTGCAAAACGCAATTGCATGGAAATGACGAATTTATGAATTTACTCACAGTTGTAAACAAATGTCGGAGAATGGGTAAATTCATCAATTGAAATATCTAGTTATTCAGTAATTTATGGTTGTCACAAGGAACAGGAACAGAAACAGAATTTCATACATTAGCAACGCAAAAAGCATTCAGAGAATTTAGGTTTCAGTTGTTAATGTGGACCCAATGAAGTCATACATGCAATCAAGATCGTCTATATCCTGCCGGGATATAACAAGATGCAATGTTGTAATCTAAGCAGTCAATTTTTACAGAAACTGAACTGATCTGCATAGAATCTAGCTCAACTTCTGTGTTCTTGAAGTGCCTTATGCAGTTCTTAATGTAGAGGGAGGATCCTCCTTTCGAATTTTGCGAAGGGTGATGTGCGTGATAGTCACTGTAACCTTTAAGTTTGGGTCTAGACCCGTTTTTAAGGTAAGTTTCCGTAATCATGCAAATATCAATATTATTTTTCCGTAGAAATACTTCCAGTTCGTCTATTCTATTCAGAAGCATTCCATGTTAGTATTTTAAATAACTGTTTCATATTCATGTTCTTTTGTAATTTTTTCAAGGCTTAAGCTCGAGCTTGCTCAGTTTGCCAAGTATAAGTTTGTTGATTTTAATCTGATCCTCAAGTTTTTCCAAGATTACAGCGAGGATCTGAGACACTGCATCTGTTGTGGGCGATCTTGCCTTGTTTCCGTTTGCCGCAACCTGCGCGTATGATTTCGGTTCGACCAGTGGCGGTTTCTCTGCCGCAACTGAACTGGCGCCGCTCTTTTGTGGAGCTTTTACGCCTTTTGTCGATGCCTCCTTTGCCAATGTCGCACTTTTGATCGACTTTGGCTTAGGAGTTTCAGTTGTTTTTGGACGTCCTAGGCTTAGATTCTGACCTCGAGTATTTTCCTTAAGAGGTTCTCGTCCCTTTTGCAGCTCTATGGCTTCGCATCCTCGATAGTTTGCGCGGTGGTTTCCTGGCAATTGGCGCTAGCTGCTGGAGCCTTTATGTCCACTTTGCACTCAGTTGAGAGGTGTTTTCAGGCACATTTCACGCAACGTGGTTCTTTTTGGCAGTAAACACTTGTGTGTCTGAATTCTTGGCATCGCTTACACTGTGGTATCAGTCTATTGCCCTTTCGCATGGGTTCGATTTTAACCCTGATATAAAGTATCATTTTCATTTTATAAATATCATTTATGCTCTCAGTTCTTTTAAAGGAGAGCATAAAAATTGGAGGGCCGCGTCTGATCACAGTGTCTCTTTCTCTTTCTGTGCGTTGCTTTTCGGTGCGGAGTAAGCTTATAGTTTGCTATTCTCACCATATCCCGACGATGTTTATTGCGGGCGGTGGACGAATTTTCGCTTCTGGTTTAGCCTTGTTTGAGCCGGAGGGCTTATCTTCTTTTTGTATTACTTCGGGAGAGGAATTCGCCTTACGCTTCTTGCTAGACCTTTTCGTTAAAACTAAATCGGTCTCAAGGGCAAGTTCGTCCTCGTCCGTGAAGTATTCGACTGCTGGTGGGTTCGGTGTTACACACAGTTACCTCACACAGTTACCTCTTTCGTTACCTCATAGTCTTTCGTTAAAGGAGTATTTTTATTATCCTCGTTTCTTTTCGCAGAGTCAACTTCCATTTTTAGATCATGAAAGAGTCGCTCCATTTCAGTAGCTTAGCTCGTAGTTCATTATTTTCCTTTTCTAAGCTCTTAGCTTTCACTGAGTCCTTGTTTACCGGTGGACTGCTTTTTCGGGATATGTTCGATCTAGTTGGTGGTGATCGATTTAGTTTTGTATTTTTCTCAAAAGGATTTATAAGCAATAAGAGGCTCTCCCCAGAATCCGTAGAGCCTGCCTCCGAAGAGGGAGGATCTTCCAGCATAGCTGGGCTGCCACCTGGGGGAAATTAAATCTTTCGTTTTGTTCATTGCCATTTTTTTTTAACTTGGCGGTTTTATGAGAAATAGGTAAGTCACTTCTATTTTCATTTTTAAATAAAGCCGCCTCTTTGGAGACAGACGCCGATCAGTGAGCCGCACAATGTGTGACAGACGCTTCTGGATTTTAATTTAACCTTCAGATTCAGCTATTCGTTAAAACCTTACGGCCAAAAGTTGCCCCAAATGGAGCCGCATCGACAGCATCCGTTGAAACATTAAAGAATACTTCTTCCGGTGGATTTTAGTCGGCTCTTACGACAGACATACCTTACGTCAAGGCTATACTAACCCCGAGCTTGCAGAAGTATCTTGCAGGCAAAGAAAAAATATATCAACAACGTTTAAATAGAACTCGCAATGGAAGCTAAAACTTTTGGGGGTAGAATTTGGGAGTAAAATTGCGCCAGTTGATAGAGGTGATTAAATAAATTTTTGCTGTAGTAAACTTGATTTTATAAATTGTTTTGCTTAAATGGGTGGCCGGTTAAGCCTTTTTTCTTGGCAGGCTATCCCCTGCTTAACCGAGTGGAAAAAAAAGTAACTCAACCGAGTGGAATAGGCTTCTATTCCCTCTCTAATATCTTTCAGATGTTGTAATAATAGTGCAAGTGTTTGTTTTTGTTAGGTAGGTATGTCAAATATTTCGATTGACACTTATTTGAAGCTCTCTCTCTCAAAATATTTTCAGTTCCTGTTTCCTTTTTTTGTTGCAGCATGAACAACTGAACCAGAAACAGAATCGTCGATGTAACGGAGCTATTTTCTGATGCTGTTCCTTGTGACAACGCTGCGAAGTCGCGTGTTAGCGGCTAAGCCCTGCGAAAAAGGGAGTTGAAATCCTTTTAACCCGCGAATCGAGCCACCCGAACACTGTTGTCTCCAAAAGTAAATTATTGCGCATCGTGTCAGGTTTCTATACCATACTCTTAGGCATAAATTAAAAGTCTAAGATGGGGTACTTTGTATGGAAAAATTAAAACTTTGAATAGCTATAACTTTTAAACCAAATGAGGCCGACAATTTTTAATAACATATTCGTAATCAGGATACTGAAATACATATATAGAAGCATAAAATAACAACTAAATTCCACTTGAACCTAAGGTTAACTTGTTTCCAGGCATACTTACATACCTCGTTTAAATGCTTAAACAAAACAAAGCATAAACACTTTCGTCAAAAGAAATTTATTTTGAAAGAAGATATCAAAAACTTTGTGTGCTAATATTTTGTAAAACCAATCCTTTTAAGTTTACAAAAGTAATTGTTCTTAAATAAATCGCTTCCAATCTCTTGTCCGAACCTCAGCAATAAAAAAGATACTCTCTATAATCTATGAAGATCCAGTAATTTCGACCATCGAAGCAAAAAATTTACCCGCAGTTAACGTTTCACCGTATAAATGCTGTACATTAATTATTTTGTCTAAAGAACATCCTTGGTTAAATATTTTAAGAAAAAATGCACTGTTTCGTAGACGCATTAATAAGAGATTGCAGCATCTATTGAATAAAGAAATAGGGAACAATTAAGTAATTTTCCATTTTTAATCGGACCGCTAAAAATTGCAGAGCTACAAGCACAAAGCACCTATTTGTTCATAAGTTTTACCCAGTGGATGTAATTAAAAGATATTTTAAATTCTTAGCTGCCTAATCGCGTACTAGCTGCCTAATCGCGTATACAGGGTGTTTCCAAATTCGATGCAAATATTTTGACACAAGATTCTTGGGTATATTTGAAGAAAAAAATTGTTCTACAGTATGGGCCTATCTCAAATTTTTATACCACTTATTGGGAATTTAAGAAAACACCTACTTTGAGGTACCTTGACCCATACTTACACAAATATCTCCGCTAACACTTACAACAGGTACTTCATTTAGGACTGAAATTTTAGAAGAAATAGTACAACTTTTAACAGCATTAAAATAAAATTGATGACTTTTTTAACTTTCGAGATATTTGCTTTTAAGTCGGATCCTTTTTCCCTGCCCATGACATTTTTTTGACTTTCAAGACACATTTCTGCGAAAAATGCGTAATAAACATATCGGTAATTTTTCTAGTGCACCTAACAATACTTAATAAAAATTGCTAAGACAAGTTACCCGAAAAACCCACAGATTTTATGATACTTGGAAAATTCCATAGCAGGTAAAATTATGAAAAACTCTTTTCACGAAGCCGCGACAGGTATAAGGTGGAAATATGATTTGTTACCTACTTTTATAACCGCGATTGACAACAAGAACGATTTTTTGACTATGTATTAATAATTTACGTAGGTTTTAGAGCATGCATTTTTATTAGACTACCTGATAAAAAGGTAATTTCCCTATCATTTTTCTGTTAAGTCCCAAAAAGGATTAAGTTTGAGGTTGGTCGCCTAGTTGGAAAATTTACCTAATGTAAATTGTATAAAAGGTTAGAAAACAAAATTAAATCCATCAAAGTCATTTTTGAAGCCGAGGTGACACAACAGTTGTTAAGAAACCCTACTTGAAATGGCATCTTTTACAAACGAAGAATACGCCGATATTATCTACGTTTATGGGATGTGCAACGGAAGTTCTATTAGAGCACAGCAAAGATACCATCAGCTTTATCCTAACCGAAGAGTACCTAATCCCCGCGTATTTACAAATTCGTTTCGAAGACTTCGGGAAACGGGATCTGTTTCAACAAGACGACCTAACGCAGGAGCTTCACCAGGAAGAATTGCAGTTGATGAAAGAATACTGGAACCGGTTGCAAATGATCCATCAATCAGCATCAGGCGCTTATCCTTGCGATTTAATGTTTCAACACATAAAATTGTTCGTCTTCTGCATACGGAAAACTTGTATCCATACCACCATACACCTGTGCAGGACCTGCTTCCGAGTGATTTGGAGCCGAGACTTGAGTTTTGCAACTGGTTGTTAGAGCGGAACTTGGATGACAACGGTTTTATAAGCAGAATCCTATGGACGGGCGAATCTCAAATTACTAGAGATGGGATTACAAATTTTCACAATCTACACACATGGGCTGCGGAAAACCCACACACAAGGAGAGAGTCATCATTTCAACACAGATTTAGCGTCAATTTGTGGGCAGGTGTTATTGGAAACAACTTAATCGGTCCCTTCACTGCCTCCCACACTGAATTCTGCAAACTATCTGGAATTTTTGCGCAATGATTTAACAGATCTACCGGAGGATGTTCCGGTAACTCAACGAGCTTTGTCATATTTTCAACAGGATGGAGCCCCAGCCCACTTTGGTCACTAGGTTAAGAATTGGCTGGATGAAAAGTACGCTGGTCGTTGGATAGGAAGAAATGGAGCAGTTCACTGGCCTGCAAGATCTTCAGACCTTACAATTATGGATTTTTTTGTATGGGGGAGAATGAAAGAACTTTTTTATTCTACAGAAATATCAACTCTAAATGATTTAGAAGATCGCATTCTCCAAGCCTCGACAGAAGTGAGGCAGGAGTTATCCTCAATAAACGTTGACAGCGCAATCCAAAAACGGGCTCTAGCTTGCATACAAAATGGAGGAGGACATTTTTAATTTTATTTTAATGCAGTTAAAAGGAGTACTATTTCTACTAAAATTTAAGTTCTAAATGAATTACCTGTTGTAAGTGTTAGCGGAGATATTTGTGTTAGTATCAGTCAAGGTACCTCAAAGTAGGTGTTTTCTTAAATTCCCAATAAGTGGTATCAAAATTTGAGATAGGCCCATACTGTGGAACAATTTTTTTCTTCAAATATACCCAAGAATCTTGTGTCAAAATATTTGCATCGAATTTGGAAACACCCTGTATACTCAATTTGTGCACATAAATTTAAACACAAAGCTGAAGCAAGGACCAAGCAACCAAAATATCTTAAGCCTTTTAAAAAATCCTCAATATCAACGACATTCAAAATTATGTGTAACGGCCGATAAAACGAAAAGTATAAAAAACCAGTGAGTAAGTGCTACAGTGTCTACGCAGAAGTTACAGTCCGTAAAACGGACCGTTGAATACCCCATCCTATCCCACATTGTAACATACTGATGGCATTGTTATCTTTTGACATTTTATAAGTAATGCAAACTTCGAAAAGAGCGTGGTCCAACCGCCCCTAATTACAAACTATTATAATTATAAGGTATTTAAGATTTTTTGGTTCAAATAGATTTTCAGGTAGATTTTGTTGACTTTAAGATCAGTTGAACACCAACTGTCCAATTTTTACAGTTGTCATAAGTTTAACAGCTTCAAATAAGTAAAAAACAATTGTTTACAGCTTGAGAAGCACGGAAAAATACATAAAAATCACCTCACGATTAAATAGTATAAAAAAACGAAAAAAGTTCTCCTTTTTATTTTATAAACAAACTTCATCGCCTGGCATATCTTCTTTTGATTGAATTAGAAAAGTGTGTTTGTTTTATTTTCCTATGATTCCCACGAAATCGAATACAATCTATTACATTTGTATTCGTTTGTGGGAATCTAGATTCTGATCTAGATTCAGAATTCTACAAATATATGGGAAATCTAATAGATTCGAATTAGATTTGGGAATTTTTACTCTGAATCTAGATTCTTATTCGGTGTGAAAACGGTATAAGGCACAAATTTCATGTAGTAGATACTGACATAAACATAGCCACTGACGGAATACTAGGATGTGGTTTTTTTCAAACATATAACTGCAAGATAGATAATGAAACATTAGTATTATTCATTAACGTAAAAGAAGATGAAATGATTTTACCTATGAACATGGATATTAGGTCAATTAGAAAGCTCACTATAGAACCAAGAACAAAGAGAATTCAGGCAGTGGAACTTCGATTGGAGGAAGATAGTATTATTGTGGGGTGTGAAATAAGAAAAGGAGTTTTCATATTTCAAAAACTTTACCTACTTCAAACCATGTTCAGGACTTAAAAGCACCTGAATAAAAAGGCAAGTAAATCCTATTAATCATAAGCTGCTTGTTTATTGCTGGACTTTAAACAAATTGAAACAAAATCAAAATTCTTCAAATTAAGGCTGTGACAAGCATTTTTTTGTTAAAAACAAAACACAAAAAGCGCAAATGAAACTAATTCTTTACTGCCTAAATTCTTTACTGCCTGTGCCTCTGATAAGTTTGTGTTTTATGTTACCGGATTAAAGCTTTAAAAAGCAAAATTTACGGTTAAGTACCAATAAAATGTTTTCTGCATGTTTTGACGAAATCAATCGTTAGTATATTAAAAAGTAAAAGTCATTAGAAAGGTTCAAAGGCACTTCTATTATTTTTATTATAGCTATAATTTGAATTCATTATTCGAACAAATCAATATTATGATGTAATTGTCATTCTTATCCTTCCAAGTCGATATTATTGCATGCATTTGAGATTAGAGTTGAACCTTAAAAGTCAAATTGGCAACTGAGAACAGAAGAATAATGCACTTTTGAGTGAACTCATTTCGTAAAAAAAATCAGTAGCACATTGAAATTGATTTCTGTCAGTGAAATAGCAAAGTAGTCGAAAGAAAAATGTTTATGTATATTTTTGTAGGTAACAATAGAGATTGACACCAAAAGAAGCATTCATTAAACAAACAAATTTAATCACAAGTAAAAAAAAGTTTCAGTGATGCAATCCAATGAAAGCTATATTTAATGCTTCTAAACTTCTTCATTTTTCTTAAATTTGGGAACACTTAATATTTTACGCAAGTAAAAATCAAAAGCCTTTTCCTAAGATGGAAGTTTTCTCGATTGTTTCCTAACTGTTGCTCTTGTTTTGCTGAATAACTAATATTTTCTGCATTCCTACATAATTAAAAACTGAACATCAATAACACATGAACGATTCTGGAGAAAAGAAAAGCCCAACTGCGTTATAATAATAATAAGCGTCTCACACGCATTCACCGTCACAAAACCGAAAGCATAAACAACTAATTAACAAATAGGTTTTGGGGGAAAGGGACCGCACAAGTTGAATATTTAGTTATTAAGTAATTTGTGACCCGAACTATATTGAAAAAAAGACAAAATTCGTAAAAATATCCAATTACGTCATAAACATTCCAGTATTTCCAGGCACATGCAAATGAACTAAATTTTACGATTTTGTAGTCTCAATGTAGGCTCACCCCAAGTGTGGGCAAAATTAAAGCAGAATTGTCATTTTGACTTTAATGACTTGTGTGTTATCTTTTATGGACTTTTTTAAGATATGTATTTAAATTTTTCAAATGTCAGTGTGAAATTCACCTCGCTATTTTGGCGGGCTCTCAAATTTGTGTTTACTTTTCTCACACGTATTCACCGACACGGAATTCAAAACAACAACAACAAATAAACAAATGGGTTTTGGGGGGAAAGGGACGCTTTAGTTGAATATCTAGTTATTAAGTAATTTGTGGTCTCGTTGAGGACGACTCGCCAGCTCTTCGTCCAGTCGCATATTTTGTCTAAAGCGCGCTGGAGTTTCCCTGTTGATAATTCAACTGTCGTATCAATAGCGAGAATAGCAGTGTCGTCTGCGAACGTAGCTAAAATTGTTCCCTCATCGTGGGTAATGTCTCTTGTATAAAGCAAAAATAATATTGGGCGGAGAACGCCTCCTTGCGGGACACCGGCATTTATCTCTTTGAATTCCGAGTACTCATTTTCGTACCTTACGCGAAAGATTCTGTCTTTAAGGTAAGACTCTAAGATTCTATAGAGTTTTTCTGGTAAGCTAAGCCTTTACTTGTACTTCAGGCCTTCGTGCCACACCTTGTCGAAGGCTTTCGATACGTTGAGAAAAGCGCTAGTACATATCTTTTTCGCTTCCAGAGCTTTTTCGATTTCGTTTGTTATTCGATAGACCTGGTCGTTTGTTGAATGCTTTTTCCTAAATCCGAATTGGTGATCCGGAATCAATCGTCTTTCTTCAATGATTGGTTGCAACCTTTTAGGCAACAGTTTATCGAATACCTTAGATATTATCGGCAGTAGCGAAATAGGTCTGTATGACTTTTTGTCGTTTGGACATTTTCCTGGTTTCGGAACCATTATGACTTCGGCCACTTTCCATTGCCTTGGAACGTATAAAATTCTCATGGAAGCGTTAATGATATAGAGTAGCTTGACCAAAGCTTTTTTCGGTAGCCCCTTTAGAATTTCACTAGTAATTAAGTCGTAGCCAGGGGCTTTGTTGTTTTTCAGATTATGTATCGTTTGAAGAAGTTCAGCCAATGACACGGTTTTTATTCTATAATTATCTTGTACCGCATAAGGATTGAGCTCCTCGACCAACGGTTCCCCGTCAAACGGTTTGAATGTTTGTTCTAGGTAATCTGCAAATAAATCCGCTTTTTCTTTGTCTTCTCTTGCCCATTTGCCGTTGGCTTTTCTTAATGGCGCAAAGTGTGCTATAGGCTTCTTAACGGACTTGACTGCTTTCCAAAGAGAGTAGTTCGAACTTTTGTCGGCAGTCAAACTTTCGGGGTAAGCAGCAGTCTCGCGACTTTTAAAATCTTGAAGTTCGTGCTTCAGTTTGTTAGAAAGGTGGTTCAAGATAGTCTTATCCGGGGGTGCTCGCGAACGTTGCCATCTCTTGCGCGCTCTCCTCTTTTCGCATATTTGCTCTTCCATTTCTCGCGAATATATTGTTAAGCTGTTCGGTAATTCGGACCTCCGAAAAGAAGTGTTATTCCACGCAGCGCTCTGAATAACTCTCACGAGTTTATCTAATTCGTCTTCTATTTCAAGTGCCGTTTTGAGCGGTATATTTAAAGCTATGTTTTCTTTGCAGTATTTTATAAATCCGTCCCAGTCGGTTTTGTTGTTAATTAATCCAGGCGCTCTTTTCTTTTTCGCTAGGCTTCCGCCGATTTTCAAAAGAACTGCCGAGTGATCTGAACAGAGATCAAAGCGTTCTTCTACGTTCATAAGGTAACGAGGTAGCCCCTTGGCGATAAAGAAGTCGACGAGATCAGGTTTATTTCTGTCGGTTGGCCAATATGTTGGCTTTCCCGTCCATAAGAAGATCACGCCGCGTTTTGTACTTGCTTTAAAGAAGGCTCTGCCTCTTGTTGAATTGCACCAAGAGCCCCAAAAAATATTTTTCGCGTTAAAGTCCCCGCCGATGATAAAGTTTGACCCAAGTGAATCAAAGAGCAGAGCAAGATCTTCATCTGCCAGCCGATACTGCGGAGGAAAATAGCTCGTCGCGATGTTGTAATTTATGTGACTTAATTTTACTGAAACTGAGGTTATTTGCATAGAACTTGACTCTATTTCTTCGTTTTTGGTGTGCTTAATGCAGTCTTTAATGTAGAGAGAGGATCCACCTCTCGAATTTTCTGAAGGATAATGCGCAAGATAGTTAATGTAACCTCTTATTTTGCGTGCTAAACCCTTTTTAAAGTGTGTTTCCGAAATCAGGCATATGTCTACTTTATTCTTCCGTAGGAATACTTCTAATTCGTCAATTTTTTGCAAAAGCCCGTTTGCATTCCATGTAATTATTTTGATTGACTTTCCTATATTCATGATTTTTTATTAAATGCTTTTCGAGGTTTAAACTCGAGCTCGCTCAATTTGTTAAATATTACTTGATTAAGTTTCGCCTGTTGCTCAAACTTTTCTAAAATCGATTAAGGAGTGTATGAAAAAAGTATGAAAAATATCGCATTCAAGGTTGCGTTTTAACCTCACCTTTTCTTTCCCTGTATATCAAGCCGAAGGATAAACCTAATTAATTTACTTAAACCTACAAAATATAAAAAAATAATCAAAACAAATATAAAGACGAATGAAACGAAAAAAATTAACTAATTTTATGAATCTAAGCACTACAAAAGTCTGTCACGCCTTTCGATTTGATTATCTAGTTCAAAATTACATCTAACATAAAAGTCACGCGGTAAAAAAATATCGGCTTCGTTTCTTCTCTTTCTTTTATTAAGTTTTCGGGTGCACTTAACCGGTAGCGAAGGGTAATCGTTTGGACAAACCGGACGTCGCGGATGTAAGCTTTCAGGTGCGAACATATGTATGTACATAAGAAAGTTTCTATATCTTTGTTTTCTTTGCAGTGCTTTTATTGCATTTTATATGCGTCGGCCTTCTCCGTTAGTAAATATTTAACTGCGGCCCCGAGTTATTAACGCAGTCGGTGGTCGCTTCAAACACTGTACAAAATTCTATTTTTAATGAAAACTCCACTATATTTGTAGCTTAGAAATTAGCACTTACATTTCGTTGAAATATCAGGTGCTTACTTGGGTTCCTGCTCTTCTGGAATCGATGATTCTTTGGAATTAATTCTAGACCGTTGCGATGCCTTTGTCGAATCCCTCGCTCTACAAAAATCCGTTTAACACGTGCCATTCCCTTAAAAAAACATTCAGGCCTGTCACTTCCGAACGTTAAGTTATAAAACTATATAAACTATATATATCAGCTTACAAGGAACGTTTTTTCCGCGTAGCGCAAGTTAAAAATGGTCTCAGTATTCTTTTTCTACACCGGTACTGTACTAAACACTTCATTTTCTTAGCTGCATACTACTGGTCGCAGCGAAGTTTGCACCACATTTAAAACCTTTGATTGGCAAGAAAACTTCGCAACCTTCTCCTATCCTATCTGTCTTTTTCACGTGACGTCACCCGAATTAAATTTTTTGAAAAAAGTGCAAAATCAAACTATACAGCAAATTATCTGTATGTATATTCTACTTTTATATCTCTGCCCACTCTTGTATGAAAGTACATCTTTCATGACCTGGAACACTTTGGACTATTTTTTTTAGTCTTCATATAGCTTTGCATAAATAAACAAATTACTATTATAACTTTAAGAACAGGTTTTATTCAGTTTTCTCTTAAGGTGGTCTTTTTTTCTTCCATGCAATGTTTGTTTAGCTCTGATTTTGAGTTCTCATTCTAAAATACCTACATTTTGCATCGAAAATTTTTTTTATTCATTTCTGGTTCCAATCCAACGAGCAGTCGGTTGCCAAAGAAAACATATTTGGTATATAACTATCTGTTGAACGAGTGAGTGATCAACCTGAATATTCTTAGATTTATTGAAAACGGAATCTAACTTCTTCAATTCCTTAATAAATAATTCGTTTGGCTTCTGTAGACCTCCTTCGTTGATAACATGAACTTATAAGTAAATGAACTTATAAGTAAAGAGAAAGAAATATATTATAAACGAAAATTTGACGATAAAAGGGCTAATCCTAGGCAACAATGGAATTTAATTAAGAAAATAGTAGGCAATAGGAAAAAAGACATCCTGAAAAGCATAAAGTTTTCTGAAAATACTTTATCCGACAATTTTTTTTTCCGTGGGTAGGAAAAACCTTCATAGGCACTACAAGGACCGGCCGCGCGTGCTCATAGTAGTGTGAGATTCTTACTCACTAAAAAACCTCCCATTTTCGGTCAGACTACGACTAAGTTTCCTTAACAAGTAGTTCAAGCTTCTGTAGTAATCACGTGTGGCAGGCTGCCTTCCAACGAAGGAACCTACAATAGCGTCAATTTATGCGGTTTCATCTTATGCTGCTAGATCTAACGGTCTCATTCGTTGTAGTCGGCGCGTAAGATTTGTCTGATCCAAAGTTCGGATAATTTCATTGTTGCAGTGTTCGCGAAGACGAGTACTAAGTTTCGGTGAGATCTCGGTGTAGATCGCTATTTCTTATATGCCATGGAGCATTAACGATTGCTCTGAGTGTCTTATTTTGAAAAGTTTCTAAAATAGATATATTGCTTGGTTTAGTACAACCCCAGAGTTGTATACCGTACGTCCAAGATGGTTTTAGCACTTGCTTATACAAAAGCAGTTTGTTATATACGCTTCATCATCATCATCATTTTCGAATGCCGCTTATCCTTTAAAAGGGTCGCGGAGCGAGGGTGGCTAAATGGTCCTTCCATCTTTCTCGATCCTCCGCCACCAACTCAAGAGACTCCGGCGCAATCCCCAGGCGGGACTCAGAGAGGTTCTTTACCTGCTCCCACCACCTGTTTCTTGGCCTACCAGGGGGGCGACGCGCTCGCATCTCGGCTAGCATGACCTGTCTAGGAAGTCTGTCAGGGGGCATGCGAACAACGTGTCCAAACCATCGAAGAATCGATTGCACCACTCGGAGAAGTAGCTGCTTAACATTAAGATTCCTACGAATACTGACGTTTCTCACTCTGTCCCTTAGAGTAACACCAGCAACGCACCTCAGGAATCTCATTTCGGCAGCTTGTACCCGCGATCCAATTCTTTCGGTCATTACCCAAATTTCATGACCATAGATGAGGGTCGGAACGAACACTGAATTAAAAACTGAGATCTTTGCTTTCACTCCAAGCTCAGCTTTCCTGATGACCGGCCGGCGCAGTTCCTTTACTATTGCTCCAGCTTGGCCAATTCTACAGGACAACTCAGTATCACTCCTCCCATCTTTCGTGGAAAAGACCCCGAGATACTTAAACTTCTCCACCTGTTTTAATGGAACTCCATTTATGTGCAGGGTACACTGCACAGGAGTTCGGGAGACAACCATCACTTCCGATTTGTTCACGTTTACTTTCATCCCAGCATCACCACAGATGGCTGCAAACCTATCCAGTGCTCGTTGAAGTTTCTCTTTGGATGATGCAAGGATGGCCAAATCATCTGCGAAAAGCAGATAGCTCATCCTGATGCCAGCCAATTCGAAACATTGCTCGCCAAGACTGCGATTCACCATCCAGTCCATATATGCTATGAAAAGGAGCGGCGACAGAACACAGCCCTGGCGAAGTCCAACGCGCACATCAAAAGGACGGGATTTGACGCCATTTATCCGCACACAGCTTCTGCAGTTTCCATACAAAGACTGAATGGCTCTCAAAAGAGGCCCACTCAGCGCATAGTCCTGCAAAACTCTCCAAAGTGTATCCCGAGGGATTCGATTATACGCCTTTTCCAGATCTACAAAACACGCATAGACCGGTTTGGCATATTCCCAGGCCTTCTCAAGAATAACCTTCAGAGTAAAAAGCTGGTCGGTTGTGCCTCTGCCAGGCCGAAAGCCGCACTGTTCTTCCCGCAAGAAAGGCTCGATTACAGCTCTGGAACGCGTTTCCAACACCTTCTCGAATACTTTTCCCGGAAGACTCAAGAGAGATATGCCCCTATAGTTGGCGCAATCTCTCCTGTTCCCTTTTTTGAAAATGGGCACTATAACTCCCGTTTTCCAATCGCTAGGTGCCTTCCCGCTATCCCAGGCCACCTTAATGACACGTGTTAGACATTTAACACCGTCTTCATCCATTGCCTTGAGCATTTCTGGCCGGATTTTATCAACTCCAGCAGACTTGCCAACTTTTAGCGATTTAATCGCTTCAGTGACTTCATCTACTGTGGGACTATTCTCCGCCCTCATCTCGTCAGCAGTGGGAATGCCATCTTCAGTGCCCTGTTGGGAGTTGAGCAACTCCGAAACGTGCTCTCTCCATCTGCGCAAGACATCGCTCTCACTTGAAAGAAGTGTGCCGTCCTTGGATTTAACCCCTTGGATGATATTTAACTTCCTTCCTCTGAGCCGGCGAATGGTCTGCCAAAATATCTTGTTTGCAGATCTGTAATCGTGCTCCAACTTCTCGCCGAACTTTTTCCATGACTGTTCCTTGGCTGTTCTGACTGCCAGATTGAAGGTCCTTCGCGCCTCATTGTACCGGGCTCGAGAAGTTGAGTTTCTACATTGGATCCACGCAATGTAGGCTCTCTTCTTCTCTCTGATGGCTTCTTGAGCTCCAGGCATTTTAAACCAAGCAGTTCTTTTCTCACCACCAGCCGCTACCCCAAGCCGCTTCACTCCACAAACATTTCCTGCAGAGGCAATGACTGCCGATAAAAACAGCTGCCATTCCTCCTCTACATTCAAAAGGTCAGTTGGAATTTGTTCAAACTTCTCCGAAACATGCTGTGCAAAACGCAGAGTCAGCATCCTGCAACCTTTCCCACCGTATGCGGGTCACCAGTCTTGGTTTTCGCCTGGGTGGCAAAGGAATACTGTCACTGAAAAACAATTTACACAACACTAAGTGGTGATCAGTTGACAACTCAGCTCCCCTGAAAACTCGAACATCACAAATCATTCTTTGAACACACGATGGTACAACAAAGAAATCAATCAGTGACTTCTGATTTAAACTGTGCTTGTACCATGTGTATTTGTGAATGTCTCTGTGTGGGAAAAAGGTGTTCATGATGGACAAGCCATATGCACAGCAAAAGTCCAACAACTTCCCTCCGTTCCTGTTTTGATCCGGGTCACCGTGCCTCCCAATCACACTCCTCCAAGTACTGTCGTCTGTACCCACATGTGCATTGAAGTCACCCATCAGGAGAAAGAAGTCCATTTCTGCCACTCTGTCCAGGGCAGCATCAACTTCGTTTAAGAAGGACTCATACTCTGACTCTCGCTTTGGTGCATAAACCTGAACCAGAGACAGAGTCGATCGTTCAAGTTATATACGCTTAGTTTCGAAAATCTTCCGATAAGCCAATTCATTTCTCTTAACCTGATTTCGAGCTCGTCGCGTTTCTTTTTAACAGTTAATGAATAAAGGTTTGTTGTTTATCTTTTTATAAGTAAAATTAACATGCGTTGACTTAGTCTCGTTAAGGACGACTCGCCAGCTCTTCGTCCAGTCGCATATTTTGTCTAAAGCACGCTGGAGTTTCCCTGTTGATAATTCAACTGTCGTATCTATAGCGAGAATAGCAGTGTCGTCTGCGAACGTAGCTAAAATCGTTCCCTCATCGTGGGGAATGTCTCTTGTATAAAGCAAAAATAATATTGAGCCAAAAACGCTTCCTTGCGGGAAACCGGCATTTATCTCTTTGAATTCCGAGTACTCTTTTTCGTACCTTACGCGAAAGATTCTGTCTTTAAGGTATGACTCTAAGATTCTATAGAGTTTTTCTGGTAATCTTAGCCTTAACTTGTACTTCAGGCCTTCGTGCCACACCTTGTCGAAGGCTTGCGATACGTCGAGAAAAGCGCTAGTACTTATCTTTTTTGCTTCCAGAGCTTTTTCGATTTTGTTTGTTATTCGATAGACCTGGCCGATTGTTGAATGCTTTTTCCTTAATCCGAATTGGTGATCCGGAATCAATCGTCTTTCTTCAATGATTGGTTGCAACCTTTTAAGCAACAGTTCCTCGAATACCTTAGATATTATCGGCAGTAACGAAATAGGTCTGTATGACTTTTTGTCGTTTGGACATTTTCCTGGTTACGGAACCATTATGACCTCGGCCACTTTCCATTGCCTTGGAACGTATAAAACTCTCATGGAAGCGTTAATGATATAGAGTAGCTTGACCAAAGCTTTTTTCGGTAGCTCCCTTAGAATTTCCAGGGGCTTTGTTGTTTTTCAGATTTTATTTTTCGTTTGACGAAGTTCAGCCAATGACACGGTTTTTATTCTATAATTATCTTGTACCGCATAAGGATTGAGCTCCTCGACCAACGGTTCACCGCCAAACGGTTTGGCGCTTCCGCTTTTTCTTTGTCTTCTCTCGCCCTTTCGCCGTTGGCTTTTCTTAATGGCGCAGAGTGTACTTTAGGCTTCTTAACGGACTTGACTGCTTTCCAAAGAGAGTCTCGCGACTTTTAAAATCTTTAAGTTCGTGCTTCAGTTTGTTAGAAAGGTGGTTCAAGATGGTCTTATCCGGGGGTGCTCGCGAACGTTGCCATCTCTTGCGCGCTCTCCTCTTTTCGCATATTTGCTCTTCTATTTCTCGCGGATATATTGTTCCGCTGTTCGATAATTCGGACCTCCGAAAAGAAGTGTTATTCCACGCAGCGCTCTGAATAACTCTCACGAGTTTATCTAATTCGTCTTCTATTTCAAGTGGCGTTTTGAGTGGTACATTTAGAGCTATGTTTTCTTTGCAGTATTTTCTAAAGCCGTCCCAGTCGGTGTTGTTGTTAGTTTATCTAGGCGCTCTATTCTTTTTCGCTAGGCTTCCGCCGATTTTCAAAAGAACTGCCGAGTGATCTGAACAGAGATCAAAGCGTTCTTCTACATCGTAAGGTAACGAGGTACCCCCTTGGCGATAAGGAAGTCGACGTTAAAGTCCCCGCCGATGATAAAGTTTGACCCAAGTGAATCAAAGAGCAGAGCAAGATCTTCATCTGCCAGCCGATACTAAGGAGGAAAATAGCTCGTCGCGATGTTGTAATTTATGTGACTTAATTTTACTGAGACTTAGGTTATTTGCATAGAGTCAAGTTCTATTTCTTCGTTTTTGGAGTGCTTAACGTCCTAAAAAATGTTAGTGATTTCATCATAGAACCCTTAACTTATCTTGTCAACGCTAGTTTTGAAAGCGGTATATTCCCAGAGAGCCTAAAAATATCGATTATACTTCCAATCCATAAAAAAGAAAATAAATGTGACCCGAATAATTACAGGCCGGTTTCCCTGTTATCTGTGTTTTCAAAAATATTCGAAAAAATAATTACAAAAAGAGTATTACGTTTCTGTGCTAAATATAAAGTTCTTAGTGCATCCCAATTTGGGTTTATGAAAGGGAAATCTACTGAAGATGCCTTACAGTCATTTCTAGAAAGAATAAACATGGCATTAGATAAATCCAACAAAACTGCTGCTCTGTTCCTCGATTTGAAAAAGGCATTTGATCTCCTAGTTCTTTCGTACGCTGCTCGTTCCTAGATGAGGTAAAAACACAAATAAATAATGACCTAGCTACCTTGACAAAGTGGTTTAGGTACCACGAGATGGTCCTTAGCAGCAAATCTAAAGTTATGTGTTTCTCTCTCTCGAGTGAGTTATTTATTCAAGGAGTTGGCGTTCATACTGCAAATTGTGATCAACTTAACTGTAATGATTTCTGCATGCAGCTAGATTGCGTATCTGAGTTTAAATATCTAGGAGTTACTCTTGATTCAAAACTTAATTGGAAAATTTATTATTTATTATATTATATATATGTTATTATATTATATATATATATTATATATATATATATGTTATATATATATATATATTATTTATATATTTATTATATATTCTATTAATTTATTATATTTAAATTAAATAATCTAAAAAAATATATATATATTGCCTTAAATAAAATATTTTACATACGTAAGCTTCTGCCACCAAAACTACTTACAACAGTTTACTATGCTCTTGTCAATTCTCGCTTGGAATATGGCATTTCTTGCTGGGGTAGTGCTTATATCAGTAGATTGATGCCTGTCATTACAGCCCAAAAAAAGATAATTAGAGTAATGTTGTTCAAGCCTAGATGGGAGCCGTCTTTTTCACTATTTCAATCGGTCCAAGTGTTGCCACTTGCATTTATACGTCTATAAAGTATTGAGACTGTTTTATCTTCGAGGTGGTTATAACAACTTAATTGGTAATAATATTACTTATTCACTCAGATCAACAAATAATGTTGTAGTTCCAACAGCTAGAACAGAACATTTCAGACGTTCTTATACTGTTATAGCGCCATATATTTTTAACAAACTTCCTGCCGAGTTATGCAGTAATGTCAGACTCATGAGGTTCCTTAAGAATCTCAGAAGTTGGCTAATATCCAAATCTGGTGTAGAGGATTTGATTCTTCTAACTTATCAGTAAGATATTTCTGCTTGCCTTAATAAAATTGTATTGTCTCATAAAACTCAAAGTAAATTCCAGATTACCTCCAAACATCCACTTGAAATTTCAGCCTTAATTGATATTTAATCTTAATTTCAAACCTAACTTAATTCTCCTAGATACACTTCTTATTTTACTATTACTATCATCTTTTTTATTATTCCTTGCTCTTTCTTACTCTTCTCAGTGCGGCTCTTTACAGTGGAAATAATTTAACTTTTCTAATAATACACTTGAAACTGGTATTCTTACCACAAAGTGTATATTGTACAACATTTCAATTTCATAATTAATTCATAGTCAATAGCATCAAATTTACAGTTTCTCCCAGAAAATGTTTTTAGAGAAATAAGCCTTGTACTAAGATTCTGTATAAATACTGCTGTACTACACTGTAATTTATTGTAAATTGAAATTGAAATGAAATAAACTTAAACTTAAACATTTGTCCACGTCAAACCTGTGTGACCATCTCTATCGAGAAAAGACTCCAAATTTGGTATTTTTGTTCTAAAACGCTTTAAAAAGTATAACGCAAGGTACTCTAAAGCATCATACTTTATATCCGTCATTTCTTCTTAATTGGGGCAAATAGTTTGTTCTTTCATGTGAACTTGTTTCAGTACATTTAGAAAAAGCGGATAAAAGCGGATACTTTGCTGATCCATGTTCACTGAGACATTGTGAAGGTCAACATCCATTTGAACTTCTTCTTCCTTGAATTGTTACGTGGGTAGTAGAGGGAGCTAGTGGAGGAAGAGTGAAGGAAAGATTAGGCAGGAAGCTAGGAGGTGGAGAGGAATTGAGGAAGGGATGGAAGTGGAAGGATTAGGAATGTCAATAGCAGAAACAAGGCATTAGGTCATTAGGCATTAGGTCAGGCGTGGTTACACATTTATTAATCTATGAATTTAGGTATCTATTAAACTAAACTAAGAACATAATTTACAAAATAAATTACGAGAAGTGGTAAAGAAACTTAAATTAATTAGATGAATTTGTAATGAACTTAAACATGAAGAAATCAGGAAAAACTGACGTGAAAATCCTCCTCGCCAACCTTAGCGCGAGATTTATCCTCGCTTAAGACAAAAAAAGCATAAAAACTATATTGAAATTGAAAAAAAATTAAATTCTACATAAAAAGAGCTCTTGTTAGGGTATATGGGATTCTCAAAATCCTCTTCGACATAAAATTGTAATCTTTAGGTGGGGACGGAGAAGATCATCAGCTATAACCAAAAAGTATTCTATTTTTATTTGAGTTTAAATAATTTTAACCACGCCGTGATTGATTCTCACAAGTAAAATTTAAACAAAATTAAACATATGAAAAATACGAATTAATGAATTATCAATTTGCTTTCAAAAGCTATATTGAATTTACGAATAAAAATTTTACTGTTGCAATTTATTTTTCACTTAACTACTTTTCTTTCTTTTCAGGTTCTTCTTCTTTATAGGTTTCAGCAAAAAGTTTTGGTGCGAAGCTATAGGCCAGTCAGGCAAAGTTTCAAACGGAATTTGCGGTCCCCTTCAATTTCTTCACAAATTTATAGAAGATTCCAATTGTTAATTTTTTTTCTATTTTCAGGTATCCAAAAAAAAAACGCATTTAACCAGGGAATTCAGGAATTTATCGAAATTTCATTTTTTTTTTTTAATTTTTAAATGCGGAAATTTTAAGTTTTTAAGGCGTTGATTTTCAATTTTTATGCAGCAATTTTCAATTTTTATGTCGCAATTTTCAATCTTTAACGCGGCGATCACGGCTTTGAAGCTACGTCATGTGATCGCCGTTACGACTGTCTCCACGAGGAACTAGTCAGAGTAAATTTTTGGACCTGTTAACCATATAAATTCCATAGTTTACTTAAATGCACCTACTTATAAAAATTAACATTAACACTCACCCCGGAATAATCCTTTTTTTTTATTTTAATTGATTCGTTGCTTTCGTTTTCCTTTATGTCTATCACCACGACTTTGTTTGAATTTTCCTTATATTTTTCTTCCCAGCCTTGTCTTCCTCTATTGTTTGTTTTTATTTTTTAATTTTCCTATAATAAAATTAATTTAATATACTAGCCTATATGCACACAACACTAGATAGGCCTTACTTTTCTGCTACTCTGCCACTGAATTTTCTAACAAGACACCTTTTCGCACTGGTACTACATATTTTTTTTAAGATAAGCACTTCACTTGTGGGTGGCTGGTACACCTTGCTTGCGCACTGACAGTCGACTAACAATGGGCACCCGTTAAAACACTCCTACTACTGCCGGTACAAATTTTGCCCATAGTGTACACTCGATACATTCGAGTCGCTCAACACAATCATCATAAATCATCCGATTTCCTATATACCTACATAAATAAAAAATCTAACACGATTCTATTGCATAGGCCCATTGCACACATACATTTTAATTGCAATTTTTTTTTTCATTGCATGTGAAGAGCATTAATCTTCGAAACCAGATGTTGCACAGTTTCACCGCCAGGTGTCGCCTCGCTCGCCTAGAGTACTAAACAACTTGACAACTCCAACAGAATGCCAGTACGTAAGAACATTTTTCGACTAATTATAAATATTTCATTAATATTTCTTTTCAGGTGAACGTAACAAAACTCCGGACTTGATAATGCCACCATTCAGCAAGGACGGAGGAGGGAACCTGCTCAATTAAAAGAAGGAATGAGTTGCACAAAACAACTCCATGTACGTACGTATGTATGTACTTATGGATCTACATGCTCGTGCCCCATCTGTGTTCGCATGCAAAAAAAAAATGTAAACATCAGGTACGTATGTGATATTATTATATACATTAAATTAAATTATTTTAAGCACCCTCTTTCTTGTAGCAGATTACTTGGATGATTGCAGAGCGGCAAACCTCAGCCTTGTTTACCTACTTCTTAAAAATTCTAAGGAATGGATGCATTCTATGGGATTGCCAACTGAGCAGGTAGGTACTTATTGTATTTAGAAATATACTAGCTCATGTTTACATTCCTTTCAGTGGTTTGTAAAGGCGGCTCTTTTTTATGGAATGCTTACCGAAGGGCGGTTTGTTCGTCGACACCAACCGTTACTTAGTCGCAGAACATGAACGGACGCCTTCGATGAAAATTTGGTATGGGCTTGCCCGTGCGTACGGTTTGTTAACCAGGTGGGTTGTAGTGTTTGGTAGCGATGTGCTTTTAAACAGTCTGTTTTACCATTGCAGGCCACTGTTTCCAAAGTTCAACATAAAGAAGAAGCATAAAGTGATGCTTATGCCGGCTTCATGGTGCCATTGCTTAGTTGCTGGTAATAAAATGGATAGGCGGGGGTACTCGCAACATTATTAGCAGGTATGTCTCATTTCAAACTTATTTGTTTTGTGTTAACATTCATCTCATTAGGGTGCTGCGGCTGGGGAGAACCCACTGGACTCTACCAAAGAGTAGACCGGGCCATAGGATATAAATGGAGCAGTCGTCTATCTACCACTGACAGCCGGAGCGAATCAGAGGTAGGTACTTCCTGTTTAGGTACTATTAACGCCTTGTATTGAATGCATTTTTTCTTTTTTCAGCAGTTCACTACAATTAAGGAGGAAGTTGTCAACACTTCATGAACGACATAGCTTCGAGGCAAATTTACTGGTGCGGAGTGTGATTGGCGGTGGCGGTTCGAATGAGAAAGTGGGTTAGTTTGGGTTGTGGTCATGCATGTTTGGACTACAATACAAATCTATATTTTAAGTGCTATGTCCTAAGTAGATCTATGCTTAAGAAACAAAAATTAATTAAGCTTTGCTTGAACATACGTGCTTAATATTTAGTTTATTAATAGCTGTTTGAGAACGTTAAAAAGTCTTACTTTTCATTTTTTGCATTATGTTAAATTGTTGCTTGTTAATTCCGATATTCGGTTCTTTTACGTTGCATAATGTTTGCTTGTTGCATTTTTGAATTATGTTTTTGTTATATAGTTTATTATGTAGGTCACTGTACTGTCGAAAACCGAATCAGGGCCTCCACACGATATCCAAGTTGTTGACCATCATCAACCATCGCCTCACTGCACCCACATGCATACACACATACCTAGAATTTGCAGACACGCATGATCGCCAACCAAATCATCTTACAGTCCGCTCGCAAACCACGCGCAGCTAGATCTCGCTGTTCTAAGCAATGCGTAGTATACACACCTGATAATCTTGGGAGAGAGAGTATGTGTGACTCTAGCGTTTGCCGATGGTTGCTAATGGTCACTACTCCAACTTCTCGGCCACTTGGATTTCAGACGCTACAATCGACACATCATTGACCACCTGGAGAACTTATAAGTATCGTTACCCATTATCTAATTATATTAAATAAAATTATATTTATAACGTTTGATCGAATTTCGTGTTTTTCGCTGTTGCTTAAATTCTCTGGGTTGAATCGCTATCGAGATTATTCATTGCTTAAATCCTAATCATAGACTTGTTGGTCCTTCTAAGCCGGATTTAAATTGAAGCATTTACTAATCTAATTAATCATCATTGACTGAAATTAATCATTCCAAGTGCGCTCCAAATTCGTTGGTATCAGACAATTTCGTTTATTCGTTGATAAGTTCGCCTGATCATTTCGTTCGTTCTAAACCTAAATCTTTGACTGTAAAATCTAAAAAATGAGTTCGCTTAATTTGAGACGTGGTAATGTGAAAGGGTGTATAACACGTGCGATGGCTTTCGCAGATAACCCCAGCCAAAGCACGTTGGAGATGCTAGAGATTCGTCTAGCTAAATTAGAAGAATCGTGGTCAGAATTTTGTGCGTTGCATAAGGAGGCTTTGGAAAATGCCGATAGTGAACAGGTTGAGGAATTTGAGCGTGATTTTGAGGACTATGAAAATAGGTTTTATATCGCGCATTCGTCTTTAAAGAAAAACATCCGCAAAATTCAAGGAGAGACAGAACACGCTCAATTAGAGACGGTGAATAAAAGTTCCGTAGTTCAAGAGCTTGCAAATCAACAATCTAAATTCCTAGACAGGCTGACTTCGGCTTCTGAAAACACATCGTCGTCGGTTCAGTTGCCCAAGTTGACGGTACCATATTTTTCGGGAAACTATAAGGATTGGCCTACATTCCGCGATACGTTCACCGGTACAGTTGATAGCAAACCGAAGTTGACCTCAACACAAAAGTTTCACTACTTGAACTCTTTTCTCCGGGATGACGCGGCAAATTTAATTAAGCATATTCCTGTCTGTGACGCAAACTATTTAGAAGCCTGGGAACGTCTTGAGAAACGATATGATCGTGCTCACTTAATTGTTAAATCCTTTGTGCACACCTTTCTGTCGCTTCCGTGTGTTACAAATTGCAACGCAAACAACTTACGCAAAATTACGGATGGCGCAGACGAAGTTATACGTGGGCTGAATGCAATCGATTCTAATAATCGCGATCCCTGGTTAATCTATATTCTTGTTAACAAGCTCGATGCCGAAACTAAGCAAAGTTGGGCTGAAAGCGTCGGTTCTCGGGATGACGTCGAATTTAATGAACTTTTAACCTTCCTGCAACAAAGATGTGATGCTTTGGAAACAGGAAAGTTTGTTCCCTGTCGAAACCCAGTTTTTCAAAAGGTAAACCGCAAGAAAAATTTCGTACCTATTTCACTGAACCCAAGTCGTCTGGCCAATCGTGCTCGTGCCCAAAATGTAAAGGCAACCATATACTGCCACAATGTGAACAATTCGTAGCCCTTGATGTGGCATCGCGCCGTGCATTTGTGAAAACACACTCTTTATGTTTTAATTGCCTTCGGTCAGGCCATGCTGCTAATAGATGTAGGTCATCATTCCGTTGCCGTGTTTGTAACTCGCGCCATCATTCAATGGTTCACGCAGAATCAAGTAATGACCTACACCAAAACCACACGTCAAATCCTTCGATTCAGCCTCCTATGACCGATAACTCCTCGCCTTCATCTTCGTTGCCACCTGTTCATATGCCAGTTAACAACCATTCGTCGCTAGATGTTGGTCTATGTAAGCAAACCATTTTACCCACTTTGTTGGCTTACGTTCAAGATAATCTAGGCAATCTGATAAGCTGTCGTGTGTTGATAGACTCAGGTTCGCAAATTTCATTTGTAGTGGAATCATTCGCCCAACGGCTAGGCCTGCTACGAAAGCACGCAAGGATTCCTGTTCGAGGTTTATCATCCACAGATGCAGGTCAAACAAGAGGTCGGATTTCAGTTGATTTACATTCTCGTTTCGATGACACTCGCTTGCTCGTTGATGCTTTTGTTCTAGACAAGCTGACGTCAAATCTTCCCTCGCAACCATTTAATGTGTCAGAGTGGTCCCACATCCAGGCTCTTAACTTGGCAGATCCTAAATTTAATGTACCTAGCCCTATTGACATGCTACTTGGAGCTGACAAGTTATGGTGCATTCTCAAGGCGAATCAAATTAAAGGCTCAGAAGGTTTTCCAATAGCACAGGAGACGTCTTTCGGATGGGTAGTGTCAGGGGAATCGTTAAACCCTTATCATTTGCAGTATCCATCAATCTCTTCGCTCATTTCTACGCTAGATGTCGACGTTTTATTGCAGAGGTTCTGGGAACTTGACGAGGTAAAGCCCTTCAGCGATTCTTTTAGTGATGACGAAGCCGAACAACACTTCCGAAAAACCTTTTCGCGCTCGCCAGACGGGAAGTACGTTGCGCAACTTCCATTTAAAACTCCTTCGCCTTATTTCGGTGCTTCTCTTAACCATGCTGTCAGTCGCTTGCATTCGATGGAACGTCGCTTCCAAAAGGATCCCACTTTGCGTGACATGTACGTCAAATTCATGCAGGAATATGAAGCACTTGGTCATATGGTTCGTGTACCTTTGACTGAGCTGCAAACAAATCAGGGAAAGTGTTTCTATCTGCCACATCACGCTGTCCTGAAGCCAGATAGTTCGTCTACCAAATTGAGGGTCGTGTTCGACGGTTCGGCCAAGGATTCGCAGGGAAAGTCGCTTAACAGTCAGCTTTTGGTAGGGCCCCCGATCCAGAGAGATCTGTTTGGAGTTTGCTTGTGCTTCAGACAACACAGATACGTTTTCACGGCTGACGTAGTCAAGATGTTCCGACAAATCTGGATTGACAAGCAACATACGGACTTCCAACGCATCGTTTGGCGTGAAAACCCATCAGATGACATCATTCATTTCCGTCTACGTACTGTCACCTATGGGACAGCATCGGCACCATTTTTGTCGGTTCGAGTGCTACAACAACTCGCCAAGGATTATCAAACACAATACCCAATTGCAGCTCGTGTGTTATTAAACGAAGTGTATGTAGACGACATCATGACTGGAGCTGACTCGGTGGAAGAACTCATTGGTTTGCAGTCAGAACTTGTAGCTTTGTTGTCAAACGCCAAACTCGAACTTCGGAAATGGGCCTCTAATTGCTGGGCTCTCCTTTCTATTCTACCTAAGGATGACTGTGAGTTCTCGTTGTTAGATACGGAGCGGTCCAATTTAATGATAAAAGTGTTAGGCATGCATTGGAACCCCTCATCTGATCGTTATTCGTTTCGTATGGCTGGAAACCTAGACACTTCCCCTACAAGACGGTCTCTCTTAACAGAAGTCTCCCGAATCTTCGACCCCTTAGGATTTCTGGCTCCATCCGTAGTGCTCTTTAAAATGTTATTTCAGGAGTTGTGGTCAACCGAACTAAATCTTGACTGGGATGACCCACTTCCATCGACATTGGCTGAGCAGTGGATACGTTACCAACAAGAACTACCTTGTCTCGAACAAGTTCAAGTGCCACGTATGATGTTTACCGCGACCGGGGATATTGAACTGCATGGATTCTCCGACGCGTCGTTGTTGGCCTACTCAGCTGTCGTTTATGCTCGCGGCAAGGTAGCACCTAATCAGTATCAGGTAGTTATCATCGCGGCCAAAACAAAAGTAGCACCAATCAAACCGGTTTCGATTCCTCGGCTGGAACTGTGTGGAGCACTTCTTTTCTCTCGACTGATTAATTCGATAAAAACATCTATTCCCAAAAACTTTAGGATATTTGCTTGGTGCGACTCACAGATTGTACTACATTGGCTCTCTTCACCGCCTCGTCGCTGGACTACGTTTGTAGCCAACCGTACCGCTGCGATCCTCGAGACGATTCCACGATATGCATGGCAGCATATTGCATCGGAGTCCAACCCTGCTGATTGTGCATCTCGAGGTGTTCTACCATCTGCCCTCAAGAGTCATCCGCTATGGTGGACTGGTCCTCCATGGCTATCGTTGTCACAGGAACATTGGTCGGTTCCAAAGTTCTCGGTGCCGAAACCATATGACGAAGGGCCTTTATTGGAAGAGAGACAACCGCCAAAGCAGACTATAATGATTACTCCAGAAACAGATCGTATTAAGATCCTTGTATCAAAAATGTCTTCGTGGACACGGTTGCTACGAATCGTTGCGTATTGTGTTCGGTTTATAAACAATTCTCGCCCTAATCGAATTGATAAACTCACTTGTGGTCTGACTGTTCGAGAACTTCACATGGCTGAGGTTCATATTCTAAAAGTTGTGCAGTATGAAGCATTCGGAAGTGATATTCGCCAGCTTCTTAACAATCGCGACCTTCACCCTAAATCTAAGCTACTGAAATACTCTCCCTTCATTGATCAAGAAGGTTTACTTTGTGTAGGAGGTCGAATTAAAAACGCCAGTGTATCGTTTAGCCTAAGACACCCTGTAATCCTACCAAAATGTCATGTCTCCTATATTATTGTCATTCACTTACACAATTCTTATCTACATACAGGTATTTCAGAGACATTCGCGATAGTTCGTCAGCGCTACTGGATTCTGGGAAGTCGGAATCTAATTCGAAGCATAGTGCATCGCTGCAAGCCTTGCTTCCTACAGCGAAAGATGACCAGTACGCAGCTCATGGAAGATTTTCCCTCAAAACGCGTTCATCCCAGCCGACCATTTGTGAATTCAGGGTGTGATTATGCTGGTCCATTTAACATCAAGTCATTCAGAGGTCGAAATCCGAGGGTATCCAAGGCGTATCTGGCTCTCTTTGTCTGCATGAGTACAAAGGCAATTCACCTGGAGTTGGTGAGTGACCTCACCACCGATGCCTTCCTCGCCGCTTTTAGACGTTTCGTAGGCCGTCGAGGTAAATGCGCTAACATATATACGGATAATGGCACCAACTTCCAAGGATCACGTCGCGTACTTAACGAATTGCAGCGGGTTGTGTTATCCAAGACTCACAATGACGACGTCGCTAGTGCTCTTGCTATGGATGGAACCGATTGGCACGTGATTCCTCCCTCTGCGCCCCACTTTGGTGGGTTGTGGGAGGCAGGGGTAAAATCTGTAAAACTTCACCTTCGCCGAGTTATAGGAAGTTCCATTCTAACATTTGAGGAACTCAATACAGTTTTTATCCAAATTGAAGCTGTTCTCAACTCACGACCTCTTTTTGCACTCTCTGACGAAGACCTAAATGTTTTAACGCCTTCTCATTTCCTTATAGGAGAACCTCATACGGATGTTCCAGAACCCAGCTACTTGAATACACCACTTAACTGCTTGTCACACTGGCAGCACCTACAGAGCATGGTTCAGGGATTTTGGAAGCGGTGGCAGGCGGAATACCTCACCAGTCTGCAGGAGAGGCCCAAATGGAAAACATCGCAGCCTAACCTTCAAATAGGTGACTTAGTGGTCCTCAAGGAGCCCAACCTGCCTCCAGCGAAATGGCTCCTCGGCAGAGTTGAAGCAGTTCATCCTGGACTAGACAACCGTACAAGAGTGGCAACTCTTAAGACCAGTCGGGGACATTACGTTCGTCCGGTTACTAAACTAGCGGTCCTCCCACTAGCCTGAAACTTGTTCCAGGGGGGGCGGAATGTTTGAGAACGTTAAAAAGTCTTACTTTTCATTTTTTGCATTATGTTAAATTGTTGCTTGTTAATTCCGATATTCGGTTCTTTTACGTTGCATATGTTTGCTTGTTGCATTTTTGAATTATGTTTTTGTTATATAGTTTATTATGTAGGTCACTGTACTGTCGAAAACCGAAGCAGGGCCTCCACACGATATCCAAGTTGTTGACCATCATCAACCATCGCCTCACTGCACCCACATGCATACACACATACCTAGAATTTGCAGACACGCATGATCGCCAACCAAATCATCTTACAGTCCGCTCGCAAACCACGCGCAGCTAGATCTCGCTGTTCTAAGCAATGCGTAGTATACACACCTGATAATCTTGGGAGAAAGAGTATGTGTGACTCTAGCGTTTGCCGATGGTTGCTAATGGTCACTACTTTAACTTCTCGGCTTCAATCGACACATCATTGACCACTTGGAGAACTTATAAGTATCGTTACCCATTATCTAATTATATTAAATAAAATTATATTTATAACGTTTGATCGAATTTCGTGTTTTTCGCTGTTGCTTAAATTCTCTGGGTTGAATCGCTATCGAGATTATTCATTGCTTAAATCCTAATCAATAGCTTTAATGGATTATTTCTTTTTGGGGTACTAAATACCTAAAAATAGGTTAACTAAATAGGTAAGAGGTTCAATAAAGTTTGAATTCTACAATAAATCAGCGTTGTTTTTTCTTTTCACTGTCTTCATGACAGAAGAATTGGGACGATAAATTAATCATAAATAAACAAAAGAATTATAAACAATAATAAATAAATTCTTAGAAATAGTCGACAATCATAAATAATCAACAATAAATAAATAATCGATAATTAATAAGTAATCAACAATAACTAAATAATCAATAGTAAATAAATAAGCAGTAATAAATAAATAAATACTTAAAAATACCCTAACTTAGTTGAGTAAATAATATTAAGGAACTTCACTATTAATAAATTAACAGATACTTAATTCTATCACAGTAAGGAAAATATTGCGACAAGGAGGTATAAGTGGGATTCATAAAGAAAAGTAGATATAGGTGACTTAGATGATTATGAGACTAGATAGTGGCCGATTTGTGTAACAATTCATTGTTTTAAATTCTTAGCATGAAAGACTCCAACCGATTTTCCCTTTAGGTTTTCCAATTCGTACATATTCAGTCCGATCGCTTTCTTAACTCGACACTTAATGTATTTTGGGCATAGTTTGGTAGAAAGGTACTTTGAAGTATCGCTTAAAACGAAGTTTCTTCGATATACTTCTTGCCCCGGTAGAAAACGTATCGCATTAGCCTGAGGCGAGTAGTATGCAGTCCTCAAGTGGCGCACTCCGTATTTCTCTAAGAGATGTTGGAAGACATTGGCCAAGAATTGCTTGCCGTTATCCGAGTGGACAATTTGAGGCACTCCAAACGTATTGAAGATTCCTTCTTGAAGGAATTGTATAACGTTTGCAGTACTTGCTGAACGATATGGCTTAAGAAAAATAAACTTGGACAAGTGATCAAGTACAACAAATACAAAACGGTTACCAGATTTTGATCGTGGATAAGGGCCAAGAAAGTAGGTGGGTCTCTTATTTCGTCTCTTATTTTAGCTATAGAACGTAAGCTGTCATTTGGAGCATCAATCGAAGCGGCACCTATATGGGGACTAAATGATGGAGGTTGGATCGAATCGGATGAGCAAGATCGACTAGCAGGCGTCGTATTTAATAACCGGGCCAGAAACTGATGGGATGGTTCCAGTAGCGGTAGTGGTGGAGGTGCCGGTGCTGCAACCTTAGGCATGGTGCCAGTGTTTTGCCGAAAGTTTTGCTTGGGGCCTAAGATCTGTGGAATTACCAGCAAATGCACTTTCTCTAATGCGTTCATTAATTTTTTTCTTTTCAGCTGACGTGCTCATTTTGATCTCGGTGTCACTTAAGTAGAAGTTTTATGACCTTACTAAGACTAGAATGAACTGCGGAGAAGTATCCCTGGACAAACCCTACTAATCAGAAGCAGTCTTAAATTCAAACGTTTTTGAAGCGGAGACAATAAAATGAGTCTAAACAATTTATTTATCTGAAAAAATGAACAAAAATCTAAGCTTAAACTATAAACCAAAAACGGTAAGGAATTTGACACTATGCTACTACACGGAAGAATCAACTCCAGAATCAATCGAGCAAAATAACTCGAAAATCGAAACAAAATAACTCAATAATCGGTCCTATGACTATCGAAAAATCTAAACTAATACAGAGAATACAAAGACTGAAAAGTTTTGCGAAGGAAAACTATAATTTATATCTTAATTTCTATAATTAATTTCCAATCCTACAAAAATGTAAACGACATTCGAAGAACTTGAAAGTAAACCAAAACTCAAGACAGCTGTAAAATAAGTTTAGTTTGAAATCGAAAAGGATTTTTAAAAGAAGGGTAATAAAGAAGATTTTGTTTAATAATGCATGTTGATATTTTTGTTTGTTTTTGTCTTGTTTTGTCATCGGTGGTGTAATATATGTCTGGCTAAGACGAGTGTGACTGACGACTAAGTCCTTCAAGGACAACGATGTTAAAAAAACTAGGGTTTCTTCAGTGTGGTGGTTACGGAGCGGTAATTTTTTTTTTCTTCCACATGCAAAACAAGGACAAACTAAGTTGATGCTCCCTACACTCCAGCGATTTCAATTGGTCCTGAGGACGCTTATGAAAGACTTGGTCTGTAGGAGGCACCAACACATTAAAGAACGACAAAATATCCAGGTGTATTTGTTGTCAAAACCGAAAGCTCGTCGCAGTTGAGAGGGACGTTAAGGAACTTTCCTCTCAAGACTTACGAGCTTTTGTTTTCGACAGCAAATGCACCTGCAGACGATAGACAACTGGATTTTCAATTGTTGTTGATGTCAACATCGAAGGAACTCGTCGCAAATAAGCTGGCATTCCAATGGGCGATCCGCTTATGACTAACGAGCTCTTCGATGTTGACCTCACCACCAATTGAGGACAAAATAAGACAAGGAGGACAGAGTTACTAGCACAAACGTTGGGCGCCATCTGTTACGAGGGTAGTAGAGGGAGCTAGTGGAGGAAGAGTGAAGGAAAGATTAGGCAGGAAGCTGCCTAAGGTGGTGGAGAGGAATTGAGGAAGGGATGGAAGTGGAAGGATTAGGAATGTCAATAGTAGAAACAAGGCATGCTCGCGTTGCGCGGCTTAGCTTGCGGACGTGTCGTGGATCTTTTATTCCTGCTATCGACTCTACCCGTAACAAAAACACATATCATGCCTGTAAACACACACGACTTTAAAGTTTACCTCTTCTCTTTTCCAGAGGCAGTAGCCACCACACTGAAGGGCGCTGTTGCTGTTGGTTAGCTCGGCCATTGTTCCCAGCCCATCCTGGAAGTCCGACGGCCATATTTGGACTTCCCCTTGCTTGCGTTAGGAAGTCGCCAGTCACACTGCTACCACCGAAGAAAATTTAACTTACCCGCAGCATCCCCCTGAAAATCGACTTTAATATGCCATCAAGTACTGACGTACCGGATGTATCAAAAATTCAATCGAATTCATTAGGTCAGGCGTGGTTACACATTTATTAATCTATGAATTTAGGTATCTATTAAACTAAACTAAGAACAGAATTTACAAAATAAATTACGAGAAGTGGTAAAGAAACTTAAATTAATTAGATGAATTTGTAATGAACTTAAACATGAAGAAATCAGGAAAAACTGACGTAAAAATCCTCCTCGCCAACATTAGCGCGAGATTTATCCTCGCTTAAGACAAAAAAACATAAAAACTATATTGAAATTGAAAAAAAATTAAATTCTACATAAAAAGAGCTCTTGTTAGGGTATATGGGATTCTCAAAATCCTCTTCGACATAAAAATGTAATCTTTAGGTGGGGACGGAGAAGATTATCAGCTATAACCAAAAAGTATTCTGTTTTTATTTGAGTTTAAATAGTTTTAGCCACGCCGTGATTGATTCTCACAAGTAATATTTAAACAAAATTAAACATATGAAAAATACGAATTAATGAATTATCAATTTGCTTTCAAAAGCTATATTGAATTTACGAATAAAAATTTTACTGTTGCAATTTATTTTTCACTTAACTACTTTTCTTTCTTTTCAGGTTCTTCTTCTTTATAGGTCTCAGCGAAAAGTTTTAGGTCTCAGCGAAAAGTCAGGCAAAGTTTCAAACGGAATTTGCGGTCCTCTTCAATTTCTTCACAAATTTATAGATGATTACAATTGTTAAATTTTTTTTCTATTTTCAGGTATCCAAAAAAAAAACGCATTGAACCAAGGAATTCAGGAATTTATCGAAATTTCATTTTTTTTAAATTTTTAAATGCGGAAATTTTCAATTTTTAAGGCGGCGATTTTCAATTTTTATGCAGCAATTTTCAATTTTTATGCGGCAATTTTCAATCTTTAACGCGGCGATCACGGCTTTGAAGCTACGTCCCGTGATCGCCGTTACGACTGTCTCCACGAGGAACTAGTCAGAGTAAATTTTTGGACCTATTAACCATATAAATTCCAACGTTTACTTAAATGCACCTACTTATAAAAATTAACACTCACCCCGGAATAATATTTTTTTTTTTTACTTGATTCGTTGCCTTCGTTTTTCCTTTATGTCTATGACCACGTCTTTGTTTGAATTTTCCTTATATTTTTCTTCCCAGCCTTGTCTTCCTCTATTGTTTGATTTTCTGGTTTAATTTTCCTATAATAAAATTAATTTAATATACTAGCCTATATGCACACAACACTAGATAGGCCTTACTTTTCTGCTACTCTGCCACTGAATTTTCTAACAAGACACCTTTTCGCACTGGTACTATATATTTTTTTTAAGATAAGCACTTCACTTGTGGGTGGCTGGTACACCCTGCGCACTGACAGTCGACTAACGATGGGCACCTGTTAAAACACTCCTACTACTGCCGGTACAAATTATGCCCATACACTCGATACATTCGAGTCGCCCAACACAATCATCATAAATCATCCGAATTCCTATATACCTACATAAATAAAAAATCTAACACGAATCTATTGCATAGGCCCATTGCACACATACATTTTAATTGCATTTTTTTTTCATTGCTTGTGAAGAGCATTAATCTTCGAAACCAGATGTTGCACAGTTTCACCGCCAGGTGTCGCCTCGCTCGCCTAGAGTACTAAACAGCTTGACAACTCCAACAGAATGCCAGTACGTAAGTAACCAAAACAACAATTTTTTTATTATTCCTGGAACATTTTTCGACTAATTTTATTTATTTCATTAATATTTTTTTTTTTAGGTGAACGTAACAGAATGACTCCACGTTTGAGGAGTCTAATATTATACCTTCATTTCGATCAAGTAAATAGGAACGTAGCCGATATTTGAACTCAAGGGGACTCGGGTGGTCGTAAAGTCCACCTTTGGCACGTATCACCTCGAAAAACATTTCTAAAAGATCCTGGTTAAAACGGTAAATGAGAATGTTAGAAGCATCATGCGAATCTTTCAGGTAATCAAAGAGCATTTTAAGAGATGCTGAAAAGGCAACAACCTAGCTTTTCTGCCAAATCGCATTCATAGCACACTGCCTTCCACCTGGTCTAGGATTTCTCTTTGAAAATCAATTTCAAGTCCGAAGGCAGCTTTCTTCGGCCTATAAATATCAAACCACGCATCAATCTGCAGAACAAAATAAACATTATTAACGCCATAATAACATAAAGAATAAACAATGTAAATGTACCGTATTGGTAAGTTCAGCTTGTTTCTTTCCAATTAGGTGCTTCCAAAATACCCCACATTCCCATTCGATTCAAAGCACACGAATTTGTATGAGAAAAGAGCTACGTTACATATTTGACCTGATTCGAAAAGAAAAACGAGTAAGTGTTACAAAGTATGTGATAAACCTATAACATACTCTCACGACATGGGGTAAAAAAGTAACTTGTAGGGAGCTACCTTTTGTCTCTTGATGTGCCTGACATTTAAATGTTCTGATGTTAGCCGAGGAGCAATTTTCAAATCGCTGTTGTAATTTTCAAGAATCTTAACCAATGGAGCATGCGTTAAGTGCTTGTTGTTAATAAATATACCTTCATCAAGAAAGTGATTCCGAAACAATTTTATCATATAAGGGTCGTCTACAAATATGAATACTTTTTGGGTTGGTTTTGTTGGGTGTTGAATATACGGCTTGTTTTCATCAGCACCATACTGCCTTAATAAGCCCCTGTTACCACCAACCATGTCCATTGTTACTGCAACAACTTGATAACCAATGGAGTCTAAATTTGCAATTGTGGCGTCAATGAGAGCCGTTGTAAGTTTTTTATCGTACTTATAGTAAAGTGGCTGCGTCCAATTGGAAAAAATTCCTATGGCCATTATGACCTGCACATAGTTTTGCGGGCCCAAGTAAGGTATGTATCTGCTTTTTTGTCATACTCGTAGCAGGAACGAATCTTCATCTGCCATGACCATGCAAACTCTATCACTCTGCGAAAGGTTAGCATTTAAAAAGCCAGGCTAAACATCTATTTTCGATGCCCATTTTTTTAATGTTATGTCGGCAGGGAAGGGGAAGCCTTTCTGTAGTAGAAATCGGTAGGCCTTGGAACCACTCATATGAATTGCTATACACTTTGAGATGTCGTTCCTTCTTCGAAGTTTTTTTTTGTGTCGGAGTAAAAATTTTGTTTGTTGCACTGCACTGTTGTTTTAAATTATAATTTTCTTTGACTAAGTCCAACCCATAGGAATAAAAAGCCTGACCTTGTCGACTTTTTCAACTTTAAGGGGTACCCCAAATACCTTACGCGAATCGAAGAGTGTTAAGATCTTTGCTCAGACCACTCAGGAGTAATCTTGAAGATGGGTGGAAGACTGGCGAAAATAGAAAGAGCTCCTAGATAAGCTAGCAAAAACATGAACTGGGACGCCTTCAGAAAAGACTGTAAGGAGGGTGTTGGCTTGAATGTGCCATTGAAAACTTCTTTCGAGTTAGAAACCGCAGTTGACAAATTCATTGAAGCAATTCAGAGCGCTGCTTGGAACAACACTTCGTCCCAAAAGAACGCAGTTAGCACCGACGGGCACGTACGCACAACATATCCGCTCGAAATCAAAGAATTGATGCGTAAAAAGAGAAGAGCGCGTAGAAGATGGCAAGGCACGAGGGCTCCCCTAGAAAAAAACCCTCTTAAACCACCTCTCTAACAAACTGAAAGAAATGTTGCAAGATTTTAAAAATCGTGAGACCACTGAATTCCTTGAAGGCTTGTCGGCGGATAGGAGCTCAAACTACTCGCTGTGGAAAGCAGTTAAGTCTATCAAGAAACCTATAATCCACTCGGCACCAATAAAAAACTGAAAAGCCACTGAATACCTTGAAAGCTTGTCGGCGGATAGGAGCTCAAAACTCGCTGTGGAAAGCAGTTAAGTCTATCAAGAAACCTATAATCCACTCGGTACCAATAAAAAAAGCTAAGGGCGAATGGGCAAGAGAAGTCAAAGAGAAAGCGAATTTGTTTGCTGAATATTTAGAAGAAACATTCAAGCCTTTCGACGGTCCGCCGTTGGCTGACGTTCAAAACAACAACGCGGAACCTGATAGCCATAGAATGAAAAAAGAAACGTTAGTTGAACTCCGACAGACAATAAACAAAATTAAAAATAATAAGGCCCCGTGTTACGACCTGATCACTGGCGAAATATTGAAAGAACTATCAAAAAAGGCATTAGTCAAGCTACTTTATATGATAAACGCTTCTCTTTGACTTCTCTAAGATACGTTCGAAGACAATGGAAAGTTGCTGAAGTCATTATGGTTCCAAAACCAGGGAAATATGCAAATGATAAAAAATCTTATAGGCCCATATCGCTTCTGCCGATAGTATCGAAAGTATTCGAGAATTTTCTGCCGAAGCGATTACAACCAATAATTGCAGAAAGACGCTTGATCCCGGATCATCAATTCGGTTTCGGACCTAACCATTTCACAATAGATCAAGTCTACAGAATAACGCATGAAATTAAAAAAGCCTTAGAAGGGAAAAAAATATGTTCAAGTGCTTTCCTCGACGCAAGCCTTCGACAAGGTATGACACGAAGGCTGGAAATATAAGCTACGGCAAAACTTGCCGGAAGACATGTTTAAAATATTGGAAAATTATGTTGAAAGCAGACTCTTTCGTGTTAGGTGTAGTAATGAATACTCGAGTTTCAAGCAAATTCGGGCTGGCGTACCCCATTGAAGCGTCCTCGGTCCGACCCTGTTCCTGCAGAAACATACCTCTTGTGTAGAGCAGGAGGTCACGTGGCCACGTTTGCGGACGATACGGCCATCCTCGCAACAGGTGAATCAGTCGAGTCATCAGCGAGAAACCTTCAACGAGCATTGGACAGAATTTGTGTCTGGACGAAGACTTGGCGTATCGCTTTTAATAAGAACAAGTCTACGCATGTGAATTTCACTTAAAAAATAAAATAAATAAATAGAGTGCCGCAACAGCTCGAGGTGAACCAGGGCAAACTTCTCAACGATGTATGCTGGTGTGTTAATTTCTTTACATACAAAGGGACCTACAATTTCTTGACATACAAAGGGACCGAAACCGAACGGCACTTTGAGAAGTTTTTTTTCAAGACAAATGATACTCTCGGAGGGACTTGTCAGATCCTCGCGGAGATGAGGGGCGGTAAAAAAAACAAGTCTTTTTTTTTCAGATGACGATGGCAGGATTTGAACCCAGACCTCCGGCGTAGTAAGCACACACACTTACCACTACGCCACGACACCCCACCGCACACCCCCCCAAAGTGAATTTCACTTACAAAAGGGTTAACAATCTACCTCCGTTTATAAATTCTGCAAAAATACCTTATGCAAATGAAGCGAAATAACTAGGGATGACACTGGACGCTAAACTAAGGTGGAAACCACACGTAAGGAAGAAGCGTGACTGATTCTATTGAACTTGAACCAAAAGAAAGCAGATTAGTTTTTAATTGTTTTTTTGTTTATTCTTTTAAAATAGATGCACGTAACAAAATAAATAACTTCGCAAAACAACTGAAATTGTGACTTGACAGATTTATACTTTTGCAAAAGGCAATTGCAGGTCTGTTTGTCTGTTTGTAGAAACTAAAGTTAACTTTTCGTCCGGTAATGACGTTAGCACCAGTTTTCTCCCGACTATTAAGGCCCAAACATAATAAACTTGAGCGGGACTAATCTTATGTCGAAATACAACGAAAATCCAACTCAAGTTCTGCCAAAAGATTGTGTTGCCCATAATAGACCTAAGCAAAGGATTTGAAAATCTTATCAGATTTCACTGTGAGCGTTTCGAGTATCACATTGCCTTGAAAATTTTAAATTAAATTTGAATATTATGTCACTTCTCCGTTAGCTTTGGATGTTAATATCTCCGAAACCAATTATCGGATCTAAAATGTGTTTAAACTTTTGAGGTTAGCGTACAATTCTTGGTATATTCCCTTCTTTCATGGATTTTTTGAAGCACGTTTATAAATAAATATATCAGGGTTAGAAAACACAATTCAGAATACAAAATAATGGGCATAACGAGAGTACTCACAAGCCTCTGCCGCGTATTAAGAGGAGTAAAGTTGGCGGTGCGCTAGAGCTTTCTTAAGCAGCCGTAGATTCGACCAATCACAAGTTGCGAGTTGAGAGTTAACGGTTCAGCACAAAACCCAGGCAGGTCACCTTCTCAACAATTTGCAATTTGCTATTGTTTAGACAGATTTCCGTGAGCAAGTCGAGCTCAAAGTATTTATTGCTTATTGGTAAAACGAAACATTTGTAAGTGTTGAGTAGGAGACCATTTTTAATTGACCAGTCATTAATCGCTGACAAGTCCCTGTCCAACAGTGATGCGAATTGACTGATTTTATTAAAAGGAAGCCAGACCCGGAACTGGGCATCGTTAGCATAAAAATAGGCGAAGCAATATTTGCACACAAAAGAAAGATCATTGATGAAGATAAAAAAAAAGATTGGGCCCAAAATAGACCCCTGCGGCACACCCTGCTTCAGCGGCTTAAAAGCTGAAAATATCTCACCTATTGCAACTCTTTGCCTTCTGCTAGACAGAAAGTCACTCAGAAGCTTAATGGCCCTGTCGCTAAACCCAAACAAGCATTTAAGTTTCCAGCATAGGATCCTGTGATCAACTTTATCAAACGCTTTCGAAAAATCTAGCAAGCAGAGCAAAGTTACAAAGCCCTTATCAAAATCTGCGCGTACATCCTCAAGGATGTTGCCGAGGAACAGCTATGGCCCTTACGGAAACCAGATTGAAAGGGGTAAAGCAGAGAGTTTGCTGATGTGTGGTCTTGAATCTGTCTAGCAAGCACCTTTTCGGAAACTTTTGATAAGCATGCCAGGAACTTATGGCCCAAAATCATTAGGGGCAGATGCATTACCCATTTTCGCTATGAAAATGACTCTTGCATGTTTCCAGGCATCTGGAGAAGTCGAAGTGATTATGCAATTGATTCTCTCAGGTAAAATAAGTTTTAAAAACCGGAGCGATAAACTATCTTCACCAACAGAACTTGACTTGATCGATGTGAATCTTAAAAGAATTTCAATTTCGGATACAACCTCAAAATCAGCCCGCGTTGCCAGGTTGGTTACGAAGGGCCTGTCATCAAAATCGAATTTATTGGGAACAGTGCCAGTTTCTAACTAGGAATTGTTCAACTCATCAGTACGTCATCATTGCTTCCGTGGTAGCGATGTAGGCGATCAACATGGACAACTTACATCTTCGCTCTTTGTCCTCATTGGATTCGGAAGACGACATAATTTATTCGAGTTTCAACTTGGTTTAGCTTTAACGATCTTCCCTTTTTACGATGTGGGTTGTAGAGCCAAACCAGATCTCCCTCGTTGAACTCGGGTGCCGTTGATCGCGCATCGTATCTCGTCTTCATGAGGTTGCTTGCAACCCTTATATTGCTTATGGTTCTCTGGTGGATGTCGTTAATCCTTTCTCTTAGGTCAACCACGTAGTCCTCCTCGCATGTTGGGTCCAGTGCTGAGATATCTCTGGGATGGTTTTTCCCTCGAAGAAGTGTCATGCTCCTTCAGTGTCCTGTTGAAGCGTTCCACCATTCCATCTGATTGTGGACGAAGGGGTGTGGTCTCGAAGGCTTGCGATACGTCGAGGAAAGCAATTGCACGTATTTTTTCTCTTCTAAGGCTTTTTCAATATCATGTGTTATTTTGTAGACTTGATCTATTGTGGAATGGTTAGGTCTGAAACCAAATTGATGATCCGGGATCAAATGTCTTCCTGCAATCGCAATTTTATCATTTGCATATTTCCCCGGCTTTGGAGCCATGACTTCAGCAACTTTCCATTGCCTTGGAACGTATAGAAGTATAAGGGATGCAATTATCGAGTTCCCACGAGTAAGGCCGGAAAATCGAATTTATTGGGAACAGTGCCAGTTTCTAACAAGGAATTGTTCAACTCATCAGTACGTCATCATTGCTTCCGTGGTAGCGATGTAGGCGATCAACATGGACAACTTACATCTTCGCTCTTTGTCCTCATTGGCGACATAATTTATTCGAGTTTCAACTTGGTCTAGCTTTAACGATCTTCCCTTTTTACGATGTGGGTTATAGAGCCAAACCAGATCTCCCTCGTTGAACTCGGGTGCCGTTGATCGCGCATCGTATCTCGTCTTCATGAGGTTGCTTGCAGCCCTTATATTGCTTCTGGTTCTCTGGTGGATGTCATTAATCCTTTCTCTAAGGCAACCACGTAGTCCTCCTCGCATGTTGGGTCCAGTGTTGGGATATCTCTGGGATGGTTTTTCCCTCGAAGAAGTGTCATTTTTCCCTTTTTTCCCTCCGTACCTCGCAGAAATTACCTTTTTCTCCCTCAAGTTTTTTTTTAAAAAAAACTTTTTTACATCCCAAAATAAAAAGAATGTGTCAAAAAACAAAACAAATAAATATTCTTTATTCAATAAAAAAAAAAAAACAAACAGAAATTCATTAATAAAAAGTAACAAAGCAAATTCTTAGTCTTATCAATCACATTTTTCTTTGATATTAATCGTAGTAGGTAAAAAAAAGTTAACAAGTGGGAAAGTGCAACAGTGGGTATGCAAAAGCCTCAATCCATCTACGACGGATTGCAAAATACCCGACCATACCAAAAAGAAAACTGCCACGCCTCCAAAAAGTGGGTGGGATATAAAAATATAACTGTTGAATGCTTTATACTAGGTGGTTGCATACATTTCGGCCTAAAACTCCGCCTTTTTAAGTAAAAAAAATCACTTCTTTTAACGCCACGCCCACAAAAGTGGGCGGAGGCACATACAATATTTACATACAAGTTAGAAAATGCTAGTATCTACAGCTTTTGCCATATAATTTTTTGTCAATTTTCATATGTATTTATTGAAAACAGTCATTTTAAGCTAAAATCCCACAGACACACCCACTAATAAAAAAAATAGTGGGCGTGTCTGTGGGCGGATTCAGCTTATTTTCAAACTTGATCTGGAGGACTGGACTTCCAACCAACCCACAAAATTTCAGCTCTCTGCCTTAAAATTTAAGGCCTAAGAGTTGTTTACATACGGACGGACGGATGGACGGACATGGCTTAATCGATTCTCCTGTCGGTCCCATTCATATCTCTAAAAGGTCTTAGGGGTCTACGGTGATTATTTCACTGCGTTACAAACTATACATCAAACTTAATATACCCTGGGTCGGGTATAAAAACAATATCAGCGTTATATGTAGATATTCTTATTCATTAGGTCTAGATGGTTTTGATCGTGCTTGAAGTTACAATAATTCGTGCCATCATTCTGAAATGAGGATCTGATGACGCAAATAGCATTTAGACAGTCATTTCCTATTCTATTTCTTTTTTTAGTTTTAACGTCTGCTACCATTGAAAAAATGCGTTCAGATTCAGCATTTCAGTGAGGCAACGACAATGCATTATTGACTAGTTTTATTAAATTTGGAAAACATATAGAACCGTCATATGTTTTTATTTCTGATATTTCTCTCCAAAAAGATTCCACTTTCAAAAGCTTAAATGACGATTTCTTTTCACTTGGAATTGATGCAGCAAGCTCCCGCCATTCGACTTCCACCTCAAATTTGTCACAGTTTTCAAGTTTTTCAGACAAATCAAAAAGACTACAGCAATTCTTTCGCTTCGATATGTCGATTGCTACAAGTGGGTCCAAAAATTCTAGCTTATTTACCATATAATTACTAATCGGAAGTCTTTTAATGATTTCGTCAATTGCCTTGCAATAAGACTTAACACAGTGGCCAACAATTTGTTCTTTTTCATTTTCATTAACGTTTGTAGTCATGAGCTCAGTACATTCAGGACCTAGGTAGATATCATTTAAAGGAAGCAAATATTCTCTATAATTCCCCTCTAATACATTAATGTCGTCTAAAACTTCGAGATTTAAAATGTCTTGAGCCAACTTCCTCAAAATACTTCTAGATTCTCTTCCTAGAATGTGAATTAAAATATCTCTGCTTTGAAAAAGCTGATTAAATTCATTGAAAATTTTTAACACGAATTTTAAAAAGAAGAAGTAGCTCTTAATTTGGTTATTATGTGCCTATCGAAAAACACACAGCGTCGCTTTGAAGAATGGTTTGCATACTTACCCCTTAATCCCAATCTTTCCTACGAATATCTGCTTATCACCTGCAGCGCCACCTACATGTATTTGAATTTTACAATTTTATGTGGCGGCTTTGACTTCTGTCAATTCATAGCGTTTTGTACTTTACCCGCGAAAGGTCCATCTTTCACAGAGTTAAAGTTAAAGATTGTTTTTTAAAAGAAACATTTGAACTACGTGCAAATAAAATTTGTTTAATTAATCCAAATAAACGAAATTAATTGGCGTTTGCCTAAATACGTAAACATAAATATGAGTGAAGTACCGGAAAGAGGACGAAGTGCTGAAGTCCAGAAAGAATTTTCCGACGGGGATGATGTCATCGACGTATCCCAGGCAGAGAAAAGAAGACAGAGCGATTCGGATATGGACGACGGCAGAAATGACTCATCATCGGCGCCGGAATCGGTTGACTGGAGCTGCGCTAGACCTCCAAACAAAAGATCGAGACTCGATCCGCGAATAGACGCTCTGATCAATCAAGTAAGTTATCTTACAAATTATATTACTTCGCAACAACCCTCGAGAGGAGAGTATCAAGCAGATCTACCTTCAACCAGTAGAGTAGGCTCTGATAATATTCGTGATCCCTTCCTGATCGATCCTGCCCAGAGTGGAGTGCTTAGTTTTGGCGAGGTCAATACTTGTGTAGATAATAAGTATGCAATTAGACAGGCACCTCAAGCAAAAACGGAAACTCTTATTAGACTGCAACATTTTCTGTCTGATTCGTGGAAGGAAGTGAAATATTCAAAGTCCCTCCAAGGTTTCTAGGCTACTCCAGGGTTTATCGAATTGAAGATAAATGATGAGTTATGCCACCTCAATCGAGGAAAAGACTATCTGGCATCTACTGAGCGAGTCATGGCAGGGTTGACAAACGGTTTGCTGGACTATAAGGACTTAGTGCGTTCAGCTTTACAATCTATAATAAACTGGTCAAATAGCCCATCAGGGGAGTTAACCCCTTCAAAATTGTTGGAAAAGTTTGTTGAGTTATTTGGTCCTAGATCTGAAAGCTACAAGATTATGGAGCAGATGTTGCAGGTAGTGTGCGGAAAGAGAGCTGAGTGTGTTGAGGTTAGACGCGAACGAATCTTATCAGAAGTAGCTAACAAGAATTTACAAACCACTTTGCGAAAAGTACCTCCAAGCGCGGAACACCTCTTCGATCAAACTAGCTTGGTTCCAATAATTCATTTGCTTGGTGGTACTTCTATGTGGCTTAACCCACCAACATATCTGAAGAAGAAAAAGGACCCGAAGCCTAGAATGCGTTTTTCATCCGATGCGATCGCCTCAAATGCTGTACATCCATCGAGAAGCTTTCGTAATGATTTTCGATCATCCACCAGAGGCAAGTTCTTGCCCAAAAGATATAAGAAAGAAACAAAGAACAGTAGTTCCTTTCGAAACAAAGATAAGAAATGACCTCCAAATTCAACCTTTCAAAGGGGGCTGCCTTCAAAATTATCAACAAAACTGGTTGTCGCTTGGCGCAAACAGGTTCATAATGAAAGTCATATCAGGCACTCGAATTCCTTTTTCAACCAAACCCCCTTTAAATTTTCCAACTCCGGAATTAATGAAAAAATTTGCAACAGTAACTTCACAAGAGACGACAAAATTGATAAACACATTAAAAGAACAGCAAATATTAGAGGCGACCACGATAAGTCCAAGTTTCTTATCGAAGATGTTTCTTATTCAAAAGAAAGACAAAAGTTTTCGTCCGATATTCGACCTTCGGGGCCTCAATTCGTTTATAAAAACCAGACCGTTCCAACTGATTTCTCATGCATCAGTGCCAGAGTTCCTGCAGAAGCAGGACTGGATGGTGAAAATCGATCTATCCCAAGCGTATTTTCATGTTCCCATAGCAGTCAGCCATCGTTGTTTTTTAAGGCTGGTTTACAACGGAGAGCTACTGCAAATGACATCCCTCCCATTTGGTCTAAGTTCTTCCCCCCAAATATTTGCAGCGCTAACGAATTGGATCGCGGAGATTCTTCGAAAACGTTGCATTCGGGTACTGGTTTACTTAGACGATTTTATGTTGGTCAATCAAAACCAGGAGGAATTGGCTTCACAGGCTGCGGAAGCCGTGAGTCTTTTAGAATCTCTGGGATGGAAAATAAATTACCCAAAAGCCGTTCTAAAGCCCACACAACAAATAGAGTATTTGGGAGTAACATGGGATACAGTTTGCAACAAGATGTTTCTTTCAAACGACAAAATAGAGAAAATATTAATTGCAATAAGGAAATTTTTGTTGACGCGCCTTCACAGCCAACTACAGGTTCAAAGGTTGTTAGGCCAGTTGAATTTTGCAACATTCGTAATCCCCACTGGCCGCCTTCATTGCCGCCAGCTGCAAATATTTTGTCGACGTTTCAACCGGAACCCAAAAAAGAAACAGAAAGCTCCTTTGCAAGTATTGGTAGACTTAAAATGGTGGCGCGGAGCCATACACAAAAAGTCAGCACTGATCCCGAAACCATTCACAAACCTCTTGACAACGGATGCATCGGATGCAGGTTGGGGGGCTCAGCTAGACGAAATTCAGTTGGCAGGTACTTGGACTCAGGAGCAGAAGAGATGGCATTCAAACAGAAAAGAACTATTCGCTGTTTATGCGGCGCTGAATGCAGAAAAACACCGTCTAAAGAATGCCCACATTCTAGTTCAGTCGGACAACCGTACTTTGGTGGCATATGTGCGAAACGAAGGCGGAACCCGCTCTCTGAGCCTACTGGCACTAACTCGCAAGTTGTTAGCTCTCACAGACAGTCTAAAAGTTCGATTGTCAGCGCAATACCTCCCGGGGAGGTACAACTGCATCGCCGATCATTTGTCTCGAGGACGAAAGCTTCCAGAGTGGCATCTGCTCCCAAGAGCAACAAACGAAATTTTCAACCAGTGGGGTACTCCAGAAGTCGATCTTTTCGCTTCTGCCGCAACGGCCGTCGTCGACAGCTACGTCTCTTTAGACTGCAGAGATCGATTAGCTCTTTACTCGAATGCCTTCAGCCATCAGTGGGATTTTTCTCTAGGCTGAATATTTCCTCCACCCAGTCTAATACCAAGGGTATTAAGTCATCTGAACTTGGCGAAGGGCCGCTACATAATAGTAGCGCCAGTGTGGGAGAAAACCTTTTGGCTAGCAGACTTGAAGTCACGAGCCCTAGCAGAGCCGATAGAAATAAAAGGTCTTCCGAAAGTCCTAGTGGATGCGTCAACCAATCTCCCACCAGCGCAGGTGGACCAACTGAAGCTGCAGGCTTGGTTGGTTGGAGGTGGGACAAAATAACTAACAACTGGTCTATTTCCGAAAAACAGCTTCTAAAAGACAGCTGGAGGGTCTCTACGTTAAACACGTACTACCCAGCGATAAAAAGATGGCTAGATTGGTGCGGTAAAAACTCAGTTAACCCACACTATCCACAATCGCAGCAGTTTGCTAGGTTCATTGCGCATCTGTACCTCGACGAAAATTTAGCCTATAGCACAATCCTAGTGCATAAGTCAGCAGTGGCAACCTTTTGTATCCAGGCCAACGAAGATGTAACTGATAACATGCTGGTTAAGCAAGTGCTAAAGGCAGTTGCAGCTGCCCGACCGAAGAACATTCAACTGCCGATATGGGACCCTCAAGTTGTATTTGATTGGTTGTCGTCAACGAATGCTGCAAACTCTTTGTTTGAGTTATCTAGACGTACTGCTACGATTCTTTTGTTGGCGTCAGGCCGTAGAGTACATGATCTCACCTTGCTTCGAATCTCTAAGGAAAATATGTGTTCATCCAAAAACGAATTGATATTTTGGCCAGTATTTGGGTCTAAGACAGATTCTTCTTCACACCGACAATCAGGATGGTCCTTATCTGAACATCCTAATAAAAATGTCTGTCCAGTCACTTGGGTCAAGAAACTTATCGCTGCTTCTGCAAAAAGAAGAGAAAGTGCGAAAGTGGATAATCTATTTATAACGTTGACAAGTCAGCCCAAGCCGGCATCCAGGACTGTGATTGGGGGCTGGGTTCGATCCGTTCTAAGGGACTCTGGTATAGAGGCATCACCTGGAAGCATCAGATCAGCCATTGCCTCAGTCGGCTGGCTGGATAATCATTCCATTCAAGACATACTTGCAAGAGGCAACTGGAAAAATGAGAACACGTTCAAGAAGTTCTACTGCAAAGAGATACAAAGGAAAGGCCAGTCAAACTCACATCTTTTATTTTCAAATTTTCGCCCAAGCTAAGGAATTTCTGTACTTGAGGCACTTCCAAGAAGAAAATTTATTTTTATGTTGACAACGAAAGTTCTACCTACTACGATTTACATGAAATGAATTCAGTTTACTTATATCAATAAATATAATTTTTGTTGTTTTTTCGTTCACATAGCGTTTTGTGCTTTTATCACCAGCAGATATCAAACACGTCTTCAAAGCGACGCTGTGTGTTTTTCGATAGGCACATAATATGAAATTTTGAATTACAACAAAATTGTTATTATGTGCTGGAAGAAAAACACACAGCGTCGCAGGAATATCTTCCTAGTGAAGAAGCTATGAATTGACAGAAGTCAAAGCCGCCACATAAAATGGTAAAATTCAAATGCATGTAGGTGGCGCTGAAGGTGATAAGCAGATATTCGTAGGAAAGACTGGGATTAAGGGGTAAGTATACAAACCATTCTTCAAAGCGACGCTGTGTGTTTTTCTTCCAGCACATAATAACAATTTTGTTGTAATTCAAAATTTCATATTATTCAACATTTCATGAATAAACGATGAGCTAGAACGTTTATTTTTTAATGTTTCCAAAAGAAAATAATGTTGAAGTACAGACCAGTTTTGAAGAATTCGTTCAATGCAAGATACCGATACCGCAAGATCACCGATAACCAGCGTGTTTTGGATGGAGTCAAACGTTTTCTTTTTTCAACATCGAAGTATTCTTGGAACTCTTTCAGAATGGATGCACTTTTTGAGCTTTGAGTCATAATTCATCAATTTTTCACATTCTTCTGGGAGTTCACTGCATGCCTTACTTGATACAAGTGCTGACGAATGGCAAATACAAGAAAATAATTCTATATTAGAATTTTGCTCCTTTAGCCTACTAAACACAGAATTTTTCCGGCATGTCATTACAGAGGCATTGTCACTGCCAAACCCTATCACATTTGAAGTCGGAATACTCTTTTCATTTAAACAGTTTTCTAAGGCATAAAACAAAGCATCGGCACTGCAGTTCACAGCGTTCAGTTCAACCAATTGGAGCATTTTTGTTACGGGCTTAAAATCTTTGTTAACAAACTTCACTAATGCGGAGAAATTTTTAGACGCACTTATGTCTGTGCTTTCAAGATGGAAAATTTGCTTACACTTAATTCCTTAACTAAATTGTCCGTTTCAACTTTTGCGAACACATTTGAAATTATTTTTGTACACTTTTTTCTCCCAAGGCTTAAATCGCCAATTATTTTTGAATCAGGAATAATTTCCTTAAGTAGAGGAATCAAATGATCCAGTGTATTTAATGTGATGTTGTGTTCGGCCATAAAAGCTGCAAGTTTTAGTTCCGCTTTTTTTTACCTGTGTTTCGTGCTTGTCTGCATTTTTGACTAAAAAACTGGATACTGAAGATGTCGATGCAGTTCCGCAAATGTTTAGAGCCCTTGCTATGCTTTTCTATTTCACTTTTACCACATTGAAATGTGGCGCCGCAAGCTTTGCAGAATGCTTTTGAATCGTCGTTTCGATAGCCATGGCTTGAATTCAGAGTTTTCCAGCCATGAATCCATAAAAGTTTTTTTTTAATTTTTTGTTTTGGGACATCTGAAATACAATAAATGAATTGTTCTTACAACTACAAACACACAATTTATTATAAAGAAATAAATTGTAATGAATCTTTTGCAGTCGACAGCCAGGACCAGAAAGCAAAAGCAAAGACACCACAACCACAACAAAACACGATCGCAAATCTAAACAAAAATAACAAAGGAATGAATAGCCGGCCTGCACGGCAGCCAGCTGTTTGCAGAAAGAGAACGAGAATTTCGACCAAAAGCTATTATGTAGTAGATTTTTTCTATTATAATAGATTTTTCCTATTTCGACCATATCTGTTGTCGAAATTATTTTTTATACTTTTATTTTTCTCTTTGACGGCATTTCCCTCAATATTGCACTTTTTCCCTTTTTCCCTTTATGCATTTTTCTTTCATGGTTTTTCCCTCGAAAAGGTAAATTTACCTCGATATTCAACACTGGTTGGGTCTTCAGTGGCGAAGCCGAATTTAAGCTCACTGGGTAGCCTGGCAGTTCGTCCAAATAAAACTTCAGATGGAGTATATCCAGTTGTACCGTGAATAGCGTTTCGGTAGGCCATGAGGAATAAAGGTATTCGCCGATCCCAATCCCGTTGATTCTCGTCCACGACTTTAGAGAGATGATCCTTCAGTGTCCTGTTGAAGCGTTCCACCATTCCATCTGATTGTGGACGAAGGTGTGTGGTCTCGAAGGCTTGCGATACGTCGAGGAAAGCACTTGCACGTATTTTTTCTCTTCTAAGGCTTTTTCAATATCATGTGTTATTTTGTAGACTTGATCTATTGTGGAATGGTTAGGTCTGAAACCAAATTGATGATCCGGGATCAAATGTCTTCCTGCAATCGCAATTTTATCATTTGCATATTTCCCCGGTTTTGGAGCCATGACTTCAGCAACTTTCCATTGCTTTGGAACGTATAGAAGTATAAGGGATGCAATTATTGAGTTCCCACGAGTAAGGCCGGAAATGAAAGGTCGACCCAGGCAGAGCCGCCATGCCTGGGGAAGGCTTAGTATAACAGGCCCGCGCCAAGGCGTCTGAGAGAGCTCCTACGTGGTTGGTTTGACCCCCAACCTTGCATCCTTCGGCACGGTTTGCACAACGCTCACAACACCACTGGAATCAAGTTCGGCAAAACTTCGTTTGTTACTCATCAGCCGGCCGAAGCCAGTTGAACCTTCGTAACTTAAGCCCCCACACCGGCGTCATTGAAGATGACGCTCACGACAAGGCGTTGCCACGTGAAGGGATTTGAAGTTAAAAAAGTATTGTTTGATAAATAAAGTGTTTTATTTGTTACGAGAGTTTGCTTTATTCAAAACTCTAAATAACCTGAACGCTCCTCCTGCAATCCATATGTTTCGAAATACACGTCTCCGCAAACGAACAATCGATTATTCAGTACATTTCAGTACTTCAAAATAAAGGCAAGAAGAAAGAAAAAGGAAACGAAATGAAAAAGCATCTCCTTCAATACAGCAAGACTCGGTGAGAGTGGTGTAGCGAATGCAGGTCAAAGTAAGTGCATTGACCTATATTAACCACAGACACCAACACAACCGTAAATAAACGAACCGAGAGCAACAGATTCAATCAGTCGCAACGATCAACCGACACCCAGGCGCTTTTCACAAGAAAAGATAAACAACCCTTCACACACACATTTGCATGCAGCTTATGCCTACATTTAGTTCGAAACAAAAAAAGAAAAAAGAACAGAGAAAAGTAGAAACTCCGAATTTGAACTTTTCACTTTAATTGTCTATAGCAATTTGAAATCTAAAGATTAATATACACTTAAAAGCCTAACTTAGCAAGCTAGCACAACCGAAACTCAAGACTGGGAAACACTCACGCGATAATCACGGCTTCACAGCAAAATGTTCCAGCTTCGGCATGGTGTCAAGGGCATGGACGACCTTGGACGACGAAATGATTTTGGCGGCTGACTGCCGCTCCGCTGGCAATTCCATTAGCGGGTGTGGATGAGTCGTCCCTTGAGGTGATGGGGTGTTCCACGCCATGGAACCACCTGCAAAATGGAAAAGAGAGATTTTAATAGTAAATGCTAGGGACAAAACGCCGTCATACTTACTACTGCAGTGTTGAATCGCTTCTGTCGCATCGGGCGAAGGTATCCGAGTTCCACCGTAAATTTTATTGGGCGGGTAACAGAGGAAACGATCGATGGGACTGGAAGGTTTAAAGAATATTATGATTGCAATTAAAGTAAGAAATGCTGAAAGATGTACTTACGATGCAATTGGAGAATAAAAGCGGCCATTGCTGACTTTGACAGATGATGGCGGGTTATGGTCGTGTGTGTCACTAAATGTCCACGGCTTTGTGTAAGGAGGGCATGTGAGAATAGTGGGAAATTTATGGTTTACATATTTACGAGTAGAGGAGGCGAACATGTAGGAAGTTGGATTAATTTTGATGGCGTGATTTAAAAGTTGACGGTTACAAGTATCGTATTTTTAGGAAAATCGTCCGCTGATATACGACTATGAATTTCGGGTATTTTAAGGGTTAGCTTAGGAAATAGGAATGGATTGGTAGCTTTAGGTGTGTAAGTGTAGGATCTGTGCTAGTATTAGTAGTCCTGGTTCACCTAGTATGCGTTATACCGGACAAAATTAACCGGTAAGTCACACTACCACAAACGTCTACTTAACCATTAGAGGAGTAGAGAAGATCATATGTCGTAGGCGGACAAGTAATTAAACGTACTCGGTCAGGGTGCAATACCGAAAGACATGTAATTACATAGGGGGAGGTCGTTGATCCTGGGCACTGTTGGATCAAAGTCCACGTAGGCTTACTAGTCCTCTGCAACATGATGAAACAGGCAGTTATTGGCTAACTTTGGAAGAGTGCAGTTCGTCAAATAAGGAATTTAGCGGTGTTTAAATTCGGCAAAGACAACAGTCAGTCCGTGTGCTATAGTCTACCTCAGCGTAGAAGGTAATTCGAGTTAAGTAGTGAGAAAAAGTGAGATTTTTGAAATTCGTCGAGCTGTTAATCGGTTCGCCAAGAAGAAAAAAAGAAAACAAATAAAAAAAGACAATAAAAAGATTAAACTGTGGATTTATGCTGTGAAGTGCTACGCGTAGTGCTTAGCTTAGTTCAAGGCCGCAACCTCAGTTCAATCTATTAGGAGATCTATAGATACGACAAGGCCAATCTACAAGCAAATTCCGAATATTGCAAAGGCGGTGGAAGGTGTAGAGACAATTCCAAAGGTGTAAGGTGGAGTTCCATTGACAAAGCCGACCAAAAGGTGCTCCTATCGTTAGTCAGACATAATATTATTAGCAGAGGTAAGTTTACACTGGGTGGGGTGCCGTGGCGTAGTGGTTAGTGTGTGTGCTTACTACGCCGGAGGCCTGGGTTCGAATCCTGCCATCGTTACCTGAAAAAAAGACTTGTTCTTTTTAACGGTCCCCACCTGTCTTGAAAAACTTCTCAAAGTGCCGTTCGAATTCGGCAAAAAATTGTACGTCCCTTTGTTTTTAAAAAAATTAACACACCAGCATACATTGTTGAGAAGTTGGCCCTGGTTCACCTTGAGCTGTTGCGCCACTCTATTTATTTTATTTAAGTTTACACTGGAAGCATTACATTTTTCTAGGTAGTTTCTAAAAGGTGTTTTATCCCCCACTGTGCAGGTTTGAGAGGAAAGTAGCGGATAGCGGCCCTCAGACCTCTACGAATTTTTTTTGCTGTTAAAAGGCAGGATTGCGATCGTATGTGAAGACGAACCCCCTTATCACTACATCGAATTAACTCGATCAAGCATTAATTTCGTTGTTATTTTTGGTTTTATTTTTTTTTTGTACTAAAGACGGTTTGACTATTTTGTGAGTCAAATAACGGCTCTGATTTTCACCTCAGACATTTAAATGTAAACTTGATATGAAATTGTGCTATACCTCAAAGCCACGAAAATCTTCGATCTTAGAGATAATTTTAAAACTTTAACTCAAAAGAAAAATAAAAAGAAAGAAAAGAAGGGAACAAAGAAACAGAATTAAACGGTCTAAAGGAGTATAGATCTTCGTGGCGTGTGTAGGCATAACAGTTAGATTATAAGCAGTAAGTTGGCTTTAAACCGTAAAGAGGTGTTTAAAGCCCAAGAGAAGGAAAATTTGTGTCATTTCACAGGATTCAACGCTTCAGTACTGCGCACAGGACAACGGGGACCTGACCGACAAAGTGAGTGATTTTGTTTTATTCTACCTTTTTTTTATAAAAATATCTATTAGATCTCGGGAAGCCGATAAGTAAAGTATTATGCACATCTTCCATAATTATTGTATGAATTTAATCTTTCTTTATAAATGAATTTTTTTTTTGATCATTGAATTTGAATAGTTTTTGAAGTAAAGTAGTAACTATTAAAATTCTTGTAAGATATACTCGCATTGCCGGGAATCATAATTTTTTTTGTTCTTTTCTAATTTTAGGTTTTACCTTTGCCGATTATTCTTTTTTTTCTATCTTAAGTTTTTTTTATCTGAATTCAAAACTCATCAGGAAGCGTTTCTCGGAATTTTGGGGTATATATATATTTATTTTCTCGGCTTTCGCTTAGATAAACATATTTTTTTTATCTGAGTTAGTAGACTTACCTGAATTATTGTTTTAATTAGATTTTTTTGAAAGAAGTATAAAAGTGTACATCCTTAAATGAACGTTTGAACGTAAAGTCGTTTGTACTCAACTTAAACTGGTTCTTCGCTCGACTATGAGTGTTTAAAAACCTTGTCTTGCGAACGGTGTGTGTCAGGCGGAAATGGCCGCCTCATTGAGGGATGACTGCTCGTCATGCGCAACTTGATTCAGTCGGTCAATACGACAATATGCCGCAGGACCTGGATTGGCCCTTACTATTGGCTCGTGATGATCTATTAGATCTCGGGAAGCCGATAAGTAAAGTATTATGCACATCTTCCATAATTATTGTATGAATTTAATCTTTCTTTATAAATGAATTTTTTTTTTGATCATTGAATTTGAATAGTTTTTGAAGTAAAGTAGTAACTATTAAAATTCTTGTAAGATATACTCGCATTGCCGGGAATCATAATTTTTTTTGTTCTTTTCTAATTTTAGGTTTTACCTTTGCCGATTATTCTTTTTTTTCTATCTTAAGTTTTTTTTATCTGAATTCAAAACTCATCAGGAAGCGTTTCTCGGAATTTTGGGGTATATATATATTTATTTTCTCGGCTTTCGCTTAGATAAACATATTTTTTTTATCTGAGTTAGTAGACTTACCTGAATTATTGTTTTAATTAGATTTTTTTGAAAGAAGTATAAAAGTGTACATCCTTAAATGAACGTTTGAACGTAAAGTCGTTTGTACTCAACTTAAACTGGTTCTTCGCTCGACTATGAGTGTTTAAAAACCTTGTCTTGCGAACGGTGTGTGTCAGGCGGAAATGGCCGCCTCATTGAGGGATGACTGCTCGTCATGCGCAACTTGATTCAGTCGGTCAATACGACAATATGCCGCAGGACCTGGATTGGCCCTTACTATTGGCTCGTGATGATTACAATTGAAGAGAACACTCGGATTAGGGGTCAACTCCTACTAATAATGGCCAGGGAGTTGACGTTTTGCTGCATCGTCTGATGCGGAAGGGTGGGTAGGCCACACCCGTATCAACTTCATCAGGCACGTTCAGTTCCTTGGCGAGCCAATGTGTTGGGGTGAAATCGGAGCAGAGGCAAGTAGTATCAGATAGATAAGGGCGCAGTTTAGAGGTTAGGTTTAGGTCTAGTTAGTTTTAGGAGTCGGAAAATCCAATGGGGGGTACAATGTGGATTTCTTTTCCGCCCATGGGGTAAGTTTAGATATAGGTTCTTGCAATTTATCCTAAGTTTAGCTCTTCCTCCAGATCCCTTTCCCGTAGGTTAATTTAGGATTGTGAGGTAAAGATTAGCGTGGGGTAAGTGATTCATCGTGCCTATATGCTCCGTCCTTCCCCAGTGCAGTGACTTTGGTCCTTGACTTTTCCTTTTTTTCCTCTACTCTTTCCTATCTATTAGGTTGTCTCTAGGGCTTAGTTATTTCTTTATACTTTATACTTTAGGTTATACTTTATACTTTAGGTAGTGATTGGTGGGTGATCAACGAACCCTTCCCGAGCTGAGCATAGCCGAACTCCTTTAATTGTGGCGACCCATCCCACCAACACTAAAAGACACCCCTGTGGTCAATTACCTTGCACACAACAATGGCGCCCAACGTGGGGCTATCCTGGCGAACATGCTCGGTGGGATAATAGCCCGACTACTGGCTACGAAGGAATTGCTCTTCAAGGGGGTGATTTTCTCAGCGAAGGTCACCACCTTGAATTCGCAATTGCCTTTACGCGATTAGAATTTTCTGCTTTTGTTTGAATTTTATTTTTCTGTCTTCCTTCTCGGTCAAGGACTGTTACAAGTTCCAGGACTTTGTAAACTGGACATGGCTGTCTGACATTTAGGCCAAGAGCCAGGGTGTTTAGTGAGGTAGTTGGAAGTTTACAAAGGATCCTGGAGCAGGCGTTAGGCGATGGGACGCTGCTCCGCACCGCTATCCTCTGAATGGGTTTAACCGATCGCACGTAAGGCGTGAGAAGTTGTTCTAGCTTAGCCCGTATGATGTTATATCCTGGAAATCCTGGACAGCCTCACATTGGGTTTACTCGATGATTGAGTAGTGGAGGGGATTGAAGGGATATTACCTTGCACTCGCTAAGGACCTGAACTTCAGTTGCACGAGCAGACAGACGAACTAAAAACAACACTACGTACAACTCGAACAACGATACAAACGACTTAGACAATACAGACATTAAAGACGACAGGACATCACTTAACGGTAAGCTTAGTTGATGGTTGGATAGCCAGACTGTCTCAAACACACCATCGCACTTATGAACTATTTGTTTTTTTCTCTGGAGAAACGACCACCTTTTTTTTTAGTCACTTTAAGGACCTCAGTCTTCTTTTATCCCGCTTCGAAGTTTAAGTTATTTCTGAAATTCATTATTACCCCTGAACTTCCAACCTTACTCCCGTATTTTTTGAAAAATCCTTTTTTGTTTTAGAGTTTTTTTTCCTATTTCTTTGGAATTTAATAGGGCGCATAGAGACCCGCAAATTCTTTTTTTCCTGCTTGCTTAGAAACAAGACTTGTCTAGTTCAAGGCCGCAACCTCAGTTCAATCTATCAGGAGATCTATAGATACGACTAGGCCAATCTACAAGTGGTGGAAGGTGTAGAGACTAAGGTGTAAGGTGGAGTTCCATTGACAAAGCCGACCAAAAGGTGCCCCTATCGTTAGTCACACATAATATTATTAGCAGAGGTAAGTTTACACTGGAAGCATTACACTTTTTAAGGTAGTTTCAAAAGGTGTTTTATCCCCCACTGTGCAAGTTTGAGAGGAAAGTAGCGGATAGCGGCCCTCAGACCACTTAAAAGAAAAATAAAAAGAAAGAAAAGAAGGGAACAAAGAAACAGAACTAAACGGTCTAAGGGAGTATAGATCTTCGCGGCGTGTGTAGGCATAACAGTTAGATTATAAGGAGGGTTCTAGCGGTCAATTTACTACAACGGCAGTAAGTTGGCTTTGAACCGTAAAGAGGTTTTTAAAGCCCAAGAGAAGGAAAATTTGTGTCATTTTACAGGATTCAAAGTACTGCGCGCAGGACAACGGGGACCTGACCGACAAAGTGAGTGATTTTGTTTTATTCTACCTTTTTTTTTATAAAAATATCTATTAGATCTCGGGAAGCCGATAAGTTAAGTATTATGCACATCTTCCATAATTATTGTATGAATTTAATCTTTCTTTATCCGTAGAACCACAGTGATGTAGCTGTGGCGGTAGTAGTAGCGGTAGTAAGCGCTGTCAAAAGTTAAAACACATGTATTCAGTGTATTGCACACACAATGTGTGTCTGTGGCGGTAGCGCGTAGCTGTGGCGGTAGTAAGAGTTGGCCAACTTTTAACTTTCGTAGCGCTACACGGTTGACAGCGCTACACGGTGGGCAGTTCAATACAAGTTAAGTAAACAATGGAGGAAAAGCACGTCGAAAAGTTTATTGAGATGGTTAAATCTAAAGAAATTTTATGGAATTTGTGTCATCCGTTGTACAAAAATATTAAAACTAGTTCAAATTAACTCAGAGCATCGACCATTGTTTATAAACGGGGTTTTTGTTCGACATAGCCGCGCCACACCATTGTGTTCAATTTTTTTCCGTACTACGCCACATGGCTCCGCGGCTGTACTACGTACTACTGCTACATACCACCGCTACGGGCATTGTGGTCCCACGGTATAAATGAATTTTGTTTTTTGATCATTGAATTTGAATAGTATTTGAAGTAAAGTAGTAACTATTAAAATTCTTTGTTCTTTTCTAATTTTAGGTTTTACCTTTGCCGATTGTTCTTTTTTTTCAATCTTAAGTTTTTTTTATCTGAATTCAAAACTCATCAGGAAGCGTTTCTCGGAATTTTGGGGTATATATATATATATTTTTTTTTCTCGGCTTTCGCTTAGATAAACATATTTTTTTTATCTGAGTTAGTAGACTTACCTGAATTATTGTTTTAATTAGATTTTTTTGAAGAAGTATAAAACTGTACATCCTTAAATGAACGTTTGAACGTAAAGTCGTTCGTACTCAACTTAAACTGGTTCTTCGCTCGACTATGAGTGTTTAGAAACTTTGTCTTGCGAACGGTGTGTGTGAGGCGGAAATGGCCGCCTCATTGAGGGATGACTGCTCGTCATGCGCAACTTGATTCAGTCGGTCAATACGACAATATGCCGCAGGACCTGGATTGGACCCTTACTGTTGACTCGTGATGGTTACAATTGAAGAGAACTCTCGGATTAGGGGTCAACTCCTACTAATAATGGCCAGGGAGTTGACGTTTTGCTGCATCATCTGATGCGGAAGGGTGGGTAGGCCACTCCCGTGCCAACTAAATCAGGCACGTTCAGTTCCATCACTAAACGGTAAGCTCAGTTGATGGTTGGATAACCAGACTGTCTCACACACACCATCGCACTTATGAACTATTTGTTTTTTTCTCTGGAGAAACGACCACTTTTTTTTTAGTGACTTTAAGGACCTCAGTCTACTTTTATCCCGCTTCGAAGTTTAAGTTATTTCTGAAATTCATTATAACCCCTGAATTTCCAACCTTACTCCCGTATTTTTTGAAAAATCCTTTATTGTTTTAGAGTTTTTTTTTTCCTATTCCTTTGGATTTTAATAGGGCGCATAGAGACCCGCAAATTCCTTTTTTTCCTGCTTGCTTAGAAACAAGACTTGTCTAGTTCAAGGCCGCAACCTCATCTCAATCTATTAGGAGATCTATAGATACGACAAGGCCAATCTACAAGTGGTGGAAGGTGTAGAGACTATTCCAAAGATGTAAAGTGGAGTTCCATTGACAAAGCCGACCGAAAGGTGCCCCTATCGTTAGTCAGACATAATATTATTAGCAGAGGTAAGTTTACACTGGAAGCATTACATTTTTTTAAATAATTTCTTAAAGGTGTTTTATCCCTTTTTAGTTTACACTGGAAGCATAACACTTTTTTAGGTAGTTTCCAAAAGGTGTTTTATCCCCCCCTTTTCAAGTTTGAGAGGAAAGTAGCGGATAGCGGCCCTCAGACCTCTGCTTTTTTTTGCTGTTAAAAGGCAGGATTGCGATCGTATGTGAAGACGAACCCTCTTATAACTACATCGAATTAACTCGATCAAGCATTAATTTCGTTATAATTTTTTTTGCTCTAAAGACGGTTTGACTATTTTGTGAGTCAAATAACGGCTCTGATTTTCACCTCAGACATTTAAATGTAAATTTGATATGAAATTGTGCTATACCTCAAAGCCACGAAAATCTTCGATCTTAAAAATAGTTTTAAAACTTTAACTAAAAAGAAAAATAAAAAGAAAGAAAAGAAGGGCGTGTGTAGACATAACAGTTAGATTATAAGGAGGGTTCTAGCGGTCAATTTACTATCACGGCAGTAAGTTGGCTTTGAACCGTAAAGAGGTGTTTAAAGCCCAGGGGAGGGAAATTTTTTATCATTTCACAGGATTCAACGCTTCAGTACTGCAAGCAGGACAGCGGGGACCTGACCGACAAATTGAGTGATTTTGTTTTATTCTACCTTTATTGTTTGTTCTATTCTACCTGACCCGATGGGTCAATTCTCCAACGGGCAGGAAGGCGACGTGGGATCGAGTTTACATCCTATCCCAGCCCCGAGGGCAAACGCAAACAACGGTGGTAACAATAGCCTCTCTCTCAATAGGTCGAGTGGTAGGTCGAACACTAGAGTAGACGTGCACAAGTGGGGGGTAAAATTTAATGGTCCAGCCAAACATATGACCGTCGAAAGTTTTCTTTTCTGAGTCGAAACGCTCCAAAGGAGAAGTGGCCTCTCGAGCGAGGATTTGTTTAGAAACTTTCACCACCTTTTGACAGGAATAGCTGAAAGATGGTTTTGGCAGTACCTAGAAGAAAACGAGGGCACGGGCTTTCTGAACTACCTTGATTTTAAGGCCGAATTGATTAATCAATTTAAGATACACGGGATCACGACCTCCTTATGCAAATTTATGAAAGGAAACAGGCTCCTCAGGAGTCATTCGACGACTTCTACGCTGACAAAAGGGCCTTGACATTACGAATGCGAATACGACCATATGAAGACGAACTTATAGACATATTACGCAAAAACATAAAAGACAGGATAGCGACACTAATATTCTCATGCAACATACGAAATGTACAGGAATAACAACATCACAATAAGAGGCCAGAAAGACATTTAGCGACTAGGGACCCAAGATTTAGACGCAACATTAGTGAAGTAGGAGTAGAGGACAGCAGAAAGTTAGATAACTCAGGGGACGAAGAAGCCGATGATGGTGAAGTAGCAGCCATTCAGACGAGGAAGCCGGTCAAACCACATACCCATCATCCAAAAGATAGGCCACCGCAAGACAATCATTTTTCAGGTGGTTCTCGCGAAGACCGGCAAGAACATACGCCAAAAGTGGACGTGACAGCTCCGGCGCCCGCTCCAAGATGCCAGTCCTCATTCCTCTCGATGACGTGTTTTAACTGCGAACAAGGCAGTCTCAGGTACATTTGCGTTACGTGCAAGGGAAACCGGCCTGTCGGCGGATCGACAGGGACCAATCCGTCGATAACGAGAGCCAGAAATAAAAATATTAGTCAGGGAGAAGCTGACGACGCTAGAGAGAAGAACAGACCTAGGGAAGACTGAAGACGTACCGCCAAGAAAGAGCCTCTATCAGAGATGGGTGGAGTACGGAGAAGCAAGACGCAGGATATTTGCCGAAGAATTGACGACTAGGGAGAATGGCGATAGGAATTACAAAAAGATAAAGAAGTTGAGGGAGAAGTGGGTAGTACGTAAGAAACAAATGACTAGGCTTGTAGAAACGGTAATATCAATTGATGACGACAATAGGGCCTACGCGAAGGTGAAGATTGAAGGGGAAGAACTCCTGGGGCTATTGGCAGAGGAGCCGAAATTTTTTTAAAGAGACACAACATAGAAATGAAGCGAATGACTAGGGACATTAGGACTGCAGACGGGAAAAGACAAACAATATTAGGATATTTTAAGAGAATGATCTCCTGGAGGGGCAAGGTCAACGAAGTTGAGATTTGTACCAGTGAATTGTACCAGTGTATAGACTTCTGGGGCGCTTTTAGCGTAGCTCCTGAGGTGATAAGCGAGGTGGACATCCCATCACCGATCAAAGACGATGATCGTTCACGTTCACCTTCGCCGGATCCTACACGACCACTTTCTCCGGAGCAGGCGAGACATTTGGAGAGGGTCAAGTAACTGTTTCCCTCCTTTGCAGTGTTGGGACTGGGTAAGACGACTCTGGACGAGCATGTGATCGTGGTGGAGCATGAAAAGATTCCCATCAAGCAGAGACACTACCCACTCTCACCATCAAGAGAGTTCACGGCTTTCACAGTCCCTGGGCGACCACTGTATCAGTTCACAGTGATGCCGTTTGGGCTGTGTAATGCCGCTCGGAGAATGTGCAAACTGATGGACAAGGTCATACCGGCTCGATTGAGACAGCATGTCTTTGTCTACCTGGATGATCTCTTGATCTGCTCTCCCGACTTCGAGTCGCACATTAAAATACTAGAAGAAGTAGCTGGGTGCCTTAAGGAAGCGGGTTTGACCATAAACGTGGAAAAAGTAAATTTTGCCACAAGAAAATAAAGTACCTTGGGTATATAGTCGGCGATGGGTGTCTAAGGATGGACAAATCAAAAGTCGCGGTGATCGAGGAATTCCCCATCCCAAAAACCCCGCAGCAGCTCCGCAGGTTCGTTGGTACGACGGGCTGGTATAGACGCTTTATTCAAAATTTTGCGTCTATGTCAGTCCCATGACTGATTGTCTGCAGAAAGGAAAAGCATTTGAAATGACGGAAATGGCAGTCGCTGCTTTTGACGAGCTGAAATTTGCGTTAGTCTCGGCACCTGTCTTGACAAACCCCGACTTCTCCAAGGGGTTCTATATTCAATGCGATGCATCGACCTCATGAGAAGAGAACATTGAGAAGCCCATAGCATTTATGTCTCAGAAACCGACCACGCAAGTCTAAAGTGGCTGACGACTCAAAAAAATGTATCGGGCCGTCTGCCCAGATGGAGCCTGAAGTTACAAGGTTTTGACTTCGTGATCGAGCACAGGAAAGGATCCCAAAACGTGGTCCCTAATTCTCTGTCTCGAGTCCATATGGAGGAGCTCACAACAAATGGGGTGGTGTATGAGATCGATTTTAGCTCATCGTGCTTCCGGTCTGAAGAGTACGTTGAGTTGAAAAGGACAGTACAAGAAAATCAGGGTAGGTTGCCTGATATGAGAGTCTCCGACAATTTCCTATATAAAAGGACGGCATTCAACAATAGCGAGGTACTTTTGGAGGACACAGCCTGGAAGCTATGAGTACCGGTGGATCTGCGGCGAGGCGTGCTGGAGGCAACATACGACACGCCAGCGGCTGGTCATGGAGGGGTAAGGAAAACACTTCGACAAAGATATTTCTGGCCTGGCATGGTTGTAGGCGTGCAGGAGTATGTTTCCGGCTGCGAAATCTGTGAAGCCACTAAACTTGTCAACGCTGTAACTCGACCGCCGATGGGGCAGCAAACCATCACGGAGCGACCTTTTCAGCGCCTCTATATAGATTTCTTAGGTCCCTACCCCAGAACAAAGGCAGGAAATAAGCATGTTGTTATTGTCCTTGACCATTTTAGTAAGTACATGTTCTTAAAAGCTACAAGTGTAGTGTCGCTCGACTAGGTTCTTCTGGGCTAGCTGTAATAAACCTAACCGAGAGAGAAAGAGTAGACCAACGGAGTTAGACTATCATTTCTTAGCTTGGCTTAAATGCCGTTTGCTATACTCACCAGCGAGTTACTCGCTATGTTGGTGAGTAGAAATGATTTCGAAGATAGCTGTAAAAGAACGGTTACCAGAGCCCAAGCACTATTGGTTGTATTAAAAGAGATGTGGTTTCTTTAGTAGCTTGATAGCAAAAGAGACATTTATTCTTGGGTTGCATCGGTATTTATACAAATGAAATCTACTGCGTTTTTGATCTACTTCCAAGTCCGAACCCCAATCCATACTCGATATTGCAGCGTCATCGATTTGCACCCTTCGATATTTGAACCCATATATAATGCATTGGTCATCATAAAGCATTGGCTATGCTTTACCTGTGTATACCTGACTTGACTATACTTGACCTATATTCGTCGAGTCAGCGCATCGGCGCCACCGTTCAGTGTTCCCGATTTGGTCACACATGCCCTCATGCACTTGTCGTACCATTTCGGATATTTGACCCTGACTCATTCATAAACATAGAAAGCGTGTATCGTACTATGCTTGGAACAAATCAACGTAAACAAAACCTGTGGCGATATACTGCCGGCTTTGCCTGTTGATATGTGATCCCATACATTCTGTTGGGAATGTACGATCGCTTATAGTGAGTGGGTACCGAAATATGTATGTAAGTATGGTACGTGTGCTGGGGTGACTGACGGTTTGTTGGTCTTTAATGACTTTGGTCTTTAATGACTTAATGCTTAGTCGATGTATGTGAATACTTTGTATGAAGATAAATGGGTGCCTGCTATCGAGTATCGGTTAAGAGGAACGTAAAGGCAAGTATAAGCGTACACTGGCGCTATTCCTTACACCACCCTTCTGGGAGGAAAAGGAGAATTCTTGGAGTAGCGAGAATTCTGCTTTTTCTGTGCCGCTTGTACGTTTGGGAATAAACATTGTTTTCAAGTTACATATTTGATTTCTTCTTTTAGGTTTACATTAACATGAACAATCTATTAATTTTTTTTGTATTATATGGGTTTTAGTTTGTGGATATATGGTTGTCTCAATTTCTAACAACAATTTTACAACATTGATAGATATAAATTGATTTTCTTATTTTAGTAGCTTTACAATTAATTTTCTACGTACTAAGATTTTTTTTTTATTTTTTTTTTATTTAAGTTTTAATTTTATGTATTACAACTTAAGTACTTATAATTGATTGAGCAAATTTATTCAAAGTTATTTAACCATAGTTTAGTTTAAATATTCGTTAATTAATAGCAACAATTTAATGCTTTCTTCTTTTAACTTTAAAATTACTTAATAAGTAGGGTGAACTTATTTTATATATACATGTGTATGTAGGGTCTCTTCCCCTTTTTTTTTTAAGAAAAAGTTTATTCAAATTCGTCAATATCGGCAAAAGCTTCTAGAAATTGCCGTAATATATATATATGTAAAATTTCTTTAGCCTGTTTTTGTGGACTTTAGTCCTTTTTCCTTCGTATTTTATTTCACAATTCACGCCTTCCTCTGATAATAGTTCGAATGGTCCTATATAGATTGGGTCTAACTTCCTACGATTTTCGTTTCTCAACAGTACTAAACTACCTACTTCAAAACTAGCTTGCTTACTCTTAGCTTTCGTATCGTACGCATTTTTCCTTATTTTCTTCTTTTCGACTAACTGATCTCTAGCATCTCGGTGGGCTACTTGTAATTTCTGTTTCAAATCTATTACGTAGTCTTCGTAGTTATATCTGGGGTCTACCTGTTTTGTTAGATTGGTCGGCAATTTGCATTGCCTTCCGAATACTAATTCAAACGGTGTATACCCTGTTTCCGAATGTATTGAAGTGTTATAACAGAAGACATAGTATGGTAACCAGTTACACCAGTCCGTATGTTTTTCGGACACGTAACACCTGAGGTATGCTCCGAGAACTTTGTGGGAATTTTCTAATGCTCCTATACTTTCATGATGGTAAGCAGTGGACTGTAGCTGTTCTATCTTCAGTAATTTACACATATCTTTAAAGATTTTATTTATAAACTCTGTTCCCTGGTCTGAAGCTATTGTTATGGGAACTCCATATTTAAGGATAAATCCTTCTACAAGTCCTTTGGCTACAGTGCTAGCTTCTTTGTTTTCAAGAGGTATAGCTTCTGTGAATTTTGTAAGTTCGTCTTGTAGGGTAAGTATGTATTTATATCCGTTTACCGACTCATCTAGAGGACCAACCAAGTCAAGATAAATTTTTTCAAAACTTGTATCGGCGGTTGAGGTTATTTCCATTGATTGTTTCTTGGGTGTTATATATTTATTCTTTTGACATATAGGGCAATGCTTCACAAATGTCGTCACATCGTTCTGCATTCCTGTCCAGAAGTATTTCTTTCTTATGGTTTTTAGCATGCGGTTTATTCCTGCATGTCCACTTGTTGGTAATATATGATAATCGTTGAGCAGTAGTTTCTTTTCCTGAGGATCGGTAATCTCTTTACATTTATCTATGAGGTGCACCTTTATATTACTTTCTTTAAACATTTCTCCTAAATTTTTCAGTAACTCGGGAATTTTATATTCTCGACGGCCGTCTGCGAGTTTTCTTAATTTTTCTTTAGTAATGTATAATTTTTCAATGGCTAGGGGTCCGCAGATACTTTGCACGTCCCCCGACATCAATTTGACAATTGAAGTCGATAGAGCTGTAGTGCTGTCCTTTGAGATATCTAGCAGTTCACAAGGTTCCTGTACGTCCCTCAACAACATTTTGCCAAATGATGTCGATCGGGCTGTAGTGCTTATCCTGGACTTATTTAGGAGTATTAAATTGATCTCTGGGAGATATGCCGAAACGTCGTTGGGTCCCAGGAGTAGTGTCGTATCATTTATTCGATACTCATCGTCCTCGAAACTATTACATATTTTTAGCTCAACTATCTGCTGTCCATTTTCTGGTGGTTTCAATAACTCTGTAATTTTGTTATATTTATCTGTTTCTTCCTCATCCCTTGTTTCTGTTGATTCCTTTTGTACCTTGTTTGCCTTGGATCGTGACCTGGTCATGACACATATTTGTAGTTGTTTTAATTGATCGGTGTCTATTCTGTCGAGGTTTGATCGACTTCTAGCAGGTGTTGTGATGCGCTTGTTAAAGTCGTATGCCTAGCACTGTCTAACACGATTCTTAGACGGTCGTTAACTCCTTTCTTCAGGAAAGCTAGTCCTCTTCGGTCATTGGCGGCAGTGAGCGTTGCTCTTGCCTCCTCGCCATGAACTGATATTTCCAGTTCCGTCATTTTGGTGACGAGGGATTCGATATCTTTTACGAATTTCCTGTCTGGACGGTTACCTTGGTAGGTGCGGCTTAGCTTCGTCTGAATCGTTTCAAGGTTTCTCTTGGTCCACATTTTTCCAAGAGGGCCTTTTTTAATTCATCAAACTTTTCGACTTTAGTAGCTCCTAGCTCGGTAAGAGCTTTGCCTTGAATTTTGCATTTCAAGATAAACTTGATGAGTGTGGCTTGAGCGGTGGTTGACAGTGTGTCATGGTAAAATTCTATGCTATTAAGGAAATCGCGAAGATTATCTGATCGTGTGCTATCTTGTTCACACGTCAGTGTCGGAAGCTTTTGAGCTGTGTTAAAGCTGAAGTCGTCAGGCATTGTGCTAGTTTTGATTGGGATGGGTATGTTAACCTTTTCTTCTCTTATACTTGATTTGATCCTAGCTAAAGCTTCGGTCTTGTACTGCTCTATACGCTCATATACAGTTTGTATATCAGCTGCTGCCTCTAATGTTAGTTTTTCGTCGGTTATTGCCTGCGCTATCTCGTCTGTTCTCTTATATAATTTTTCTATCTCTGCTATTTTTCTATTGGCTGACTCTCTAGTCCTAGTTCTATTAGGTCCATCTTTTTTTAAATTTCCTAATATATTTTGAAATTTTTCTAGTACTTCTAATAGCTCGTCCATAGAAATAACTAAAGCTCTTTATTAAGGTTTTAATTTAAACTGATACTCGCCTATGGATAATTTGACTTCTTCTTACTTGCTGGCGGATATGGTTCCGAAATTTCTTGGTCAGAAAATCGTACGCATATTTTAGGACGAGAAGTATTATCAGTGTGGCAAACACAATAGAGAAATCTACACCGTAATGGGTAGTTTCGAAGGAAGAATTTTGTTGAGGCCCGTTATTGTTAACGATCACCTCCTCTACTTTGGATTGGGTTTTCCCCATGCTATATTTTCCCTAAAGAAATTTTACCTTTACATATGCAACAGTCAGAGAGAAATATATTTAAATTAATTCTCTTTTGAATTTGAGAATTCTTTCCTTTTTTTTTCATTCAGATTTGAGTTTGAATATTCAACGGTTAAATAGAAATATATGTTATCCACAAATCAGGGAAAATTTTTTTTTTCTATGTTAAAAAAAAAATTTCATTATTGTTAGCCGCTGGGGTCCCTCAGTTGATTGGGCCTCCTGTTGGCTGGGTAGTTCGGTATTGGCCTGGAGCAGGGCGTTTGCTCGGGCCAGGTGTCCTTTCGCTAAAGCGAGGATGTATGCGGGTGTTGGCGGGACCTTTAGTACTTCTTATTGACAGTCTTCTCCGTGGGGTCCTGTCACGGTCGCCATGTAGTGTCGCTCGACTATGTTCTTCTGGGCTAGCTGTAATAAACCTAACCGAGAGAGAAAGAGTAGACCAACGGAGTTAGACTATCATTTCTTAGCTTGGCTTAAATGCCGTTTGCTATACTCACCAGCCAGTTACTCGCTATGTTGGTGAGTAGAAATGATTTCGAAGATAGCTGTAAAAGAACGGTTACCAGAGCCCAAGCTCTATTGGTTGTATTAAAAGAGATGTGGTTTCTTTAGTAGCTTGATAGCAAAAGAGACATTTATTCTTGGGTTGCATCGGTATTTATACAAATAAAATCTACTGCGTTTTTGATCTACTTCCAAGTCCGAACCCCAATCCATACTCGATATTGCAGCGTCATCGATTTGCACCCTTCGATATTTGAACCCATATATAATGCATTGGTCGTCATAAAGCATTGGCTATGCTTTACCAGTGTATACTTGACTTGACTATACTTGACCTATATTCGTCGAGTCAGCGCATCGGCGCCACCGTTCAGTGTTCCCGATTTGGTCACACATGCCCTCATGCACTTGTCGTACCATTTCGGATATTTGACCCTGACTCATTCATAAACATATAAAGCGTGTATCGTACCATGCTTGGAACAAATCAACGTAAACAAAACCTGTGGCGATATACTGCCGGCTTTGCCTGTTGATATGTGATCCCATACATTCTGTTGGGAATGTACGATCGCTTATAGTGAGTGGGTACCGAAATATGTATGTAAGTATGGTACGTGTGCTGGGGTGACTGACGGATTGTTGGTCTTTAATGACTTTGGTCTTTAATGGCTTAATGCTTAGTCGATGTATGTGAATACTTTGTATGAAGATAAATGGGTGCCTGCTATCGAGTATCGGGTAAGAGGAACGTAAAGGCAAGTATAAGCGTACACTGGCGCTATTCCCTACACAAGGAAGGCAACGGCAGCAGAAGTAGTAAAATATTTAGAAGAGAACGTATTCCACATGTTCGCGGTTCCAGAATACATTCATTCAGACAACGGCAAGCCGTTCATCTCCGGACTGTTTGCCGGCTTGTTGGACAAGTATGGGGTCAAACACGTTCGCACCGCGTTCTACTCTCCTCAGGCTAATGCTTCTGAGAGGGTTTACAGTTCACTATTAACTAAGATCAGAGCATACCTGAAGGAGGATCAAAGAAATTGGGATTTACGTGTGTCACGCGGCGTTCTCGCTTAGAAGCGTAGTTCACGATGCGACCGTGTTCGAACCCCACTACACTGTATTTGGAGCACCGATGATCCAACATGCGAAATCATACGAAATCCTTCGCCGGTTGGACCTACTCAAAAACTCCGACACAACCGAAATTGCAAGAAGCGACAAATTGGACCTGATCAGAGATCGAATCTTATAAAACCTTAAAAAGGCTCATGAAAAAGCAGCTAAAACTTATAATCTGCGAAGCCGTCAGGTTGAGTTTAAAGTTGGTCAACTAGTGTTAAGGAAAAACTTCAAACAAAGTAACGCTACCGAAAATTATAACGCGAAACTCGATCCCAAGTTCATAAAGGTGGTTATCCTGGAAAGATTAGGATCCTCGCTCTATGAACTTGGGGACCTGCGTGGGAAAAAATTAGGGGTATTCCATGCAAAGGATATCCGCAAGTAAGAAATAAATACAAATCTGATGCCCTCACGACTGTCGTTGCAAACTTCTTGAGTATAATGATTAGCTGTGATAATAGGATAGTGTTATTTATTCTTTAAATTATTCATTTACTTAACGGTCATCGTGTAGAACTGCGATATTTTTGGGATAAGATAAAGCTGTGATAAAGGTATAGATTGAAAATTAGATACTTTTATATTTATTAGTTAAGCTTTAACCTGGTAGACCTGTGATATATTTTTCTTGTAGTGGTAGTAGCAAGCTGTGATTGTAGAATAGTTTTTCATTGTTTTACTTCAAGGCATGCATAAGAGAGACTTTTCGGTGATGGTAGACTTAGGCACCTATTTATGTTAGGCAATATGGAGTGTACTGTGATACTAGAAAACAGGTATAATGAAATACTGCAAAATTGGTGTACTCGTCTAGGAAGAAATATACAAAACACGACGATAAGCCTGGCTAGCTAAGTCGGGTTCTCAGGGCGGGGCTCTCTCACACGTTTGGGTCAGAAAAGTAAAGAAACGACAGGCAAACCCTCTACTTTTTGCGAGGCCGTTTGGTTCATGAGCATTTTCCAAAGCGGCGTCGAGCCTGTTACGCGAGTTTGCATTATTCAAAACTCTAAATAACCTGAGCAATCCATATGTATCGAAATACACGTCTCCGCAAACGAACAATCGATTATTGGGTACATTTCAGTACTTTAATATAAAGGCAAGAAGAAAGCAAAAAAAAAAAACGAAATGGTGAGAGTGGTTTTACTGCAGGGTTGAATCGCTTCTGTAGCGTCGGGCGAAGGCATCCGAGTTCCACCGTAAATTTTATGGGGCGGGTAACAGAGGAAACGATCGATGGGACTGGAAGGTTTAAAGAATATTATGATTGCAATTAAAGTAAGAAATGCTGAAAGATGTACTTACGATGCAATTGGAGAATAAAAGCGGCCATTGCTGACTTTGACAGATGATGGCGGGTTATGGTCGTGTGTGTCACTAAATGTCCACGGCTTTGTGTAAGGAGGGCATGTGAGAATAGTGGGAAATTTATGGTTTACCTATTTACGAGTAGAGGAGGCGAACATTTAGGAAGTTGGATTAACTTTGATGGCGCGATTTAAAAGATGACGTATCGTATTTTTTAGGAAAATCGTCCGCTGATATATGACTATGAATTTCGGGTATTTTAAGGGTTAGCTTAGGAAATAGGAATGGATTGGTAGCTTTAGGTGTGTAAGTGTAGGATCTGTGCTAGTATTAGTAGACCTGGTTCACCTAGTATGCGTTATACCGGACAAAATTAACCGGTAAGTCACACTACCACAAACGTCTCCTTAACCATTAGAGGAGTAAAGAAGATCGTATGTCGTAGGCGGACAAGTAATTACACGTACTCGGTCAGGGTGCAATATTGAAAGACATGTAATTACATAGGGGGAGGTCGTTGATCCTGGGCACTGTTGGATCAAAGTCCACGTAGGCTTACTAGTCCTCTGCAACATGATGAAACAGGCAGTTATTGGCTTACTTTGGAAGAATGCAGTTCGTCAAATAAGGAATTTAGCGGTGTTATAATTCGGCGAAGACAACAGTCAGTCCTTGTGCTGTAGTCTACCTAGGCGTAGAAGGTAATTCGAGTTGAGTAGTGAGACAAAGTGAGATTTTTGAAATTCGTCGAGCTGTTAATCTGTTCGCCAAGAAGAAAAAAAGGAAACAAATAAAAAAAGACAATAAAAAGATTAAACTGTGGATTTATGCTGTGAAGTGCTACGCGTAGTGCTTAGCTTAGTTCAAGGCCGCAACCTCAGTTCAATCTATTAGGAGATCTATAGATACGACAAGGCCAATCTACAAGCAAATTCCGAATATTGCAAGGGCGGTGGAAGGTGTAGAGACAATTCCAAAGGTGTAAGGTGGAGTTCAATTGACAAAGCCGACCAAAAGGTGCTCCTATCGTTAGTCAGACATAATATTATTAGCAGAGGTAAGTTTACACTGGAAGCATTACATTTTTTTAGGTAGTTTCTAAAAGGTGTTTTATCGCCCACTGTGCAGGTTTGAGAGGAAAGTAGCGGATAGCCCTCAGACCTCTGCGAATTTATTTTGCTGTTAAAAGGCAAGATTGCGATCGTATGTACCCCTTATAACTACATCGAATTAACTCGATCAAGCAATAATTTCGTTATTATTTTTGGTGGTGAATTTTTTTTGCACTAAAGACGGTTTGACTATTTTGTGAGTCAAATAACGGCTCTGATTTTCACCTCAGATATTTAAATGTGAATTTGATATGAAATTGTGCTATACCTCAAAGCCACGAAAATCTTCGATCTTAAGGATAATCTAAAAGATAAAAACTTTAACTTGAAAGAAAAATAAAAAGAAAGAAAAGAAGGGAACAAAGAAACATAACTAAACGGTCTAAGGGAGTATAAATCTTCGCGGCGTGTGTAGGCATAACTGTTAGATTATAAGGAGGGTTCTAGCGGTCAATTTACTATCACGGCAGTAAGTTGGCTTTGAACCGTAAAGAGGTGTTTAAAGCCCAAGAGAAGGAAACTTTGTGTCATTTCACAGGATTCAAAGCTTCAGTACTGTGCGCAGGACAGCGGGGACCTGACCGACAAAGTGAGTGATTTTGTTTTATTCTACCTTTTTTATAAAAATATCTATTAGATCTCTGGAAGCTGATAAGTATTGCATGAATTTAATCTTTCTTTGTAAATGAATTTTTTTTTTGATCATCGAATTTGAATAGTATTTGAAGTAAAGTAGTAACTATTAAGATTCTTGTAAAATACTCTCGTGGCCGGGAATCATAATTTTTTTTTGTTCTTTTCTACTTTTTGGTTTTAACTTTGCTGATTGTTGTGTTTTTTCTATCTTAAGTTTTTTTTATCTGAATTCAAAACTCTTCATGAAGCGTTTCTCGGAATTTCGGGGTATATATATGTATATTTTTTTCTCGGCTTTCACTTAGATAAACATTTTTTTTTCTATCTGAGGTAGTAGATTTACCTGAATTATTGTTGTAATTAGATTTTTTTGAAAGAAGTATAAAAGTGTACATCGTTAAATGAACGTTTGAACGTAAAGTCGTTTGTGCTCAACTTAAACTGGTTCTTCGCTCGACTATGAGTGTTTAGAAACTTTGTCTTGCGAACGGTGTGTGTGAGGCGGAAATGGCTGCCTCATTGAGGGATGACTGCTCGTCATGCGCAACTTGATTCAGTCGGTCAATACGACAATATGCCGCAGGACCTGGATTCGACCCTTACTATTGACTCGTGATGGTTACAACTGAAGAGAACTCTCGGATTAGGGGTCAACTCCTACTAATAATGGCCAGGGAGTTGACGTTTTGCTGCATCATCTGATGCAGAAGGGTGGTAGGCCACACCCGTGCCAACTACATCAGGCACGTTCAGTTCCTGGGCGAGCCAATGTGTTGGGGTGAAATCGGAGCAGAGGCAAGTAGTATCAGATAGATAAAGGCGCAGTTTAGAGGTTAGGTTTAGGTCTAGTTAGTTTTAGGAGTTGGAAAATCCCATGGGGGGTACAATGTGGATTTCTTTTCCGCCCATGGGGTAAGTTTAGATATAGGTTCTTGCATTTTATCCTAAGTTTAGCTCTTCCTCCAGATCCAGTTGAATTAGGATTGTGAAGTAAAGATTAGCGTAGGGTCAGTGATTCATCGTGCCTATATGCTCCGTCCCTCCCCAGTACAGTGACTTTGGTCCTTGACTTTTCCTTTTTTCCCTCTACTCTTTCCTATCTATTAGGTTGTCTCTAGGGCTTTGTTATTTTTTTATACTAATAGGTTAGATAGGCACACATAATCTTGTTTGCTGTGCAGGTAGTGATTGGTGGGTGATCAGCGAACCCTTCCCGAGCTGAGCATAGCCGAGCTCCTTTAATTGTGCCGTCCCATCCCACCAACACTAAAAGACACCCCTGTGGTCAATTACCTTGCACACGACAATGGCGCCCAACGTGGGGCTATCCTGGCGAACATGCTCGGTGGGATAATAGCCCAACTACTGGCTATGGAGGAATTGCTCTTCAAGGGGTGATTTTCTCAGCGAAGGTTACCACCTTGGATTCGCAATTGCCTTTACGCGATTAGAATTTTCCGCTTTTGTTTGAATTTTATTTTTCTGCCTTCCTTCTCGGTCAAGGACTGTTACAAGCTCCAGGACTTTGTTAACTGAAGATGGCTGTCCGAGATTTAGGCCAAGAGCCAGAGTATTTAGTGAGGTAGTTGGAAGTTTACAAAGGATCCTGGAGCAGGAGTTAGGCGATGGGACGCACGTGAGGCGTGAGAAATTGTTTACTAGCTTAGCCCGTATGACATTATATCCTGGAAATCCTGGCCAGCCTCACATTGGGCTTACTCGATGATTGAGTAGTGGAGGGGATTGAAGGTATATTACCTTGCACTCGCTAAGGACCTGAACTTCAGTTGCACGAACAGACAGACGAATTAAAAACAACACTACGGACCACAGGGGTGTCAATTACATTGCACACAAGACATTGTGCGACTTTTAAAGTGAAATTGAGATATATTTAGCGAAGCCCAGGTAAAAACAGATAAATGTGAAATTTTAACAAATGTAAGAATGGATAAATTTTGGAATAGAAAAGTTAATCATATTATAATATATAACTTGAAAGAAAAAAAACATCTTTTTGCAAAAATATAGCACCAATTTTAAGCTGTCAAAATAAAGAGCATACGAGCATACCTGTATTCTGTATATTGTATTATTGTACCATTGTACGCTTGTACCATGAATAAAACTATTCTTACCATTGATATTCGATCAGTTGACTAGTAAGTCTGTACAATAACGGTTTTGAGAAGGATTAGTTTTGATAGTTTTGGGTTGATATTGAGTACACAAGAAATGTTCCACTTAAAAAACTTAACTCGACACTCGGCTGTCAAGCAAGGGGTGTCCACATTTGCCAAAGCATTGCCGGGCATTGCTGTCATGGTGAGTTTTGATGTCACCTCTCTTTTCACAAATTTGCAGCTTCCGGAGACGACTCCAAGTTATTAGACCTGCTTGATCTGTGCCTAACATCTAGTTATTTCCTTTACAATGGGAAGTTTTATTTTGAAATTGATGGAGTAGCTATAGCTCACCGGTCGCACCTGTCGTAGCAGACACATGGATTCAGCACTTCGAAGAAAGAGTCTTAAATACCTCACAAATCAAACCTACTATTTGGAATAGTTACGTCGATGATACTTTCTGTATTCTGAACAAAAGTGAGGTAGACACATTCTTAACCCACCTTAATTCAATCCGTCCAAAAATCAAGTTCACCATGCAGATTGAAAAGGATGGTTGGCCTTTCTAGATGTCAAACTCATCAAAAGAAGTGATGCAATGATTGGCCACACAGTTTACAGAAAATCGGCGCACACCAACAGATATCTTCACGCCGCTTCTATCATAATCCATCGAATTTCACATCAGTGGTATCATCCCTAATAAACAGAGCCAAAGTTTTATGTGATCCTGAGCTCCTACCGGATGAATTAAACCATGTCGCGAAGTTCTACTAAGAAATAGCTATAACTTGAAACAGAGGTCTTGGAAACCCAAACCAAAGCCACTCACTCAAGCCGAAGAAATTGAAAAACACATCTTCTTGCCATACCGGAAAAGAGTGTCTGAAAGTATTGGTAGAATTTTTGTAAAATATACAATCAAATTCATAGTCAAACCCATACCCCCTGCGAAAATTCTCTAAATTCTTCGCTCTCCTAAGGACAAGCAATAAAAAATAAATGAGCTTGTATTTCATGCAGATTAGGTGCAACTTCAAGTTCATGTAATTGGGTTGCATGAACTTGTACCTCGTTGTGTCTTACCTACCTATCAATACCTAACCTCCTCCTACTCGCCATCGTACAGCCACCCCGCCACGACCACGCACAGCCTACTCAGACCTACACCGACACCATAGGCGGTCATACCTTGTTAACAAACGAGGACGAACCTTAGCAGTTGCTGGCTATGGTTCGGTTATGTATTAAATGAACCATTGAAAATTTATTCTCTTCCTTCAATTTTCAATTTCAATACCTCACCGCACCGAAGAGGCGAAGATCCAAATAAACTGAGGTATGAGGTTTGACTTTGCTGGCGTTATTATTTGATGTGATCGTGACAATGCGTGTATGGTAGTACAAACGAGGAATGGGTTAACTCAAAACAAGAATAGGACATTTGAGGTCTTACAATTTCAGCCTGACAATAAGCGATGAGTGAATGAATGGTACAAACCACTGATCAGATATAATACCTCATACCTGATCAATAGTACAAACGAGGACAGGCCAATGGGTAAACTCGAAACTAATTTTGAGGTAAAGATTTCAGTGTGAAAATGAAGTCATTTGAGGGAGACAATGTGTTGTGTCGTGTGATTGTGATTCGACAAACGAGGGCGAGTGGGTAGCAATGGTCTTAGGTTTAATTATTATTTATGACATGTTTGGATTGTTTCAGTTTATATCGAGAATGACTTGGAACCTATTACTTTGTATCGGATAGAGTAAATATTAAAAGAAGAGAACATTTGGGTCATTTCCGTTTCTAAGTGTGTGTGGTCATAATGAGATATGCCATGAATATGCCATGAGAATGTGCCATTGACCACATCGAGAACCCAGAACTAAACGCATTTTAATAATATCAAAAGGTTTTTTTTAGTAAATAAAAGAAAATATTTCTTTTGGCTCTTGACATTTGAGGTGGGATATTGTACCACCTCACTTCAAAAAAAGAGTACCTCATACAGCCTCGAATAAAATGCGTGTCCCACCCAATACTAATCTTTATAAGCGGAGGATAGTACAAGAAGCCATAGATTGCCGAGTGCATGGGACCCGGTGATAAGCCCATTAAAAAGAAATAATAAAAACAAAGCACCAGCTGATACGGTAAGCTATGTTTGTATACAAGCAAACTCAAGCCAACATTAAGAACCAGCGATGCACCAACATCCAGCGTCATCCCAACTGCGATTCCCAGCAACGCACCGGTACAATCTCCACAAGAGAGACCGTACGTTGACCAGTATGTACATACAGAGCTAATTAAATCAGTTTTCCCGTGACCACGAAAGGTGCAACCCATTCGAAACGTCTGGTAATAGATATCATAATTAATGTCGCGGTAAAGCCGCGTTGTCACAAGCAACGTAAAACAGGAACAGGAACAGAACCAAAATTCGCTGAATGCTGTTTTGCGTTGCTAATGTATGAAATTCTGTTTCTGTTTCTGTTCCTTGTGACAACGCGGCTTAAGTTCCGAAAAGTTCTTGTCATTTATTAAACTACATAATTGACAATTTAATGGTACTAAAGCCCGTATGATACTTCTTTTTTCAGTATTTTTTCCAGATTAAGTCGACCAATGTGTCAACCTGGTAAGAGAAGGAAAGATAGATTTTGCCAGACAAGGACAGATATAGTTCAGTTTAAAATTCTTTAAACGTGTTAAAAATTGTGTGTTTACAAAAACAAAAAAGCAGTGGAAGGAATGTGGAATTTTTATTTGCTGCGTTTTAAATAAATTTAATTGATTGTCACAAATCTGGAGTCGCTGGTGGCCTGTCTGATTGCAGATGCAAAACAACTTTGAACGTAGATTGCTAATAAATGCTGATGTAAGGCAGCATAAAGAACACATAAATTTGGGTTCCATTCAGGATATTTTCCAGCATCACCTCAGTGTGAAAGAGCCCTCCGTTGATTGCGCTCACTTTTTCACTTTGTTTGATTGAAAGAAATAATAAAACCATATATTGCATTTCAGCAATATAATGCAATACAAAAAATTTTCATCTTTTTATCTTTGCTTTCAAAGCATAAAAAAACTGCGGTGAAGGCTAGAAAAAAAAAAAATGATTTGTCAAACCAGTGCTTGGGGGGCATTTTATAGAAAAAATCCCTTATATCAAATTTCCCTTTTTCTGCTTTGACTCTTCCCTTTTTATTTTCCACACCAAAATTAAACATTTTTTATTAATTTTGTGCTAAAACTGTCCTGAAACCAGTGAGTAAGTGCTACAGTGTGTACGCAGAAGTTACATTCCGTAAAACGGACTGTTGAATACCCCATCCTACCCCCCATTGTAAAATGCTGATGGCGTAGATATTTTTTGACATTTTATAAGTAATGTAAACTTCGAAAAGGGACGTGGTCTTACCGCCCCTTATGACAAACTATTAAATATAAGATAGTTCCACAGATAATTCCAAGTTACAATTAAATGTTTTTGATTCAAATTCAATATTTTCTAAAAATCGACCCCTAAAAGGGGGAGTGGCTAAAAACTTTATATGAACGAAATCTGGACTGAAATCTCATTTACCTAACCTGCTCCTTTTTTTGTTTGATGCATTCCCAAATTAGGCTGGCCTTACCAGTCGAAATTAGGTTTTTCTGAAAAATTTTAGGTTTTTCTTCAATTCTGCCTCCATATGTGGGCGTGGCCCAAAAACATGTATGGACAAGATGTGGAGCTAAGCGTTTTCTGTATAAAGTATTAAGCAAATTTTTTTCAATTTCGAGGAAAAAATATTGAGTAAAATGCATTTGAAAATTTACCTTTAAAATAGATGCCACGCCCACTAGAGTAGGTTAACCAATTAAATTTGTCTCTTTTGTGTCTTATATAATTATTAGGAGATGCTAAATGTCAAATTTCAGCCTTTTAGAACGTCTAACAGTTTTGAAAACTCTGGAGGTAGTATATTTGGGTAGTGTCTTTGGGCGGATTTCAAAAATTTTTACTTTTGTACTGCTTCGCATGACGTGGACCTTACGTACGAAGTTTCAGCATCCTAGCTCAAAATTTAAGGCCTTAAAACATGTGACATACAGACGGGCGGACGGACGAACATGGCTCATTCGATTCAAATTCGGTCTCGATCATATGCCCTAAAGGTCTTGGGGGTCTATCATTATTATTTCACCGTGTTACAAACTATGTGACAAACTTAACATACCTCCTATCCTATGGGATGTTGTATAAAAAGTGAAAAAAATGTTCTATATTTTGATGACAGAGAGCTTATACCACTTTGATTTATTGAAGTAACAAGTAGGTGCCCACCTCTCCTAGATTACTTTGTTTAAAAGTTTGGAAATACACAATTATTAAAAGAAATCGATTAAAAATTGTGCATTTAAGAGGGTATCAAGATATTAGCCTTTTTTACACCAAATCATAATCTAGATTCCCAAGAAATCGAATACAAATGTAATAGATTGTATTAGATTTTGTTAGTCGGAGAGCTGGTGAAAAATGTTGGTATTCATTTGAACAACAAAATCACGTATCTTGGTGTGTTGACCTATACGCGATACTGCGAAAAATGGTGTTCTGCCGGATCGCAGCCGGTCCCTAGGGTGGGGTACGCGGTCCATAAGCGGTAAAAAAATCGAAATTATCTTCATTTGACTCATCTTGAATTATTGTGTATAGCTACTAGCGGAAAATCTATGAAATTTCCTACAATTGGCCGATCATTAGGGTGGGCCCTAAAGCGGGGCAGAACGCCCCCAAAGTACAAAAAATAATTGTTTTTTGTACTAATTTGAATAGGTCTGAAATTTACATACATGCTTCGTCACATCATGTGTAACTTATGTGTGCAATGGCAGAACGAAATTCCGGTCCTAAGTCCTTGGCAGAACATGCTTAAGATACCCGACCTGTACATGGCTTTCAGCAAGAAATCGGTGTATAAATAACGTTTTTGCGAAAAATATACGTGCTATCAAATTCAAAAGGATGTTAAAAGAAAGCTCATTATCAGGACTATTATATCTGCAATTTTAATGTTTTTAGAAAATTCACTTTATCTTATAACTTACTTCAGACCAAAAATAAATGAAAAGAGGTTAGCATTTACATTATACTAATATTAAATCAATCCTTAACATCAAGGTAAAAATTGAGCCCAAGCGGAAGGGCAACAGGCTAGTTCCCCAATGTAAGCGATGACAAGGCTTCCGACACACGCAAGCGTACTGCCAGAAAAAACCGCGATGCGTAAAATGCGCCGGCGAACATCTCTCGACGAACTGCAATGTCAGCAGTCAGGCCTCCGCGGTTTGCGCCAATTGCAGGGGAAGTCACCCAGCGAGCTAGCGAGGTTGCGAAATTGCCATTGAGTTACAAAAACGACATGAAGCTCCAAAGAAAAATAGTGAAAATAAGGGCCCAAGTCTAAAACCTCCTTAAGTAGATAACCCGAAAACCCCTAAGTCGACAAGGGGTAAGGGTTTGATTAAAGGCAAAATTCAAAATGCGCAAGAAAACGTCGCTGGTCTTAGTTCCCACCGGAGTCAAAAGGGAGAATCCACACTTGTTTGTCCAAGATCGTACGCCCAAGTCGCGTCACGTGAAAGCAAGCCACAATCGGCCGCACCAGATTTGGTCTCTCAAATTCTAAGCATGATTCTGGAAAAGCTTGAGCAACAGACGAAACTTAATCAAGTAATATTCAACAAATTGAGCGAGCTCGAGTTTAAACCTTGGAAAAAATATAAAAAAAAATCATGAATATGGGAAAGTCAATCAAAATAATTACATGGAATGCAAACGGCCTTTTGCAAAAAATTGACGAACTAGAAGTATTCCTACGGAAGAATAATGTAAACATATGCCTGATTTCGGAAACCCACTTTAAAAAGGGTTCGGCACGCAAAAGAAAAGGTTACATTGATTACCACGCGCATCATCCTTCAGAAAATTCGAGAGGTGGATCCTCTTTCTACATTAAAGACTGCAATAAGCACTATAAAAACGAAGAAATAGAACTTGACTCTATGCAAATAACCTCAGTCTCAGTTAAATTAAGTCATATAAATTACAACATCGCGACGAGCTATTTCCCTCCGCTGGTAGATAAAGATCTTGCAATGCTCTTTGATTCACTTGGGTCAAACTATATCATCGGCGGGGACTTTAACGCGAAAAATACTTTTTGGGGCTCACGTTGCAATTCAAAAAGAGGCAGAGTCCTCTTTAAAGCAAGTACAAAACGCGGCGTGGTCTTCTAATCGACGGGAAAGCCAACATATTGGCCAACCGACAGAAATAAAATACCTGATCTCGTCGGTTTCTTTATCGCCAAGGGGGTACCTCGTTACCTTACGAACGTAGAAGAACGCTTTGATCTCTGTTCAGATCACTCGGCAGTTCTTTTGGAAATCGGTAGAAGCCTAGCGAAAAAGAAAAGGGCAGCGAAAAATAAAAAAACCGGACTTATTTGAAAATTACCTAGAAGAAACATTTAAACCGTTTGACGGGGAACCGTTGGATGAGGAGCTCAATCCTTACGCGGTACAAGATAATTATAGAATAAAAACCGTGTCATTGGCTGAACTTCGTCAAACGATAAATAATCTGGAAAACAACAAAGCCCCTGGCTACGACTGATAGCCCGAATCTTGTTGCCCTAGTGCAAATTGGCAGCAAGTCTGTAATTTTCTTTAATAAGTACTTGGAGGTTTGCGATCAATGACTTCAAAATCCTAACCTCCGCGTCTTGTCTGTCAGTAAACCGTCTATACAAGTTTTTAAGTCTTGTAAGCAGTATATTTTTTTGTTCGTGTAATGCGTCGATTGTTGCATTGCGGTAACTGTAACTGGATGGTCGGTACCGAGGTATCGTACTGTCCATTGTTTGTTTTATTGTCTCATCCATTGGCCGTAGGTATCTGTCAATCTCCTCGTTCGACAGATTCCTATTCGATGGTGGATAGAGCGAGTTCGAGGAGAGTGCTCTTGTCAGGTCTCGGGCGAAGCGAGTCCAACGTGTCCTACCGTAGTTGTAGGAGTACGTTTGGACGAACTCGTCCAATTCCGCAATTTCGTTTGGAATAGTTATTTCGGCACTTAGTCCGCAATGGTCACTGTCATACACAAACGTGCGCAGACAGTTTATAGTTTGTCGGTCCACGTCCGTCAAGTGTAAACGTTCGTCAAACAGCAGTAGATCCAGATAGGAGCCGTACCTAGGATACGATGGACTATCTGTCGCTTTTAAATCGAGCCGAAACTCGACACTGTGTTGACCCCACCAATTAAATAGTGAGTTTCCTCTAGGATTAGGTGTTTGGTTTCCCCAATCTATATGTTTAGCGTTTAGATCTCCAGCCATGCGGAAAAAGTTCTCCCCCGACTCCAGCCTTAGGCATCGAAACAATGTCTCGAGCTCTGACGTAAAAACCGTAGATTGAACAGCTTCAGGAGCATAAAGTGACACCACATACAACTTCTTTCTACTACGGAGAGGGATGTACGCAATGCATGCTTCAAGCTCCAGGAACCTTCGCACTATACCTCTATACACGGCCTTATGCTTAAGTTCCTTGCGAATGAAGATCGCAACACCTCCTCCTCGAATGGAGTTGGGTCGGTCTCTTCTAACTACGTTATAATCTTTGTGCCTTAATTTACGTTTCCGAGTTAGCTTAGTTTTGCTAACTAGACAAACATCAGGGCTTTGGTCGTTAAGCAACTTAAGGAACGTTTCTCTTCGCTCGATCCTCAACAATGAATTTACATTCACCGCTAGGATCTTCAAGGGATTTTCATTTGCGGTCGTACCCATTACGATTTGTTGTGCGCTAGGCTAGGCAGAAGCGCGTAGAGCCTGTCCACACGAGTCGCCTGCTCATTTAACTGGCGTTGCATCTGTACAATCTGCCCCTGGATTTGGAGCAAAATGGACAGTACGTCGCCTTGCACCCCGGAGCCTTAGGCACTGAGGCCTGTGCAGCTACCTTTGGTTGTTGCTGTCCCGTGCTCACCCTACCTGATGCCGTTTGGGCGTAGGTGATTTGGGGAGTCACGGTTTACTTTTTGAGCTGGACCCTGTGGAACTTGCTTTACGATCTTCTGCTTTCGAACCAGATTTGCTGTTTTTATGCTTTGGAATTCAGGACAACCCCTATAATTAGCTGAGTGTCCTGTACCTTTGCAAAGCACACATGAGAGCTGGCTCTTCTCAGCTTCATCTTTCCCTAGCGGACATTCTTCTGCCTTGTGGTTCTTAGCACACTTAACGCATCTAGGCTGCATATCGCAGTTAAACGCGGTGTGACCGAACCTTTGGCAGCGACCACATTGAATAACGGTCTCGCTGTGCTTTAATTAGTCCCAGGAAACAAGCTGGCAGTCTAGGACCTGAATTTTCTTAGACCATCCAGCTTGCTATCGGGAGACAGCTGAATCAGGAAGATCGGCAGTTTCCTATTCTCCCTTTTGGCCCTTGCTGTAACGAAGGGCTTAACTCCTACAAACGTAAGCCCGTCGCACTTAATTGCCTGGAGCATCTTGAGGAGCTCCTCCGGCTCGGCCGATGGGTCCATCCCTTTCAGGAGCACTGTGTGCGACCTTTCCCCCTTCGGGGTGAAAGAGTAGAACTCCGTCGTTAAGTCCCTTAATACATTTTTAATGATGTGGTACTGCTCTACAGTGTTACACTGAATGGAGTGCCTATTATCAGTAAAGCGTTTAACCGTAAAATTATTGGCCGACTTACATAAATCAATTGTGTCCTTCAGCTCCATCTTGTAGGTGTTGATGGGCGGCACACGCACCTTGGCTGGCTTGTTCTCTTGCTGTTGTTGCTGTTGCTTCTGCTTTGTCTGCTGCTGTAACTGCTCTTGCTGTTTCTTTTGCTGCTGCTGCTGTGGCTGTGGCTGATTTTGCTGTTGCTGTATTTGCGACAGCTGCTTTTGTTGTTGCTGCGACAGCTGCTTTTGTTGTTGCTGCGACTGCTTGTTGTCTTGTTGCTGCGACTGTTTTTGCTCTGGCGGTTGTTGTTTGTTTAGGGCAGTAGGGAGCACAGCCTGATTCTCCCTTTCCCGCCTCGCCGTTTGTTTGGCTTTAATAGCCAGCACCTTCTGTTGGAGTTGCTTGATGCTATTATTAAGGCACTCCAGCTCATCGTTTTCGTCGTCGGATTCCGAATTGGCCAGGGAACCGAAGCTGTTGCTCGCCCCGGTATACATGCCTTCCCCACCGTCGGCGACGTATGGGTACTCTGTACTTAAAAAGAAAAAAAAGAACTTTAATTTTTCCCGACCCGTACTCGAACCTGGGCCTCGTTCCAGAAGAACCTTGCCCTTCACACCACGTCGGCTATGAGAAACTTGCAGTCTGGAAATTCGGTTAACGCACTGTCTGGTATCAACGAAGCCGAAACACGTGTGTTCTCCGCGGAGGTCTGTGAACGACTGGTAGCGGAGAATTCTACAGCTACGCTGTCGCGCGTCTATAATTGCGCTGTCTTTGGTAACGCTTTCTTGGTTGCGGTACACAGTGGCTTGGCTGTCGGTTTGGTTTCCTTGATCTTGTGGATGGGGAGTTTGTAATTTTTCCCGTTACAAAAAATCCGGGACAAATCCAGGACGCCCAAGGAGTCTCAGTGCGTCCCAAAATCCAATTTATCTACAGTCGTTTTCTTAACACAAAATAATCTGTTTTAAGACGACTTGTTTGTTAGGAATCAAACCATGTCTTTCCTTTATAATTCCTCTTATTAGCTTGACAGGGTGTGAGTTTGTTCAGCGGTTTGGATTCTTTTCCTTTTCACGGTTTCGATTGGACACCACAAGGCGAACCGAAAGTACTTATATTTTTTAAAGTTAAAATTTCCAGTGGATCTAAACTATGGACCTAAGCGTCCGTCCGTTTTGAAATTTAAATTGTATTGTTCAAACCAAGCCAAACAGGAACGGCTTGGCAATTCAAATGCACAGCAACCACTTGAGTTCTCAATTTCTTACTCAATTAATTCTACTCTTAAGTCTAACCGAGTTTGGAGTTTCTTGAGTCTGAACAACCCATTAGTGCTGAACGGCAACAACTCCCAAGTTTATACCATTCCCGGAACCTGTTTGCCCCTTTTGACAACTGTCAGCGGTGACATTTTACTCAAAACAAGAAGAAAACAAGACATCATGCCGGTCGTAAATCTTTTGCAAAGTTTTATTTTGCTAATTATAATGGTTTTTAGTTACTCGGATGTGGTCATTTCATCTCGTGCGGTAAACTAAGAGGACGAATATTGTTTCGCAACAATGTTTAATTTTGTATAACTTATAGCTAAATTTGCATTTTTTTAAAGCTCTTTCAGAGAACACAATTTTAAACGCAACTAAGTACGTATTGTGATGTGTATTTGAAATTATATTGTGTATTTTAAATTTTTAACGAAGTTACTTTGCATATTAAAAAATTGTGTCTATTTTGTAATTGCATCTATTGTATCGTATTGTATTGTATCTATTTTTGCAACGAAGTATGTTATTTCATTTTCTTTCTTTCTTGTAGGCCCGAGGTTATGATCTGAATTTAGGGATTACAACCCTCCCACTCGTACTGCATTCCTAATGGTCCGCTTGTGGGGTACTCCGATCGGATCTCAATATGCACCTACCGGTAATGCACCCACTCTTGGATCACTTCTTCACTGAGTCCAATTAAATGCTATTTTCGTTGAATTTGTGCGATCCATGAATGATTAGGCCTTCCTCCTTTTCGCGAATGTGTTGGAATGTTGATTGACCTTGCTTTTGACAGGGTTCGTGGGAAAGAAAAATCATTAGACAAGTGTTTTATTTGTCTGTGAGGGGAATCCGATTGGGGCTTTATAACCGCAGCCTGCATCGCTTTATATGCACCTACAAAAGTTTCATATTCTTTTAAAATTCCCAAACACGAGTATACTCTTTTCACGAGCATAGCCGAGCGGATGGGTTAATGTTATTATTAATTAATAAACAAAGCTTAAGCCCAGTGGTCATTGAGGCACGGCTCGCGAAAATTAAAATATGTAATTAAAATTAGAATTACAAATAGGCAGGACGGATCAGCACAGTGATCAACATCAACACAAACGTTGTCTGCTGAAAAATAATAAAAAAAAAACCCACCCTAAGTAAACAGCAAAAAAATCATGGAGTATTTTTCATCTACTGCGCCCGACCTACCTCACATTCAAATGTAGGCCAAATAAATGTGCAAAGAAACAAAAATCATTCCTCTTAGAGAAAAAAGCCAACGTTCTATATCTCCCTCGTGCATAGGATTACAAGGATAAAGCAAAAAAAATTACGCTTGTGTCTTATGCACACACGGCACAAATGGCAAAAAAAAACAAATTTCATTTGGCATGGATTAAATAGCAAAGATTAAACGCCAATTGAAAATTGTTGCTGTTTTACACTCCATACATTACGAACGACAAGGACGACGGCTGAAAACCGGTTTTACTCCCCAGAGCGAATGAATTTTCTCTCAACATTAATCAATGAAAATATTCACCTTTGTCCAGAGGGTAACCATTGCCGGATTACCCACGTAGCAAAAGTAGCAAATGCTACGGGTCCGCGCATTTGGGGGCCCTGCGCACAAAGTCTTTCTGAACGTTAAAAGTATATATGTACGTATTTAGATCGAAGCGTTATTTTTTTTTCAAATGAATGTGTGTGTACAATATTTACCATGAAATAGTCTCATCAAAATGTTCAACTATAGTTTAAACTTTTTAGTTCATTTCTAAAAGTGAGCGCTGGTCACACCACAAGTAATGTTTTGCTCCGCGCTTCACGCAAAATGAGTTAGCACTACTGCGAAACTAATAGGGGAATTCCCTTAAAGCTATTGCAGGCAACCAACTTGTTATACTCACGAAAAAATATATTTGTCGTTGTCTTATTTCATTCTTTTTTGACATTTTCTAACATGAAAAGAAATAAACAAGTATAAGGAGTAAGTGCAAGAGTTCGTCTGTGAAAAACTTCTATATACCCGACCCTATATACCGTTTAACACCAAGTCTTAAAATTTTTTGTCCCGAGTTCATATATAATTTGTATAGGCCACGCCTCCAGGTCTGGGCTAAAAATTAAAATCAATTAAATTTTATTTCTTTAGGTTCATGACAAAATGCGTTAAAACCGTAAATCATATCGGAAAAAAACAGTTTTTTCCTAAAAACGCCCCCTTTAAGTGGGCGGAGCCAAAACTTTGTATGGACCAAACTTTAGTAATAGTTATATCTTTAATATTTATTTACCCTCGGCCCAGGGTAAATTAAGTTTGCTGTATAGCTTGTAACGCGGTGAAATAATCACCGTAGAGCCCTAAGACGTTTTCGAGATATGAATGGGACCGACAGGAGAATCGATAAAGCCGATGTCCGTCCGTCCGTCAGTATGTAAACAACTTTTCGGGCTTAAATTTTAAGGTAGAGAGCTGAAATTTTATGGTTTGGCTGGAAATACAGTCCTTCAGATCAAGTTTGAAGCAGATTAGCTGAATCCGCCCATATACACGCCCACTACAGGCCCGTAAATAAATATATGTGAAATTTGACTAAAAATTATATGACAAAAGTTGCATATATTACCATTTTCTACCTTTCATGTTTATGTTGTATGTGCCTCCGCCCACTTTTTGGCGTGGCGTTAGAAAAGTGATTTTTAGTTAAAAAGACGGAGTCTTAGGCCCAAATGTATGCAACCACCACAGCATGCAAGAGTTATATATATCCCGCCCACTTTTTGGTGTAGCAGTTTTTTTATGGTCGAGTATTTTGCAATCCGTCGTAGATGAACTGAAGCTTTTGCCTACGCACTGTTGCACTTCCCACTTGTTGTTATATATTTTTTTTCGATTTTGAGTTCACTTTCCGAGAAATCAAATTTTTAAAGATCTAACATGTATAAAGTGGGCATGGTCGATATTGTGGGCGGCTCAATTTTCGCCTTGTCAAAGGTCTTGGGCCAATATTGCTCAGTACTCAAAATTTTAGTTACTCAAAATTTTAGTTCCCATGACTAGTCTCAAGTCAAGTAACTTGAGCAAAAAAAAAACCTTGAGTAATAGAGGTTGTTTCACATTGAAGCCAATAGTGGGCGTGGCCGTTAACGGACTAAGCCAATTTTCACACTTTGTCTGTGCAACAGAAGAACCAAGCCGTGTATCAAGTTTCAGCTCTCTAGGTTGATTCTGAAGACCTCGAACCTTCACACATACAGACGGATGGACATGGCTTAATCGATTCACCTGTCGGTTTCGATCATATCTCTAAAATGTTTTTAGGGTCTATGGTGATTATTTCACTGTGTTACAAACTGTGCATTAAAATTAATATACCATCGGTCGGGTATAAAAACACCACAGTCACTGGTTGGAAAATATTTACATGTTCTTGTCCGTTTAGGAATGCGGTTAATAAATATGTGGTTGCTTACATATATAAATAGGATGTGAAAACTTAAATACGCGAGTGAATATAACTTATAAATTTGTCTTATGACAGAGAAGTGAACATTTTCCCTCGTCTTTGTTCGGTGGTACAACTGACTTCAGTATTTATTTACCAATTTCTTAACTTTATAGAAGAGTGCTTTAAGACGTAGCATTAATGCATGTAGTATAAAGGGAAAGGTATGAAATATTCTGAATGGGAAGAAGTCGATCTGAGTAGTAATATTTATAAATTTGCTCAAACTAAATGCAGAAAAGTTTCCAAGGGCCCCTTAATAGAATTTGCTACGGGCCCCGCGCTAGCTTAAGCTGGCACTGAGAATAACGAAAGTCCAGCGCTACCATGTGAGACAGCCCAGCATAATTTTTTAATGCGAAGTGAGAGTACTATAAAGTTTATATACAAAGACAGTACTCTACAAGCTCAACAATTGCCTTTGGTGGAGGAGGAGTAAGACAGTTATATAGGGAAAGTAAGCCAATGCAACAACAAAGGTTTCCCATTCGCCGTTTGCATGGCAAGGAATAGAGGCACCAACCATATTTTGGGTACAAAAGCTTTCGATCTTAAGTCTTAACTGCCTAGAAGGTTTTCGACGCATTAAGACAAGTCCTAGGTCTATCAGACTGCTTTTCGCAAAGAATGTCGTAAGAAGCTTTTAATCCGCCAAGTCACCTTTTCACACCCATTTCTCTTGAATGGAAGCTATGCGGTTTTTAATTCTACAGACCAAAAGCCTTCTGCTTAATAAAGCAGTTGCAGCTCTACAGTGCTGTAAATTGACTTGTTTAAACGAAATAGAAGCACATTTACCACCAGAGCCAACTGCGTCGACCAAGTTCTGTCCGCTGATGCTGCTCTCTACATCGGTCATAGCTCCAGTATCCATCCTCCAATTGGCGCGCTTCCTGGACTCATGCCCCCCTCATGTCTTGGTTGATCACAAATGAATGTGGGGACCTCTAGAGTCCGTGCCCGGCCTTAGTCGAAAAGACTGCGGGTGCTTTTGGCCATGGCCTGTGTAATAACCGAAACTAGCTACATAGGTTTCAATGAAAAGAGTTCTTATTCATTCGGTCGCCAAAATAAAACTAAAATATATTTGTTTATTATTTTTCAAACAAGTAACAAATAACTGCTTTGATCGAAATTATAAAGTTAATCTACTGGCAAGATCGCCACATCCCTCCTATATTTTTAAGCTTAAGCTTCAACCTTGAATTTCTCGGTTCGGTGTTGTCTTCAATAACTTCTTCAAGAGAGGGATCCAAAATGCCGTCATTATTTACTGTTTCGATTTCAGCTTGGGGCAAAACTGGTATCTTCTTTACTTGATTTAAATTTCGCCTGAAAGTTCTCCCGTCATCTTCTTGTATCACTACTTCATTTCGGTTTCGTTTAATCACCTTGAATTCAGTTGGATCAAAAGTTGTTGTCAATTTATTTTGTGGAACTAGGTTACGAAGCAAGACTTTATTGCCAATGGAAATATCCGATTCCCTTGCACCCCGGTCTTTATCTGCTCTCTCTTTCCCTTTTTGCTTGTTTATCTTGTCTAAATCTCTTGCCTCTGAATCTAAAATCGTTTCAGTTACATCTTGAATAGAGGGAATTTTATCTCTAGTCGTCCTATTAAAAAAAAAGGTTTCTGAAGGTGATTTTCCCGTTGTGCCATGTGGTGTCACTTTGTACATTAAAGTAAATATCTGTATTTCTCGCATATAGTCCGATCCTTTGCCATGTGCTATTTGCAGTCGTTTAAAAATCGATTTATTCATATTCTCAACTTCACCATTGGCCTGTGGCCAGTAAGGAGGTGAAGTTATTAAAGAAATATTGTTTTTTACACAAAAGCCCTTTAATTCATTACTCACAAATTGACGACCATTATCTGCTTTTATGGATCTAGGATATCCCAATCTACAGAAAATTTCTTCCATAAGGGCAATTAAGATGTTATTTTTTTAACAAACTTAGTTTCTTGATATCGTGAATAATAATCAATTATAACAAAAACAAAATCATGATTCAGTAATGGACCCAATAAATCCATAGCAACACATTGCCAAGGCCCGTCCGGAAAGGCATGTCGCTGCATAGGCACTGGTGGAGTCGCCCTAGAAACTAAGAGACAAGTTCGTGGCCTAGTGCCAATACTCTGGGTCGAAGCGATTTTGGTATGACAAGTCTCGAGGCACGAAGTAAAATATTTCCCAAAGTACAAAGTTCAAACCGAAATGGAAACAACTCATTTTAACCCATCTTTCAATTCTAGCAGGAGGTTTGGAGGTAGGCTTGAATATAGCCTCCAAAGGTTTGTGATCCGTTGCAAGTTCAAACTCTATTCCAGCAACGCCAAACTCTCTTTTTCAGTCTGAGAATATCTCCTTTCCACTGCAGAGAGACTTTTGCTGGCAAAAGAAATAACTTCAGGGCATCCTTCATAGAACTGTAAAAGAACTGCTCCCAATGCTACAGGGCTTGCATCAGCAACTAAACGAGTACGGTTCTTGGGGTTGAAATAAGCCAAAGTCGGTATTTTCGCCAAAGACTCTTTTAAACGTTTAAAAGCAAATTCTTCTTTCTCACCCCAAATAAACGGTTTTTGGGTCAAGTTTTTGGAAAAAAAACTTCAACTTATGAACTTTCCACATGCACTTGTCCTTATTGAGAGTAATATTCATATCTTTAAAAAAATTTAGCCCGAACGTCAATTCTCTGTCATGTTCCTCGTCAGTGAGTCCAAAAACTATTACATCGTCCAAATTATTCAACGCATTTTGACAAGGAGCCTATATGTTTCCATTGTCTTTTGAAATATCTCGGGAGCTGAATTTACTCCAAATAGTAATCGCTTATAGAAAAACAATCCTTTATGTGTAATGAATGTAGTTATCTCTCGACTGTCTCCAGCCAATTCAAGTTGATGATGTGCGTTCTTAAGATATAAACGAGATAAATACTGAGCACCTTTCAGTTTCGTCATTAGCGTATCAAAAGTAGGAAGTGGATAATTTTTCTTAATGTGCTCGACGCATGTCTACGCACATACGAATATCTCCATCCTCCTTAAAGACTACCACTATAGGTGAGATCCATGAACTTGGATCGTAAACAGGCTGAATAATTTCCTTTTCGACTGCACTTTGAGCTTATATTCCACCTTTTCTTTAGGAATACGGCGCAATGGTTGTTGTACTGGCTTAACTGCTTTATCTATACTTAAATGTACTTGTATTCCTTTCATCTTTGGAAAAAAAACTTTGGTCATCCAGGTGATTTACATGAACTCCTAGTTTTAATACTTTCAATTTAAGTGCGGTATCGCGCCCCAACAGAGACTGTGTTCCATTCTTAATGACATAGAATGACGCTATCGACTCTTTGCGATAGTCAACGCGTATAGGAACCTCAAAAACAGCTCTTACCTCAAGCAACCCTTCAGCTGCATATGCTCTAAACTGATTTTCTGATTCTGTTCGAACATTAATTAATGTTGATGTTTGGCGCAACTTGTCCCAATCTTTTTCACCAATCAAATTGAATCGAGAGCCTGAGTCGATCAGCATTGATCGATGAATTTTTACAATTCCCTATACAACAAATTATGTTTCCACTTGACGGGTTTTCAAAATCTTCTGTGACTTGAAAACAATAGTTCTCATCATGGTTATAACTTGATTTTTCTCTATCTACAAACCTTACGTTTGATGACCTTTTTTTCTTAAAGTCAAACTCATCTTCAAATGTGTTCTTGCGCTTGTCGAATTTCGTTTTACATTTCTTTGCAAAATGTCCCAAAAATCCACATTTATTGTATTTGCTTGTCTTAGCTGGACAGTAATTACTATTTGGTAAGTGACCCACTCGACCACATCTGTGACATTCCCTATCGTCGGAAGGACTATTTCGTTTATCAACAGGACGAATGCTGTTGATACCAATTGATGAAGGAGTTAAATTCATCGACTCTGTCTGGTTTGCAATCTGCTAATGTACTTGACACATTTCTAAAACTTCTGCTAAAGAATGTTCTCTTTCCAATAAACGTTTCTTTAAATCTCTAGATGCCCATCCGTCTATAACTTTGTCTTTAATATTAATTTCAAGAACTTCTTGTTTTGTTTCACCAAAGGAACATTTAGCTGCTTGATTGCGGAGCCGTAAAAGAAACTTATTGAAACTTTCCCCCTCATCTGGCTTGAGCGTTCTGAACAAGTGTCTTTCAAACGTCGAATTTTTTTTTGGAGAAAAATATTCATTTAATGTTCTTACCAACACCTTGAATACATCTTCAGCAGCAGTATCGCCAACCGCAGCAGCGTCGACTAATGCTCCAGGAATATTAAAAATGACCTCTTGTAACTGGGGTCCTCCTAAATGTAGGAGCTTATTTTTCTTTTTAACGGGATCAGTTATATCTTCAGAGTCCAAGTAAAGAGAAAATGAACGAAACCACTTTTCCCATTCCGATCTCATTAAAGATTTATCAATGGCCTCACAAAGGAAAGGCTTTATTCCTGAATCAGTCATTGTATTTTTTTTTTATAATTTCGTGGTTACAATTTAATGTATACCCAATCCTGCAATTGCATTTAATTTTTAAAAACACATATGTAATGCATCCAATTGAATAGACATACCTCTTGATTGACTCTTTTTTTTCAACATCGCAATTTAATGCCTTTTTCTAACAATTTAATGTTATACCAATCCTGCAATTTAATGCAATTATTAAAAGTCTATTCTTCCCTTTATCGCAATTTAATGCCTTAGTTCAACAATTGAATGTCACAGAAAATTTCTTCCATAAGGGCAATTAAGATGTTATTTTTTTAACAAACTTAGTTTCTTGATATCGTGAATAATAATCAATTATAACAAAAACAAAATCATGATTCAGTAATGGACCCAATAAATCCATAGCAACACATTGCCAAGGCCCGTCCGGAAAGGCATGTCGCTGCATAGGCACTGGTGGAGTCGCCCTAGAAACTAAGAGACAAGTTCGTGGCCTAGTGCCAATACTCTGGGTCGAAGCGATTTTGGTATGACAAGTCTCGAGGCACGAAGTAAAATATTTCCCAAAGTACAAAGTTCAAACCGAAATGGAAACAACTCATTTTAACCCATCTTTCAATTCTAGCAGGAGGTTTGGAGGTAGGCTTGAATATAGCCTCCAAAGGTTTGTGATCCGTTGCAAGTTCAAACTCTATTCCAGCAACGCCAAACTCTCTTTTTCAGTCTGAGAATATCTCCTTTCCACTGCAGAGAGACTTTTGCTGGCAAAAGAAATAACTTCAGGGCATCCTTCATAGAACTGTAAAAGAACTGCTCCCAATGCTACAGGGCTTGCATCAGCAACTAAACGAGTACGGTTCTTGGGGTTGAAATAAGCCAAAGTCGGTATTTTCGCCAAAGACTCTTTTAAACGTTTAAAAGCAAATTCTTCTTTCTCACCCCAAATAAACGGTTTTTGGGTCAAGTTTTTGGAAAAAAAACTTCAACTTATGAACTTTCCACATGCACTTGTCCTTATTGAGAGTAATATTCATATCTTTAAAAAAATTTAGCCCTAACGTCAATTCTCTGTCATGTTCCTCGTCAGTGAGTCCAAAAACTATTACATCGTCCAAATTATTCAACGCATTTTGACAAGGAGCCTATATGTTTCCATTGTCTTTTGAAATATCTCGGGAGCTGAATTTACTCCAAATAGTAATCGCTTATAGAAAAACAATCCTTTATGTGTAATGAATGTAGTTATCTCTCGACTGTCTCCAGCCAATTCAAGTTGATGATGTGCGTTCTTAAGATATAAACGAGATAAATACTGAGCACCTTTCAGTTTCGTCATTAGCGTATCAAAAGTAGGAAGTGGATAATTTTTCTTAATGTGCTCGACGCATGTCTACGCACATACGAATATCTCCATCCTCCTTAAAGACTACCACTATAGGTGAGATCCATGAACTTGGATCGTAAACAGGCTGAATAATTTCCTTTTCGACTGCACTTTGAGCTTATATTCCACCTTTTCTTCCGGAATACAGCGCAATGGTTGTTGTACTGGCTTAACTGCTTTATCTATACTTAAATGTACTTGTATTCCTTTCATCTTTGGAAAAAAAACTTTGGTCATCCAGGTGATTTACATGAACTCCTAGTTTTAATACTTTCAATTTAAGTGCGGTATCGCGCCCCAACAGAGACTGTGTTCCATTCTTAATGACATTGAATGACGCTATCGACTCTTTGCGATAGTCAACGCGTATAGGAACCTCAAAAACAGCTCTTACCTCAAGCAACCCTTCAGCTGCATATGCTCTAAACTGATTTTCTGATTCTGTTCGAACATTAATTAATGTTGATGTTTGGCGCAACTTGTCCCAATCTTTTTCACCAATCAAATTGAATCGAGAGCCTGAGTCGATCAGCATTGATCGATGAATTTTTACAATTCCCTATACAACAAATTATGTTTCCACTTGACGGGTTTTCAAAATCTTCTGTGACTTGAAAACAATAGTTCTCATCATGGTTATAACTTGATTTTTCTCTATCTACAAACCTTACGTTTGATGACCTTTTTTTCTTAAAGGCAAACTCATCTTCAAATGTGTTCTTGCGCTTGTCGAATTTCGTTTTACATTTCTTTGCAAAATGTCCCAAAAATCCACATTTATTGTATTTGCTTGTCTTAGCTGGACAGTAATTACTATTTGGTAAGTGACCCACTCGACCACATCTGTGACATTCCCTATCGTCGGAAGGACTATTTCGTTTATCAACAGGACGAATGCTGTTGATACCAATTGATGAAGGAGTTAAATTCATCGACTCTGTCTGGTTTGCAATCTGCTAATGTACTTGACACATTTCTAAAACTTCTGCTAAAGAATGTTCTCTTTCCAATAAACGTTTCTTTAAATCTCTAGATGCCCATCCGTCTATAACTTTGTCTTTAATATTAATTTCAAGAACTTCTTGTTTTGTTTCACCAAAGGAACATTTAGCTGCTTGATTGCGGAGCCGTAAAAGAAACTTATTGAAACTTTCCCCCTCATCTGGCTTGAGCGTTCTGAACAAGTGTCTTTCAAACGTCGAATTTCTTTTTGGAGAAAAATATTCATTTAATGTTCTTACCAACACCTTGAATACATCTTCAGCAGCAGTATCGCCAACCGCAGCAGCGTCGACTAATGCTCCAGGAATATTAAAAATGACCTCTTGTAACTGGGGTCCTCCTAAATGTAGGAGCTTATTTTTCTTTTTAACGGGATCAGTTATATCTTCAGAGTCCAAGTAAAGAGAAAATGAACGAAACCACTTTTCCCATTCCGATCTCATTAAAGATTTATCAATGGCCTCACAAAGGAAAGGCTTTATTCCTGAATCAGTCATTGTATTTTTTTTTTATAATTTCGTGGTTACAATTTAATGTATACCCAATCCTGCAATTGCATTTAATTTTTAAAAACACATATGTAATGCATCCAATTGAATAGACATACCTCTTGATTGACTCTTTTTTTCAACATCGCAATTTAATGCCTTTTTCTAACAATTTAATGTTATACCAATCCTGCAATTTAATGCAATTATTAAAAGTCTATTCTTCCCTTTATCGCAATTTAATGCCTTAGTTCAACAATTGAATGTCACAGAAAATTTCTTCCATAAGGGCAATTAAGATGTTATTTTTTTAACAAACTTAGTTTCTTGATATCGTGAATAATAATCAATTATAACAAAAACAAAATCATGATTCAGTAATGGACCCAATAAATCCATAGCAACACATTGCCAAGGCCCGTCCGGAAAGGCATGTCGCTGCATAGGCACTGGTGGAGTCGCCCTAGAAACTAAGAGACAAGTTCGTGGCCTAGTGCCAATACTCTGGGTCGAAGCGATTTTGGTATGACAAGTCTCGAGGCACGAAGTAAAATATTTCCCAAAGTACAAAGTTCAAACCGAAATGGAAACAACTCATTTTAACCCATCTTTCAATTCTAGCAGGAGGTTTGGAGGTAGGCTTGAATATAGCCTCCAAAGGTTTGTGATCCGTTGCAAGTTCAAACTCTATTCCAGCAACGCCAAACTCTCTTTTTCAGTCTGAGAATATCTCCTTTCCACTGCAGAGAGACTTTTGCTGGCAAAAGAAATAACTTCAGGGCATCCTTCATAGAACTGTAAAAGAACTGCTCCCAATGCTACAGGGCTTGCATCAGCAACTAAACGAGTACGGTTCTTGGGGTTAAAATAAGCCAAAGTCGGTATTTTCGCCAAAGACTCTTTTAAACGTTTAAAAGCAAATTCTTCTTTCTCACCCCAAATAAACGGTTTTTGGGTCAAGTTTTTGGAAAAAAAACTTCAACTTATGAACTTTCCACATGCACTTGTCCTTATTGAGAGTAATATTCATATCTTTAAAAAAATTTAGCCCTAACGTCAATTCTCTGTCATGTTCCTCGTCAGTGAGTCCAAAAACTATTACATCGTCCAAATTATTCAACGCATTTTGACAAGGAGCCTATATGTTTCCATTGTCTTTTGAAATATCTCGGGAGCTGAATTTACTCCAAATAGTAATCGCTTATAGAAAAACAATCCTTTATGTGTAATGAATGTAGTTATCTCTCGACTGTCTCCAGCCAATTCAAGTTGATGATGTGCGTTCTTAAGATATAAACGAGATAAATACTGAGCACCTTTCAGTTTCGTCATTAGCGTATCAAAAGTAGGAAGTGGATAATTTTTCTTAATGTGCTCGACGCATGTCTACGCACATACGAATATCTCCATCCTCCTTAAAGACTACCACTATAGGTGAGATCCATGAACTTGGATCGTAAACAGGCTGAATAATTTCCTTTTCGACTGCACTTTGAGCTTATATTCCACCTTTTCTTCCGGAATACAGCGCAATGGTTGTTGTACTGGCTTAACTGCTTTATCTATACTTAAATGTACTTGTATTCCTTTCATCTTTGGAAAAAAAAACTTTGGTCATCCAGGTGATTTACATGAACTCCTAGTTTTAATACTTTCAATTTAAGTGCGGTATCGCGCCCCAACAGAGACTGTGTTCCATTCTTAATGACATTGAATGACGCTATCGACTCTTTGCGATAGTCAACGCGTATAGGAACCTCAAAAACAGCTCTTACCTCAAGCAACCCTTCAGCTGCATATGCTCTAAACTGATTTTCTGATTCTGTTCGAACATTAATTAATGTTGATGTTTGGCGCAACTTGTCCCAATCTTTTTCACCAATCAAATTGAATCGAGAGCCTGAGTCGATCAGCATTGATCGATGAATTTTTACAATTCCCTATACAACAAATTATGTTTCCACTTGACGGGTTTTCAAAATCTTCTGTGACTTGAAAACAATAGTTCTCATCATGGTTATAACTTGATTTTTCTCTATCTACAAACCTTACGTTTGATGACCTTTTTTTCTTAAAGGCAAACTCATCTTCAAATGTGTTCTTGCGCTTGTCGAATTTCGTTTTACATTTCTTTGCAAAATGTCCCAAAAATCCACATTTATTGTATTTGCTTGTCTTAGCTGGACAGTAATTACTATTTGGTAAGTGACCCACTCGACCACATCTGTGACATTCCCTATCGTCGGAAGGACTATTTCGTTTATCAACAGGACGAATGCTGTTGATACCAATTGATGAAGGAGTTAAATTCATCGACTCTGTCTGGTTTGCAATCTGCTAATGTACTTGACACATTTCTAAAACTTCTGCTAAAGAATGTTCTCTTTCCAATAAACGTTTCTTTAAATCTCTAGATGCCCATCCGTCTATAACTTTGTCTTTAATATTAATTTCAAGAACTTCTTGTTTTGTTTCACCAAAGGAACATTTAGCTGCTTGATTGCGGAGCCGTAAAAGAAACTTATTGAAACTTTCCCCCTCATCTGGCTTGAGCGTTCTGAACAAGTGTCTTTCAATCGTCGAATTTCTTTTTGGAGAAAAATATTCATTTAATGTTCTTACCAACACCTTGAATACATCTTCAGCAGCAGTATCGCCAACCGCAGCAGCGTCGACAATTGAATGTCACAGAAAATTTCTTCCATAAGGGCAATTAAGATGTTATTTTTTTAACAAACTTAGTTTCTTGATATCGTGAATAATAATCAATTATAACAAAAACAAAATCATGATTCAGTAATGGACCCAATAAATCCATAGCAACACATTGCCAAGGCCCGTCCGGAAAGGCATGTCGCTGCATAGGCACTGGTGGAGTCGCCCTAGAAACTAAGAGACAAGTTCGTGGCCTAGTGCCAATACTCTGGGTCGAAGCGATTTTGGTATGACAAGTCTCGAGGCACGAAGTAAAATATTTCCCAAAGTACAAAGTTCAAACCGAAATGGAAACAACTCATTTTAACCCATCTTTCAATTCTAGCAGGAGGTTTGGAGGTAGGCTTGAATATAGCCTCCAAAGGTTTGTGATCCGTTGCAAGTTCAAACTCTATTCCAGCAACGCCAAACTCTCTTTTTCAGTCTGAGAATATCTCCTTTCCACTGCAGAGAGACTTTTGCTGGCAAAAGAAATAACTTCAGGGCATCCTTCATAGAACTGTAAAAGAACTGCTCCCAATGCTACAGGGCTTGCATCAGCAACTAAACGAGTACGGTTCTTGGGGTTGAAATAAGCCAAAGTCGGTATTTTCGCCAAAGACTCTTTTAAACGTTTAAAAGCAAATTCTTCTTTCTCACCCCAAATAAACGGTTTTTGGGTCAAGTTTTTGGAAAAAAAACTTCAACTTATGAACTTTCCACATGCACTTGTCCTTATTGAGAGTAATATTCATATCTTTAAAAAAATTTAGCACTAACGTCAATTCTCTGTCATGTTCCTCGTCAGTGAGTCCAAAAACTATTACATCGTCCAAATTATTCAACGCATTTTGACAAGGAGCCTATATGTTTTCCATTGTCTTTTGAAATATCTCGGGAGCTGAATTTACTCCAAATAGTAATCGCTTATAGCAAAACAATCCTTTATGTGTAATGAATGTAGTTATCTCTCGACTGTCTCCCACCAATTCAAGTTGATGATGTGCGTTCTTAAGATATAAACGATATAAATACTGAGCACCTTTCAGTTTCGTCATTAGCGTATCAAAAGTAGGAAGTGGATAATTTTTCTTAATGTGCTCGACGCATGTCTACGCACATACGAATATCTCCATCCTCCTTAAAGACTACCACTATAGGTGAGATGTTGTACTGGCTTAACTGCTTTATCTATACTTAAATGTACTTGTATTCCTTTCATCTTTGGAAAAAAAACTTTGGTCATCCAGGTGATTTACATGAACTCCTAGTTTTAATACTTTCAATTTAAGTGCGGTATCGCGCCCCAACAGAGACTGTGTTCCATTCTTAATGACATTGAATGACGCTATCGACTCTTTGCGATAGTCAACGCGTATAGGAACCTCAAAAACAGCTCTTACCTCAAGCAACCCTTCAGCTGCATATGCTCTAAACTGATTTTCTGATTCTGTTCGAACATTAATTAATGTTGATGTTTGGCGCAACTTGTCCCAATCTTTTTCACCAATCAAATTGAATCGAGAGCCTGAGTCGATCAGCATTGATCGATGAATTTTTACAATTCCCTATACAACAAATTATGTTTCCACTTGACGGGTTTTCAAAATCTTCTGTGACTTGAAAACAATAGTTCTCATCATGGTTATAACTTGATTTTTCTCTATCTACAAACCTTACGTTTGATGACCTTTTTTTCTTAAAGGCAAACTCATCTTCAAATGTGTTCTTGCGCTTGTCGAATTTCGTTTTACATTTCTTTGCAAAATGTCCCAAAAATCCACATTTATTGTATTTGCTTGTCTTAGCTGGACAGTAATTACTATTTGGTAAGTGACCCACTCGACCACATCTGTGACATTCCCTATCGTCGGAAGGACTATTTCGTTTATCAACAGGACGAATGCTGTTGATACCAATTGATGAAGGAGTTAAATTCATCGACTCTGTCTGGTTTGCAATCTGCTAATGTACTTGACACATTTCTAAAACTTCTGCTAAAGAATGTTCTCTTTCCAATAAACGTTTCTTTAAATCTCTAGATGCCCATCCGTCTATAACTTTGTCTTTAATATTAATTTCAAGAACTTCTTGTTTTGTTTCACCAAAGGAACATTTAGCTGCTTAATTGCGGAGCCGTAAAAGAAACTTATTGAAACTTTCCCCCTCATCTGGCTTGAGCGTTCTGAACAAGTGTCTTTCAATCGTCGAATTTCTTTTTGGAGAAAAATATTCATTTAATGTTCTTACCAACACCTTGAATACATCTTCAGCAGCAGTATCGCCAACCGCAGCAGCGTCGACTAATGCTCCAGGAATATTAAAAATGACCTCTTGTAACTGGGGTCCTCCTAAATGTAGGAGCTTATTTTTCTTTTTAACGGGATCAGTTATATCTTCAGAGTCCAAGTAAAGAGAAAATGAACGAAACCACTTTTCCCATTCCGATCTCATTAAAGATTTATCAATGGCCTCACAAAGGAAAGGCTTTATTCCTGAATCAGTCATTGTATTTTTTTTTATAATTGCGTGGTTACAATTTAATGTATACCCAATCTGCAATTGCATTTAATTTTTAAAAACACATATGTAATGCATCCAATTGAATAGACATACCTCTTGATTCACTCTTTTTTTTCAACATCGCAATTTAATGCCTTTTTCTAACAATTTAATGTTATACCAATCCTGCAATTTAATGCAATTATTAAAAGTCTATTCTTCCCTTTATCGCAATTTAATGCCTTAGTTCAACAATTGAATGTCACAGAAAATTTCTTCCATAAGGGCAATTAAGATGTTATTTTTTTAACAAACTTAGTTTCTTGATATCGTGAATAATAATCAATTATAACAAAAACAAAATCATGATTCAGTAATGGACCCAATAAATCCATAGCAACACATTGCCAAGGCCCGTCCGGAAAGGCATGTCGCTGCATAGGCACTGGTGGAGTCGCCCTAGAAACTAAGAGACAAGTTCGTGGCCTAGTGCCAATACTCTGGGTCGAAGCGATTTTGGTATGACAAGTCTCGAGGCACGAAGTAAAATATTTCCCAAAGTACAAAGTTCAAACCGAAATGGAAACAACTCATTTTAACCCATCTTTCAATTCTAGCAGGAGGTTTGGAGGTAGGCTTGAATATAGCCTCCAAAGGTTTGTGATCCGTTGCAAGTTCAAACTCTATTCCAGCAACGCCAAACTCTCTTTTTCAGTCTGAGAATATCTCCTTTCCACTGCAGAGAGACTTTTGCTGGCAAAAGAAATAACTTCAGGGCATCCTTCATAGAACTGTAAAAGAACTGCTCCCAATGCTACAGGGCTTGCATCAGCAACTAAACGAGTACGGTTCTTGGGGTTGAAATAAGCCAAAGTCGGTATTTTCGCCAAAGACTCTTTTAAACGTTTAAAAGCAAATTCTTCTTTCTCACCCCAAATAAACGGTTTTTGGGTCAAGTTTTTGGAAAAAAAACTTCAACTTATGAACTTTCCACATGCACTTGTCCTTATTGAGAGTAATATTCATATCTTTAAAAAAATTTAGCCCTAACGTCAATTCTCTGTCATGTTCCTCGTCAGTGAGTCCAAAAACTATTACATCGTCCAAATTATTCAACGCATTTTGACAAGGAGCCTATATGTTTCCATTGTCTTTTGAAATATCTCGGGAGCTGAATTTACTCCAAATAGTAATCGCTTATAGAAAAACAATCCTTTATGTGTAATGAATGTAGTTATCTCTCGACTGTCTCCAGCCAATTCAAGTTGATGATGTGCGTTCTTAAGATATAAACGAGATAAATACTGAGCACCTTTCAGTTTCGTCATTAGCGTATCAAAAGTAGGAAGTGGATAATTTTTCTTAATGTGCTCGACGCATGTCTACGCACATTCGAATATCTCCATCCTCCTTAAAGACTACCACTATAGGTGAGATCCATGAACTTGGATCGTAAACAGGCTGAATAATTTCCTTTTCGACTGCACTTTGAGCTTATATTCCACCTTTTCTTCCGGAATACGGCGCAATGGTTGTTGTACTGGCTTAACTGCTTCATCTATACTTAAATGTACTTGTATTCCTTTCATCTTTGGAAAAAAACTTTGGTCATCCAGGTGATTTACATGAACTCCTAGTTTTAATACTTTCAATTTAAGTGCGGTATCGCGCCCCAACAGAGACTGTGTTCCATTCTTAATGACATAGAATGACGCTATCGACTCTTTGCGATAGTCAACGCGTATAGGAACCTCAAAAACAGCTCTTACCTCAAGCAACCCTTCAGCTGCATATGCTCTAAACTGATTTTCTGATTCTGTTCGAACATTAATTAATGTTGATGTTTGGCGCAACTTGTCCCAATCTTTTTCACCAATCAAATTGAATCGAGAGCCTGAGTCGATCAGCATTGATCGATGAATTTTTACAATTCCCTATACAACAAATTATGTTTCCACTTGACGGGTTTTCAAAATCTTCTGTGACTTGAAAACAATAGTTCTCATCATGGTTATAACTTGATTTTTCTCTATCTACAAACCTTACGTTTGATGACCTTTTTTTCTTAAAGTCAAACTCATCTTCAAATGTGTTCTTGCGCTTGTCGAATTTCGTTTTACATTTCTTTGCAAAATGTCCCAAAAATCCACATTTATTGTATTTGCTTGTCTTAGCTGGACAGTAATTACTATTTGGTAAGTGACCCACTCGACCACATCTGTGACATTCCCTATCGTCGGAAGGACTATTTCGTTTATCAACAGGACGAATGCTGTTGATACCAATTGATGAAGGAGTTAAATTCATCGACTCTGTCTGGTTTGCAATCTGCTAATGTACTTGACACATTTCTAAAACTTCTGCTAAAGAATGTTCTCTTTCCAATAAACGTTTCTTTAAATCTCTAGATGCCCATCCGTCTATAACTTTGTCTTTAATATTAATTTCAAGAACTTCTTGTTTTGTTTCACCAAAGGAACATTTAGCTGCTTGATTGCGGAGCCGTAAAAGAAACTTATTGAAACTTTCCCCCTCATCTGGCTTGAGCGTTCTGAACAAGTGTCTTTCAAACGTCGAATTTCTTTTTGGAGAAAAATATTCATTTAATGTTCTTACCAACACCTTGAATACATCTTCAGCAGCAGTATCGCCAACCGCAGCAGCGTCGACTAATGCTCCAGGAATATTAAAAATGACCTCTTGTAACTGGGGTCCTCCTAAATGTAGGAGCTTATTTTTCTTTTTAACGGGATCAGTTATATCTTCAGAGTCCAAGTAAAGAGAAAATGAACGAAACCACTTTTCCCATTCCGATCTCATTAAAGATTTATCAATGGCCTCACAAAGGAAAGGCTTTATTCCTGAATCAGTCATTGTATTTTTTTTTTTATAATTTCGTGGTTACAATTTAATGTATACCCAATCCTGCAATTGCATTTAATTTTTAAAAACACATATGTAATGCATCCAATTGAATAGACATACCTCTTGATTGACTCTTTTTTTTCAACATCGCAATTTAATGCCTTTTTCTAACAATTTAATGTTATACCAATCCCGCAATTTAATGCAATTATTAAAAGTCTATTCTTCCCTTTATCGCAATTTAATGCCTTAGTTCAACAATTGAATGTCACAGAAAATTTCTTCCATAAGGGCAATTAAGATGTTATTTTTTTAACAAACTTAGTTTCTTGATATCGTGAATAATAATCAATTATAACAAAAACAAAATCATGATTCAGTAATGGACCCAATAAATCCATAGCAACACATTGCCAAGGCCCGTCCGGAAAGGCATGTCGCTGCATAGGCACTGGTGGAGTCGCCCTAGAAACTAAGAGACAAGTTCGTGGCCTAGTGCCAATACTCTGGGTCGAAGCGATTTTGGTATGACAAGTCTCGAGGCACGAAGTAAAATATTTCCCAAAGTACAAAGTTCAAACCGAAATGGAAACAACTCATTTTAACCCATCTTTCAATTCTAGCAGGAGGTTTGGAGGTAGGCTTGAATATAGCCTCCAAAGGTTTGTGATCCGTTGCAAGTTCAAACTCTATTCCAGCAACGCCAAACTCTCTTTTTCAGTCTGAGAATATCTCCTTTCCACTGCAGAGAGACTTTTGCTGGCAAAAGAAATAACTTCAGGGCATCCTTCATAGAACTGTAAAAGAACTGCTCCCAATGCTACAGGGCTTGCATCAGCAACTAAACGAGTACGGTTCTTGGGGTTGAAATAAGCCAAAGTCGGTATTTTCGCCAAAGACTCTTTTAAACGTTTAAAAGCAAATTCTTCTTTCTCACCCCAAATAAACGGTTTTTGGGTCAAGTTTTTGGAAAAAAAACTTCAACTTATGAACTTTCCACATGCACTTGTCCTTATTGAGAGTAATATTCATATCTTTAAAAAAATTTAGCCCTAACGTCAATTCTCTGTCATGTTCCTCGTCAGTGAGTCCAAAAACTATTACATCGTCCAAATTATTCAACGCATTTTGACAAGGAGCCTATATGTTTCCATTGTCTTTTGAAATATCTCGGGAGCTGAATTTACTCCAAATAGTAATCGCTCATAGAAAAACAATCCTTTATGTGTAATGAATGTAGTTATCTCTCGACTGTCTCCAGCCAATTCAAGTTGATGATGTGCGTTCTTAAGATATAAACGAGATAAATACTGAGCACCTTTCAGTTTCGTCATTAGCGTATCAAAAGTAGGAAGTGGATAATTTTTCTTAATGTGCTCGACGCATGTCTACGCACATACGAATATCTCCATCCTCCTTAAAGACTACCACTATAGGTGAGATCCATGAACTTGGATCGTAAACAGGCTGAATAATTTCCTTTTCGACTGCACTTTGAGCTTATATTCCACCTTTTCTTCCGGAATACAGCGCAATGGTTGTTGTACTGGCTTAACTGCTTTATCTATACTTAAATGTACTTGTATTCCTTTCATCTTTGGAAAAAAAACTTTGGTCATCCAGGTGATTTACATGAACTCCTAGTTTTAATACTTTCAATTTAAGTGCGGTATCGCGCCCCAACAGAGACTGTGTTCCATTCTTAATGACATTGAATGACGCTATCGACTCTTTGCGATAGTCAACGCGTATAGGAACCTCAAAAACAGCTCTTACCTCAAGCAACCCTTCAGCTGCATATGCTCTAAACTGATTTTCTGATTCTGTTCGAACATTAATTAATGTTGATGTTTGGCGCAACTTGTCCCAATCTTTTTCACCAATCAAATTGAATCGAGAGCCTGAGTCGATCAGCATTGATCGATGAATTTTTACAATTCCCTATACAACAAATTATGTTTCCACTTGACGGGTTTTCAAAATCTTCTGTGACTTGAAAACAATAGTTCTCATCATGGTTATAACTTGATTTTTCTCTATCTACAAACCTTACGTTTGATGACCTTTTTTTCTTAAAGGCAAACTCATCTTCAAATGCGTTCTTGCGCTTGTCGAATTTCGTTTTACATTTCTTTGCAAAATGTCCCAAAAATCCACATTTATTGTATTTGCTTGTCTTAGCTGGACAGTAATTACTATTTGGTAAGTGACCCACTCGACCACATCTGTGACATTCCCTATCGTCGGAAGGACTATTTCGTTTATCAACAGGACGAATGCTGTTGATACCAATTGATGAAGGAGTTAAATTCATCGACTCTGTCTGGTTTGCAATCTGCTAATGTACTTGACACATTTCTAAAACTTCTGCTAAAGAATGTTCTCTTTCCAATAAACGTTTCTTTAAATCTCTAGATGCCCATCCGTCTATAACTTTGTCTTTAATATTAATTTCAAGAACTTCTTGTTTTGTTTCACCAAAGGAACATTTAGCTGCTTGATTGCGGAGCCGTAAAAGAAACTTATTGAAACTTTCCCCCTCATCTGGCTTGAGCGTTCTGAACAAGTGTCTTTCAATCGTCGAATTTCTTTTTGGAGAAAAATATTCATTTAATGTTCTTACCAACACCTTGAATACATCTTCAGCAGCAGTATCGCCAACCGCAGCAGCGTCGACTAATGCTCCAGGAATATTAAAAATGACCTCTTGTAACTGGGGTCCTCCTAAATGTAGGAGCTTATTTTTCTTTTTAACGGGATCAGTTATATCTTCAGAGTCCAAGTAAAGAGAAAATGAACGAAACCACTTTTCCCATTCCGATCTCATTAAAGATTTATCAATGGCCTCACAAAGGAAAGGCTTTATTCCTGAATCAGTCATTGTATTTTTTTTTTATAATTTCGTGGTTACAATTTAATGTATACCCAATCCTGCAATTGCATTTAATTTTTAAAAACACATATGTAATGCATCCAATTGAATAGACATACCTCTTGATTGACTCTTTTTTTTCAACATCGCAATTTAATGCCTTTTTCTAACAATTTAATGTTATACCAATCCTGCAATTTAATGCAATTATTAAAAGTCTATTCTTCCCTTTATCGCAATTTAATGCCTTAGTTCAACAATTGAATGTCACAGAAAATTTCTTCCATAAGGGCAATTAAGATGTTATTTTTTTAACAAACTTAGTTTCTTGATATCGTGAATAATAATCAATTATAACAAAAACAAAATCATGATTCAGTAATGGACCCAATAAATCCATAGCAACACATTGCCAAGGCCCGTCCGGAAAGGCATGTCGCTGCATAGGCACTGGTGGAGTCGCCCTAGAAACTAAGAGACAAGTTCGTGGCCTAGTGCCAATACTCTGGGTCGAAGCGATTTTGGTATGACAAGTCTCGAGGCACGAAGTAAAATATTTCCCAAAGTACAAAGTTCAAACCGAAATGGAAACAACTCATTTTAACCCATCTTTCAATTCTAGCAGGAGGTTTGGAGGAAGGCTTGAATATAGCCTCCAAAGGTTTGTGATCCGTTGCAAGTTCAAACTCTATTCCAGCAACGCCAAACTCTCTTTTTCAGTCTGAGAATATCTCCTTTCCACTGCAGAGAGACTTTTGCTGGCAAAAGAAATAACTTCAGGGCATCCTTCATAGAACTGTAAAAGAACTGCTCCCAATGCTACAGGGCTTGCATCAGCAACTAAACGAGTACGGTTCTTGGGGTTGAAATAAGCCAAAGTCGGTATTTTCGCCAAAGACTCTTTTAAACGTTTAAAAGCAAATTCTTCTTTCTCACCCCAAATAAACGGTTTTTGGGTCAAGTTTTTGGAAAAAAAACTTCAACTTATGAACTTTCCACATGCACTTGTCCTTATTGAGAGTAATATTCATATCTTTAAAAAAATTTAGCACTAACGTCAATTCTCTGTCATGTTCCTCGTCAGTGAGTCCAAAAACTATTACATCGTCCAAATTATTCAACGCATTTTGACAAGGAGCCTATATGTTTTCCATTGTCTTTTGAAATATCTCGGGAGCTGAATTTACTCCAAATAGTAATCGCTTATAGCAAAACAATCCTTTATGTGTAATGAATGTAGTTATCTCTCGACTGTCTCCCACCAATTCAAGTTGATGATGTGCGTTCTTAAGATATAAACGATATAAATACTGAGCACCTTTCAGTTTCGTCATTAGCGTATCAAAAGTAGGAAGTGGATAATTTTTCTTAATGTGCTCGACGCATGTCTACGCACATACGAATATCTCCATCCTCCTTAAAGACTACCACTATAGGTGAGATCCATGAACTTGGATCGTAAACAGGCTGAATAATTTCCTTTTCGACTGCACTTTGAGCTTATATTCCACCTTTTCTTCCGGAATACAGCGCAATGGTTGTTGTACTGGCTTAACTGCTTTATCTATACTTAAATGTACTTGTATTCCTTTCATCTTTGGAAAAAAAACTTTGGTCATCCAGGTGATTTACATGAACTCCTAGTTTTAATACTTTCAATTTAAGTGCGGTATCGCGCCCCAACAGAGACTGTGTTCCATTCTTAATGACATTGAATGACGCTATCGACTCTTTGCGATAGTCAACGCGTATAGGAACCTCAAAAACAGCTCTTACCTCAAGCAACCCTTCAGCTGCATATGCTCTAAACTGATTTTCTGATTCTGTTCGAACATTAATTAATGTTGATGTTTGGCGCAACTTGTCCCAATCTTTTTCACCAATCAAATTGAATCGAGAGCCTGAGTCGATCAGCATTGATCGATGAATTTTTACAATTCCCTATACAACAAATTATGTTTCCACTTGACGGGTTTTCAAAATCTTCTGTGACTTGAAAACAATAGTTCTCATCATGGTTATAACTTGATTTTTCTCTATCTACAAACCTTACGTTTGATGACCTTTTTTTCTTAAAGGCAAACTCATCTTCAAATGTGTTCTTGCGCTTGTCGAATTTCGTTTTACATTTCTTTGCAAAATGTCCCAAAAATCCACATTTATTGTATTTGCTTGTCTTAGCTGGACAGTAATTACTATTTGGTAAGTGACCCACTCGACCACATCTGTGACATTCCCTATCGTCGGAAGGACTATTTCGTTTATCAACAGGACGAATGCTGTTGATACCAATTGATGAAGGAGTTAAATTCATCGACTCTGTCTGGTTTGCAATCTGCTAATGTACTTGACACATTTCTAAAACTTCTGCTAAAGAATGTTCTCTTTCCAATAAACGTTTCTTTAAATCTCTAGATGCCCATCCGTCTATAACTTTGTCTTTAATATTAATTTCAAGAACTTCTTGTTTTGTTTCACCAAAGGAACATTTAGCTGCTTGATTGCGGAGCCGTAAAAGAAACTTATTGAAACTTTCCCCCTCATCTGGCTTGAGCGTTCTGAACAAGTGTCTTTCAATCGTCGAATTTCTTTTTGGAGAAAAATATTCATTTAATGTTCTTACCAACACCTTGAATACATCTTCAGCAGCAGTATCGCCAACCGCAGCAGCGTCGACTAATGCTCCAGGAATATTAAAAATGACCTCTTGTAACTGGGGTTCCTAAATGTAGGAGCTTATTTTTCTTTTTAACGGGATCAGTTATATCTTCAGAGTCCAAGTAAAGAGAAAATGAACGAAACCACTTTTCCCATTCCGATCTCATTAAAGATTTATCAATGGCCTCACAAAGGAAAGGCTTTATTCCTGAATCAGTCATTGTATTTTTTTTTTATAATTTCGTGGTTACAATTTAATGTATACCCAATCCTGCAATTGCATTTAATTTTTAAAAACACATATGTAATGCATCCAATTGAATAGACATACCTCTTGATTGACTCTTTTTTTTCAACATCGCAATTTAATGCCTTTTTCTAACAATTTAATGTTATACCAATCCTGCAATTTAATGCAATTATTAAAAGTCTATTCTTCCCTTTATCGCAATTTAATGCCTTAGTTCAACAATTGAATGTCACAGAAAATTTCTTCCATAAGGGCAATTAAGATGTTATTTTTTTAACAAACTTAGTTTCTTGATATCGTGAATAATAATCAATTATAACAAAAACAAAATCATGATTCAGTAATGGACCCAATAAATCCATAGCAACACATTGCCAAGGCCCGTCCGGAAAGGCATGTCGCTGCATAGGCACTGGTGGAGTCGCCCTAGAAACTAAGAGACAAGTTCGTGGCCTAGTGCCAATACTCTGGGTCGAAGCGATTTTGGTATGACAAGTCTCGAGGCACGAAGTAAAATATTTCCCAAAGTACAAAGTTCAAACCGAAATGGAAACAACTCATTTTAACCCATCTTTCAATTCTAGCAGGAGGTTTGGAGGTAGGCTTGAATATAGTCTCCAAAGGTTTGTGATCCGTTGCAAGTTCAAACTCTATTCCAGCAACGCCAAACTCTCTTTTTCAGTCTGAGAATATCTCCTTTCCACTGCAGAGAGACTTTTGCTGGCAAAAGAAATAACTTCAGGGCATCCTTCATAGAACTGTAAAAGAACTGCTCCCAATGCTACAGGGCTTGCATCAGCAACTAAACGAGTACGGTTCTTGGGGTTGAAATAAGCCAAAGTCGGTATTTTCGCCAAAGACTCTTTTAAACGTTTAAAAGCAAATTCTTCTTTCTCACCCCAAATAAACGGTTTTTGGGTCAAGTTTTTGGAAAAAAACTTCAACTTATGAACTTTCCACATGCACTTGTCCTTATTGAGAGTAATATTCATATCTTTAAAAAAAATTAGCACTAACGTCAATTCTCTGTCATGTTCCTCGTCAGTGAGTCCAAAAACTATTACATCGTCCAAATTATTCAACGCATTTTGACAAGGAGCCTATATGTTTTCCATTGTCTTTTGAAATATCTCGGGAGCTGAATTTACTCCAAATAGTAATCGCTTATAGCAAAACAATCCTTTATGTGTAATGAATGTAGTTATCTCTCGACTGTCTCCCACCAATTCAAGTTGATGATGTGCGTTCTTAAGATATAAACGATATAAATACTGAGCACCTTTCAGTTTCGTCATTAGCGTATCAAAAGTAGGAAGTGGATAATTTTTCTTAATGTGCTCGACGCATGTCTACGCACATACGAATATCTCCATCCTCCTTAAAGACTACCACTATAGGTGAGATCCATGAACTTGGATCGTAAACAGGCTGAATAATTTCTTTTTCGACTGCACTTTGAGCTTATATTCCACCTTTTCTTCCGGAATACGGCGCAATGGTTGTTGTACTGGCTTAACTGCTTTATCTATACTTAAATGTACTTGTATTCCTTTCATCTTTGGAAAAAAACTTTGGTCATCCAGGTGATTTACATGAACTCTTAGTTTTAATACTTTCAATTTAAGTGCGGTATCGCGCCCCAACAGAGACTGTGTTCCATTCTTAATGACATAGAATGACGCTATCGACTCTTTGCGATAGTCAACGCGTATAGGAACCTCAAAAACAGCTCTTACCTCAAGCAACCCTTCAGCTGCATATGCTCTAAACTGATTTTCTGATTCTGTTCGAACATTAATTAATGTTGATGTTTGGCGCAACTTGTCCCAATCTTTTTCACCAATCAAATTGAATCTAGAGCCTGAGTCGATCAGCACTGATCGATGAATTTTTACAATTCCCTATACAACAAATTATGTTTCCACTTGACGGGTTTTCAAAATCTTCTGTGACTTGAAAACAATAGTTCTCATCATGGTTATAACTTGATTTTTCTCTATCTACAAACCTTACGTTTGATGACCTTTTTTTCTTAAAGGCAAACTCATCTTCAAATGTGTTCTTGCGCTTGTCGAATTTCGTTTTACATTTCTTTGCAAAATGTCCCAAAAATCCACATTTATTGTATTTGCTTGTCTTAGCTGGACAGTAATTACTATTTGGTAAGTGACCCACTCGACCACATCTGTGACATTCCCTATCGTCGGAAGGACTATTTCGTTTATCAACAGGACGAATGCTGTTGATACCAATTGATGAAGGAGTTAAATTCATCGAGTCTGTCTGGTTTGCAATCTGCTAATGTACTTGACACATTTCTAAAACTTCTGCTAAAGAATGTTCTCTTTCCAATAAACGTTTCTTTAAATCTCTAGATGCCCATCCGTCTATAACTTTGTCTTTAATATTAATTTCAAGAACTTCTTGTTTTGTTTCACCAAAGGAACATTTAGCTGCTTGATTGCGGAGCCGTAAAAGAAACTTATTGAAACTTTCCCCCTCATCTGGCTTGAGCGTTCTGAACAAGTGTCTTTCAAACGTCGAATTTCTTTTTGGAGAAAAATATTCATTTAATGTTCTTACCAACACCTTGAATACATCTTCAGCAGCAGTATCGCCAACCGCAGCAGCGTCGACTAATGCTCCAGGAATATTAAAAATGACCTCTTGTAACTGGGGTCCTCCTAAATGTAGGAGCTTATTTTTCTTTTTAACGGGATCAGTTATATCTTCAGAGCCCAAGTAAAGAGAAAATGAACGAAACCACTTTTCCCATTCCGATCTCATTAAAGATTTATCAATGGCCTCACAAAGGAAAGGCTTTATTCCTGAATCAGTCATTGTATTTGTTTTTATTATTTCGTGGTTACAATTTAATGTATACCCAATCCTGCAATTGCATTTAATTTTTAAAAACACATATGTAATGCATCCAATTGAATAGACATACCTCTTGATTGACTCTTTTTTTTCAACATCGCAATTTAATGCCTTTTTCTAACAATTTAATGTTATACCAATCCTGCAATTTAATGCAATTATTAAAAGTCTATTCTTCCCTTTATCGCAATTTAATGCCTTAGTTCAACAATTGAATGTCACCCTGTATCGATTCTGTTAAAATCACCAAATTTTTTTCTTATTTGTTTTTAACTAAAATAGACAAAAAAAATATTCACCTCGTCGCTAATTGTAATAACCGGAACTAGCTACTTTCAATGAAAAGAATTCTTATCGGTTGCCGAAATAAAACAAAAATATATATATTTATTATTTTTCAAACAAGTAACAAAAAACTGCTTTGATCGAAATAATAAAGTTGGAGTCAAAACATCCTTTGGGTTTATTTACAGTGGCTTACAGTGGTTTATTTTGGTAGTTTTTGCTGTCTTGTTTGTTATTTTAATTTACTTAATGCTGTCAAACGATAATTTTGTCTATCATCAGATGTTTTTAGTTTTTTAATTTGAAAGTAGTTTTCTGTCTGTAAGTAATTAATACTTTCGTCATCAACATTTTAGGTGACCGCTTATCCTAAGAAGGGACGCGAAGCAAGGGCAGCTTAGAGGTCCTTCCATCTTTCCCGATACTCCGGGTCTCGGAAATGTTCTTTATCTGATTCCACCACCTGTTTCTTGGCCTACCAGGCGGACGACGCGCTCGCATCTCGACTAATATAACCTGTCTTGGAAGTCTGTCGGGGGGCATTCGAACAACGTGTCCAAACCATCGAAGAATTGATCGTTCCACTCAGAGAAGAAACTGCTCAATATTATAATTCCTACGAATACCGACGTTTCTCACTCTATCCCCAAGGGTGACACCAGCAACGCACGTCAGAAATCTCATTTCGGCAGCTTGTACTCGCGATCTAATACTTTAGGTCATTTCCCCTAATTTCATGACCATACATGAGGGTTGGAACGAACATTGAATTAAAAACTGAAATCTTTGCATCCACACAGCTTGCTCAGCTTTCCTGATGACCGGCTGACGCAGTTCCTTTACCATTGCTCCAGCTTGGCCAATCCTACAGAATAACCTAGTATCACTCCTTTCATCTTTCGTGAAAAAGACCTCGGGATACTTGAGCTTTTCTACCCGTTTCAATGGGACTCCATTTATGTGCATTATCCAGATATGTGCTGATCCTGGTACGACAAGGAACCCTTTGGAGCTAGGCCTGAGGGGTGTCAGCATGCGAGCGCTCATCACACACTATCTATTTTAAATACGAACACAAAACAATAAAAAAAATTCGAATTTCATTTTAGTTAGGTACTGACAGAATGACTTAACTATTAGTTTTATTTATATAGATCATTAACTGTTGTTTTAGTCCATGAACTTTTCTAAAATTGGAATGATCTATGTCCTATTCTTTTTGGAGCCGAATGCATCAAATAAAAGTTCATTGAAGCCGTTCTTTAGTTGTACAGATGACTTTTTTTATATGTATAGATATTTTAATTAACTCCAATTCCGTTTAGATTTTTGAAATTCAGTATTTCGTATTTATAAGTATATCTGTTAGAGGTTCAACTATTTTTTATTTAAGTTTAAAATGTATATCTTTAATAAAATGTATTATTTACTTTTACAATCAACAAACAAAACCAAAAAGAAAACTCTTCAAAAACAAAATAATAACAAAATACAATTTATTCTTAGTTTAATTAATGTGAAGCCTGTAAACGTTTTTTTTTTTAAAACAAGTTCCTGCAAGTTCACGTAAAACTTAAGCCGCACATTACGTACGAATTAACATATGAAATCATAATGATTCTACGCACATCTGAACAACGCTTATTTTTGCTTATTTCGGCTGTGTATGTTGGCTATTACTATTTATAATTAATTAGGGCAAGCAAATTTTATGGTTTAAGCAAGAAAAATTTCTAAACAGAAGCGCGATCTTCCGTCTGGCTTGTTTACGATTATATTATTAACTTTATTTGTGGGTTGTTATCTTGAAGTTAGCTTGCTTAGAAGGCAAGACCAGCATCACGATAAGTGGTGAAGATCTTCTCAATAGAGTTAACATAAGCCGCTGTCCTCAAGTCAAGACCCAAGTTATAACGCACAGCGGTTTTCATAATAGCACGAGCCGAACGTTCCATAGTATAATCCAGTCCAGAGTGTACAATATCCTTTTCTGAAGCACCAGAGATGCGTTTCTGGAAGGATTCGGAAGGTGTGACCGGAATACGACCGCCGACGCGTCCAAAACGGCGTTCTAAAGATTCCTGAACGGATTCTATAAAATGAGATTAAGGAAATAAAATTATAAGATTGTAAAATAATGTGCAACAAATAAAGGGACAAAACTATTCAATCAAATGCAAATGCAAACAAAGCAAATAACACAATAGAAAATCATGAACAAATGCATGCAGCAAAATAAATGATGATATGGATATGTATTTATATATTATGTAAAAGTTCACATGTATGTACCAGGCGCGTTTAATCAGAGTGTGTCAAGGTGTGCACTGCACACCCACCCAATTTAACAATTTACCCAACATTAATTTTGAACAATATTTGTCCGCAATACATAGAAACCGGTCCGTCTAATCTAATGATCCCACAACAATCGTGCGAACCATTTTTTCTAGGCTTCAATCCCTTCATGAAAATTGCATTGAATCCATTGACAGCATATTTTTATTTAATTCAATTATTCAATTCAATTCAATTTATTTTATTTAATTCCAAGCAATTTAAAAACTAATTAACAATTGTTTTATATTAAAAAATAGAGCGGAAGCAAATAATAATGTTAATTTCGTAACTCTGGGAGTTAGTGTGGAATGACATCTGAATTCTAGATTTCAATTCAAACAAAAATAAAAATATGAACATCTGATGTGGGGTGACATTCGATGCTAATGTTAATAAAATCAAAAATTAATTTTTTTTTTGATTGCACTATCAGATCTGTGATGTAGGGTGCTTAAAGCAAGCAGCAACTACAAGCAGAAAATTTCCAAGCAAAATATTGCTTACACAGGCTCATCAACTAGTGCAGGTGTTAGTGGTTAATGTAACGATCACTTAACACATACACAACAATTAAGAAAATAGGAAAAAATTATTAAAATAGATACACATAAAGAAAGAAAATTACAATTGCTTAAGCAGCTTTTTCAGTGTCGCTTTGTCAATATTGAAATCTAGAACACTACTATATAAATTGTACAGGGTACTCATGCGTGTAATAGGCTCATGCATGCCGTAATTCGATATATGATTCGGAACGTTTAACAGATTGATATTACGTAGGTTATAAGAGCCACCACGAAATTTAAATTTAAAAGAGGACAAGAGGTCAGGTGCGTCAATGTGACCTAACAATATTTGCTGAATAAAAACGAGATCGGTGTTAATACGTCTTTGAGACAGGCTCTGCAGATTAAGTAATTTTAGCCTCTGGGAATAAGGTGGAAGGTGAAATGGATCTTCCTAAGGAAGGCCTCTTAGAGCAAAGCGGATAAATCTCCTCTGAATAGCCTCAATCCTATCAGCATAACAAATTTGGGATGGTGTCCAAACCTGTGAAGCATATTCGAGGTGTGGGCTTACGAAACTATTGTACAGCGAAAGAGTTGCATAAGGATTATTAAATTCCTTAGCCCATCTTTTAATAAACCCCAGCATACAGTTAGACTTATTAACGACATGATTAATGTGTTCGGAAAAGTAAGATCGGAGCTAAAGAAAACACCAAGATCACTTAATCGAAAGACACGACACAGGATGTGGTTGTTTATTGCATATGAGAACTCCGTCGGCGTACGTTTTTTTGAGAACGTCATAACCTGACACTTATTTGGGTTAAGTGTGAGTCCATTTTTATCACACCAGATGGTGAAACTGTCGATGTCTGACTGCAAAAAACTATGGTCCGACACTGACTTTATTGTTTTTGATATTTTCATATCATCGGCATATGCAAGAATATCACTATGTTTCACACTTGACGGGAAATCATTAATTGAGAGTATAAAGAGAAGAGGACCAAGATGGCTCCTTGGGGAACACCTGATACCGGGGAAAAGATATTTGATTTAGTCCCTCTGAAATTTACTTGATAAGTTCTCGAGTGAAGATAAGATATAATCCAAGATATGAAATTAGGTGGGAAACCTAGCGATGTAAGTTCAAAAACAATAATTTCATGTGAAATTAGATCAAAAGCTTTTGAAAAGTCTGTGTAAATACAGTCAACTTCAAATTGACTCTCCAGAGCGTTGGTACACTTGCTGTGAAAGGACACGAGGTTAGTGACAGTGGATCTGTTTCTCACAAAGCCATGTTGTTCTCTACAAATGATATTGCGACAGAAAAAGACAAGACTATCACAAACAACTTGCTCGAAAAGTTTCGGTATGGATGATAGCTTTGCAATTGGTCTGTAATTTGACACATCACACTTATCTCCCTTTTTTAAAACAGGGGTTATATACGATAGCTTCCAAGCGTTTGGAAAAATTCCAGAAGAAAGCGACAGCTTAAATAGCTGTTGGAGGGGAAAGGCAAGTATATCCTTACATTCTTTTAACAAAATAGGTGGAATCCCGTCTGGTCCTGCAGAACAATCCTCTTTAAGATTAGACATAAACTCTTTAATAGACTCAAAAGCAACTGGTATTCCATTAAAGCTGACTTGTGCTGAATGCTTAAGATATTCAAAGTATTCCGTGTCGACAGGAAACGGACCATCTCTGAACGATTTAGAAAAGTTGTGAGCGAAGAAATTACAAATCACGGCAGGGTCATTAGATGAGTTACTGTTATACGTTAAATTCGCTGGATATCCATCCGTCTTTCTCTTCGAATTGACGAATTTCCAAAATTTATATGGATTAGATTTAAATGATGCTCCCATTTGAGAGATATAATTGTTATATAGATAGTCCGAAAGAGCTTTGAATTCCTCAAAAATTACTATGAATCTTTCGAGGTCTGTATGATTTAAACTTTTTATATATAATTTCCAAGCCTTGTTTCGTTTGTTACGCAAGGATCTAAGTTCACTAGTATACCAGGGACGGTCACAAATTTCGTTTTTCTTTAATTTTCTAGGAATAATATTACCTATGGAGGTATTCAAAATAGAATAAAAATTATCCACGCAGTAGTCTACATCAGAAGAGTTCGTAACGTTAGAAATACCTAACCTGGTTAACTCTTCTGAGAGAGCGTGAAAGTTAGCCTTTTTGAAATCAAAAATGTATGAACGATCATATGAATTATTATTCTCATGAATGAGACCGTTCAAGTCAAGAAATACATCCAGTGGTGGATGGTGATTATCTATTTTAGTAATGTTGCATGTGGACTTACAGGCAACAGTACTAACAGCGTCTGATGAAAAGATTAAATCGAGAATTCGATTATTAATATTTTTGATACAGCTTATTTGCTGTAAGTCAGAGGAAAGAATATTGTCTAGTTTTTTTAGTGCCGTTTGAGCAGAGGAAACACATGGAATAAAATACGTACTATCGTCTGAAGGTACCCATTTTAGAGGACTAAAGTTAAAGTCACCAACTAGGAGAACAGTACTATTGCAACATGAAAGGCTGAAAATATAATCGAGGGCTTTTGCTAGCTCCGAGTATATTTCAGCAGAGCTATCGGGAGGGATATATGTGTTTACAACATATACAAAATAGGGCTTGAAATCAAGTTTTACACATACAATTTCCATATTGACAGAAAAGGGGAAGGGAACTTTCGACGAAGTAATGTGTTTCCGAACAGCGGTGAGAACTCCTCCACCCAATGCTTTCAAATCGTCCTTATGACGTACTAGAAACGTCATAAGGACGATTTAGAATAAGGATTATGATCCTTATTCTATGTACTAGAAACTCATTATTAAAGAGCTCCGCGTCAGTTATACTAGCATTGAGCCAAGTTTCAGTCAAAACAATGACGTCATGAGGAAAAACCATTGAATTTTTAAATACATCTTCCGATATGTGTTTGCTGCGGATCGATCAAACATTCTGATAGAAGCAGCTAAGCCTGCTGCTTAGTTTTTTGAAAAGATGTTTTGTTTACTCTGTGGCTTAGTTTTTGTGGATCGATATGTAAATTCCTTGACCAGAGTGTTAGTTGGCCAGATTGTGCTCTTACAAATAGAGTCGAAAAGAGCGGGTGGGGATACTAATTTAAACGACGACACAAAGCTGTTTTGCTTACTGAGTTTCGTGCATTTGACAATAGAATCAGTAGAGATGATTTTTTGTGAAATCAGATGATGAACAACTTCATCAGCAGTAGTTCCCGGTTTAAGCCTAGAAACAAAGATTATTTTTGGCTTAGGCACAGATTGTAAAGAATTGGAGGGTAAGTTGGAAACAGGGGCTGTAATATCTTGAGAAGCACTACTAATTAACAAAGGCGATGAGTTTGAAGAGACTTCAATGATTGATTTCTTATTACGGGTCCTCAAGTTAGGACGTTTAGGTTCAATGTTAGTTTTAGTCTGGCGATTCGCGTTTTCCGAAAGGGGACTTAGCACAGTCAAAGGGGCTGCCGACGATGTGGAAGCGATATCGTCATTAGGTAATGACAGAGATAAGCAAGGAGAAAGAGGAAGAGCTTTTGTCGAGGTAGAGACGTCGATTTTCTGAGTGTTAAAAGATGAAGATAGGGGGTCAGGATCTGTTTCAGTGGCTGCATCAGTAGAATAACTGACACTGGAAAGCGATGAGACGTTAGTCACAGCTGAATTAAAACTATCAAGCAAGTCATTGAAATTCTTCGACAGTTTTTTGATGTCATGCTTAAAGGATGACAATTTAAAAGACAGTTGGGACAGGGAAATCTTACGACAAGGCTGACAATACCAGAAAGCTAGCTCAGATGAGTTGACTTTTTCAAGAAACGCGGCAGTTGAGCCAACGCATTTAGCATGAAAGTGGTTACCACAAGGACCATGGCAAGTATATAGAGGGGCATTGATTTTGCTATAGCAACATTTTCCGGCTGAACAGGCCATTTCGAGAAAAAAAAATTTTTGGTATTAAAAGGACCTAGTAACGAATAATTCGAAAGTTAAAATATTTTGAACAAACCACTACACCAAGAAATAAAAAAAAAAATCTTCGAAACGACCGCGGGATTCGAACCTAGACTTTCGGAGAATAACAACTTCGTCAACATAACACCCTACCTTTGCGCCACTAAGTCGCTAAAACTTCACTGCCAAAAACAAGGACATCAAAGTATATTATAAGCTATATTTAATTTAATGTTACAGTGAAAGCTTTAGACACAGATAGTGATTTACTGGAAATTAATGTAAAACAGCGTGTGGTAAAAACGTATAAGAGTTGAGAAAATAATACGTATGTATGTGTTAGAAAGAACTTAGGTGAATGCAGTTTTGAAAAGCTTTAGGGAGAGGAGTAAATATAATAAAAAAAAACCGCTTACCACTAAGCAGGGAAAGAATAAAAATTCAATTTCACACAAGAAATTTTTAATTATCATGCACAAATTACACAAACTATAGACTTTAGAGAAGAGATTCTAGAAGAAGAAATACAGTGTGCATGCAAAAACGTAGGTATACAAAAATTTAACAGGTAAAATCAAAGAAAATAAACAAAAAAAAAACAATTGCACGGAGCACTTTGTAATAACAAGACTGTAGACCACAAGACTGTCACAAGACTGAGTGTACATAGTATCTTCATTTGTGTACATAGTATCTTCAATAAAGTATTTAGGAGAGAGAACAAAAAAGTAATTCAAAAGGCTAAGATAATATTAAAAATTAATTTGAAATATAAAAAAAAAACTGACAAAACAATAAAATAACAGACTTAGCTTGTGCTGGTGATCAAGTCATGCACCTCAACATTGATTCTATTGTATTATATTCGAATTCGATTTAAAATAGCCAGTCCTTGACTCTATTAAGAAAAGATGGAGAATTATTAATTGTCCTGATGAAAGATGGAAGCTTGTTAAACATTTTAGGGGCTGTTATGGTGTAGAAGTTTGAAAAGTGAGTTGTGTTGGCAAAATGAACGATGGCAAGATGCATGTTATTTACACGTAGATTGTAGAGTTGAGAATTTCTGCAAGGCATGTTGCCACTACGCTTGAAAAATTCCCTTAGCACTTTGAAAATGTAAAGCTGTCTTGTGGGTAAGATGCGCAGTTCTCTATAAAGTAGCCAGCTAGGGGTAAGACGACTACGATTAGTAATAATCCTTATTAAGTGCTTTTGAGCAATCAATAATGATCCAACTGACGTAAAATACGAACCGCCCCAACTGGTTATGCCATATTGCAATTTAGAGTGAGAAAGACCATAGTATACTGACTTTAGAACTTGTTTGGAGCAGAATGGTTTAATAAGATACATTTTTCGTGTCGCCAGGAGCAAATGGGATTTAATTGTGCGAATATGTTCTTTCCAATTTAGATTGTTATCGATTGTCACAACGAGGTATTTAAAATTCTGTACCGACTCAATTTTAAAGCAATTTGCTGAGCACTGGTCGGTCGTTTCAAACAAAATTACATTTTCCACAACTATGTGTAGGCAAGCAGAACTGTTCGCAATCATGTGTATGAAAATAGATATTGAAATCCTGCAAGATGTTTGCCGATATTTCGAAAAACATGATCTTTGTTTTTTCGCTAACAATTAGCTTATGTTCAGCAAACCAAAACCTTAGTGTTTCCAGATCTTCCAAAATCTTCGGAACACATTCAAAAATTGACTTGGATTGATAAGTGAGTGCTACGTCGTCCGCAAAGGCCGTGGAGGATCCATTCATCCATCCTTAGTTTATATCAATAAAGAGTTGATATAAACTAAGAACAATAGAGGGCCAATAACTGAACCTTGTGGTACTCCATTTTTTAAGAAACTGAATTCACTAAAAATTCTATTTACGGAGATTCTTTGCACACTTTAAATATGAAGTGAGCCACTTGTAAAATATTCCCCGGAAGCCAGCTCGATATAACTTCTTAAGGAGTAAGTCATGATCGACCATATCAAATGCTTTGGTCATGTCCAGAAAGAGCGCCATTGTGGAATTGTTACAGTTTATGCTCTCATATAACTGAGAACAAACACAAAGAATAGCGTCCTCCGTTGACATACCCCTTCTGAATCCGAACTGACTTCCGTTAAAAAAGTTGTTTTTATCTAAGAAACCAACGATGCGTGTTTCAATCAGTTTCTCGAAGATTTTAGAGAACGTAGGCAGCAAAGAAATAGGTCTGTAGTTTCCAATATCCTTTTTATTGCCCTTTTCAAAAAGTGGAATAATTTCAGCAGATTTGAGATGAGTGGGAAAGCAATTGCACTGAACACTTAAGTTAAATAGGTAGCATAAAACATCAACAATATTCAAATCAATTCTTTTTGATAACGAGCTCGATATACCATCACTAGTGCAAGATTTTTTGTTTTCTAAAGTCATTATTTCCTTATAGATTTCGAAAGAAGTAAAAGGTTGAAAAACAAAGCTATTACATTGCATTCTGCCATGAGATCTATCCGAAAATTCGGAGCAACTGCAACTTGAATGATGACCTAAAGATGGCTTTAATTTTTCCGAAATTTCAGAGAAGTAAGAATTAAATCTAGTTGAGATACTTTTCGGATCTGTTTAAATAAAACACCACCAGTTTCCAGACTATCAATATTATTTTTTTGTTTATTTTTGCCAAGAATCTCGTTCACTATGTTCCATTCCTTTTTAACATTACCCTTGGCACGTTGGAATGAATCAAGGTAAAACTTATTGCGCGTTTCCTCAGTATTTTTTCGGACCAGTTTACAGAGCTTATTATAATAATATTTAAGTTTAGGGTTTAGTGGGTGTTTTCTGCACTTAGCTGCAATTTTATTTTTCCTTTTCACCAAATTCAAAAGACTATGGGTCATCCAAGGCTTCAAAAAGTTATTTTTGCAACTAACGGGTAGGACGCACAGTCTTGAACATGTTTTTGTAATATTTGAAGAAAAATATCAAAAGCAGATGACGGATTACTTTCTAAAAAGATTGGTGTCCAGAATTCATACTTTAAACGTTCGTTTAACAAATTGTAGTCAATTCTATGGATTTTCCTAATCTTAGTGATAGGGCTTTTCATTACTGAACTGTTCCTCATGCACAGCGCGACCATAGAATGATCTGTAAGTTTTCAATCGTTCACTACACCATAAAATAATTTTTTATTGTTTTTACGAAGACGCATAAAAATGTGGTCAATGCAGGTCTTTGCTGAATTGGTTACTCGGGTATGCTCGTTTATGTAGCTTTTAAGCCCATTTGAAGCCATGAGAAACAGATATTTTTCTGTGTCCCTGTCAGATTCATTTAATATGTCTATGTTAAAATCACCTGCGACAGTAAAGTTTCTGTCCTTACTGTCGCAAAGCGCGTTAGTGAATTCTTCAATAAAATCACCTTTACTAAATTCATGCAATCTGTATACACACAACATTGTATAAGCCTCATTCTGAAAATCTAACGAAAGCTTTACTGCATCAGCGCTATGCAAATTAAGCTCAGAGCGATTGCGTACACAACCATCCTTTACAAAAGCAATTACACCACCGGCTGCATAATTATCATTGAAGTTACCAAAGGGAGTATAACCCGGTATATCGTAAGAGTCTATCAAAATCAAATTCCACTTTGGGTGGCAAAAAAATTATGAGCTTCTATTTGACTAGGGAAACCCTCTTTCTTCAATCAGGTGAGGATGCAATTAAAATATTACATTCTTTCCATATTTTAGGTGCAACGACAATTTAAATTTCGATGGGATCATTAGTTTAGATTTCTTAAAAAAATATTCTGGTATAATCGATTACGAGGAAAACACTCTTAAGATATATCCCTTTTCCCCTTATAATTCTACTGTGATATGCAACTCAGGGGAAGTTCTAAGTAATATTCCGAATACTGAGAGAAATCTTGTCAAATCTAATTGCTGATTCTAAAACACTGATTCTAAAACAGTGGAAACAGACTTAGCAACTGCGCATTCAGACCTTTCTATTGAAGGAAAAGAACAAGTTAACAACACTGAATCGGCAACCTCAATATACAACCCTGGGAAAAACATAATTCCAAGTCCAGAGGATAATGAGAAAATGCCACATCAGATTATCAAACCGTTAAAAGAATTTAGTGAAAAGCAAGCTGATGCCAATCAGGTTACGATGAATCGGTATAATCTAAATCCAAGTAACGAAATCGGAGAAGACACTAAGAAAAATTTCTTAACGATAAGAAAACGAATTCAACAAGTCTTAAAAATTCCATTTAACGAAAAATTTTATAAAAATAAATTCGAGGATATTATTATCAAGAAGGATGAAATAGTCCGCGATACATTAATAGGCGAAACATAGTAAGACCCAAGAATTTTAAAATTAGAGTCCTCTTCCTCAATACGTTCGCTTGAATTCAATTTTACGAACTTCACACCACTTTTGCAACCCCCAGAAACATACATTAGCTTTAAAAGCACCAATTGGGACACTTTCAGATATGATCTGCATAATGGCCTCTCTCAAATTCATATACCTTCCGAAAGAAATGCAACCAATTCTGAAATAGACGCACTTATAGGTCAAATAAATACAAAGCTTTCTTCGAGTATCGAAAGAAATTCCGAAAGATGCCATACGCGAAATTTAAGATATCATAACATCTCTGATTTCACAAAAAAGCTATTGAAACTACGAAACACATGGCTACAAAAACTAAAGAGAGTATTCCATCGCCATCTTAATAGGGCCAATTCGGAATACCAACAATTGCATTCCAGAATCCAGTGTGAGTAAAATAATCAAGGACAGGGTAACCACAGAACTCAATGAAAGTTTCAAAAAAAAATTGGAGAATATAAGACCATCACCCCAAGCTTTTAAGAAAATAGATCAAATAACTGGTAGGAAACTCTTCGGCACGGATATTCGCAAGGAGGCGCTGAGCCATAACGGTAAAAACTTAGATAGTTAGGAAAGCAAGTTGGAAGCTTTTTCAAATTTTTCTAGCTCATTTTTAAAAATTCAGATTTCACTTAGGTCAATAATAACAGGCAAATTTTCAAATGATTCAAGTTGACTCAGAAAAATCAAAGAATTTTTTCTCATACTGCGAATGTTCTGATGCAGACAAAATATTTTAGCACAATTAAGAGAGAGGACTGGGTATTCACATGCATTAAACTAAAGAAAACGGAACGAAACTAAGAGAACTCATAATTTACCAAAATCAGCAGCGCAAACTATTTTGATTGGATTGTCACCCTCCTTCTTCCGCAAACAAACAATTCCATTTCTGACCCACACATATGCGTACCCCTTCTCCCTTTTTAGCGACAATGCAGTGTTGAGTAGATGACGTGTCACGTAAGTTAAGCAGTCATTTAAGAACATCTTCTCCGGTTCACCATCAGCGTGCAGTTGCAGTAGTGACGTAGTTAGCTGTATTTTTTTTGTCTCTTTTTGCTTGCATCACATTCTCTTTACACAGGCGAGAGACAAATTTGACGTGAAGAATATTTCTTTTAAGCTGCTGTTGTTGATTACTGTTTGATGCACTAGTTTGCCGCTTAGCGATCTGCTTCGTGTAGCATAGGTCGTTGTCCTCTCTTTTTACATCACACAGTAACCCATTACGAAAAATCTTTAGAGCCGAATCAATGTAAGAAGTCTCATTGCCACAATCCGGAACGTTGAAAATCTCCACTGAATTGGCTATTATTTGTCGTTCAAGGTGATCGACTTTCGTCTCCAGTAGACGAATTTTTTGTTGAGATTCGTTGTACTTGCTTTGCATTTCATCTATTTGTTGCCTTTGAATCTGTTTAAGTTCTAGTATTTCGGCATAAACCATTTCAATTGTAATGCTTGGTTACCCTTTTAAGCAGGAATGGAGCATATTAAGTTTGATACAGGCGAAAATGGAACTTAGATAAATAACAACGTTAGACCCCCACGATCTAAGGGCATATGATCGAGACCGAATCCTGAGTCAAATGAGACGTGTCCGTCCGTCTGTATATCATCAATTTTTAGGCCTTATATTTTAAGCTAGAAATCTCGAATATCGTACGTAAGTTTTCTTTCATCCGAAGCAATACAATTGTTAAAATTTTTTACTTCCACCCACAGACACGCCCAATAATCGGTCTAAATGTTCAACTACCTCCAGTGCTTTTAAAACTTTAAGACGTTGTGAATAGCTCAAATTTAAACTTTTGCATCTCCCAATGGTTGTTAGACATAAAAAGGTAAAACAAAAGCGCAGACCTTCCCTATTGGGCATGGCATCGGTTTAAAGAATCATCCTTCTAATCGAAATTTTTTTACTAAATAGGCATGTTATGCCAAATGTTATGTCAAATGTAAGACATTTTTGTTCAAAACACCCTGTTGAACCCTGGCCTAGACCCAATTATCAACACAAAGCACAGAGACCTACCTGCTAAGCGTGTGGTAAAATAGGTCATTAGACACACAATAGGCCACAGAAAAATGTTTTAGAAACCTCCCTAGCATTCCTCTTCAACAGATTAAAAGAAAAGTGCAATATTTAACCTGCACGTACTGCAACAAGCGTAACCACGCGTACCAAAACCGTCGTGCCCGACTATGTTCTTTAAATACCCCCCAATATAATAATAACGAGGTATTGAGAAGTAACTCCTCATTCTCAAACCAGATTTCAAATGATAGAAGGCAAGTAAACTTGCACCATGTTCCTCAGCCTGATCAGATTTCTGAAACTAACACGAGAAACGACTCACTTCTCGACTCACATACCAATCTGCTGAGGTCCACCAATAAAAAAGTTTTTCAATGACTATTTCTCTTATCCCCAAAAACGAATTAAATATGATAAGAATCCAATTTTAAAAAGAAAATTCTTATCAATATAAAAACCTAATAATTAACACAGGAGCTGAAATAAGCATACTTAAAAGCTGCAGTTGTCCAGTTTCAAGAGCCAATATAAAAAATTTAATCAAATTCCACTTTGGGTGGCAAAAAAATTATGAGCTTCTATTTGACTAGGGAAACCCTCTTTCTTCAATCAGGTGAGGATGCAATTAAAATATTACATTCTTTCCATATTTTAGGTGCAACGACAATTTAAATTTCGATGGGATCATTAGTTTAGATTTCTTAAAAAAATATTCTGGTATAATCGATTACGAGGAAAACACTCTTAAGATATATCCCTTTTCCCCTTATAATTCTACTGTGATATGCAACTCAGGGGAAGTTCTAAGTAATATTCCGAAGACTGAGAGAAATCTTGTCAAATCTAATTGCTGATTCTAAAACACTGATTCTAAAACAGTGGAAACAGACTTAGCAACTGCGCATTCAGACCTTTCTATTGAAGGAAAAGAACAAGTTAACAACACTGAATCGGCAACCTCAATATACAACCCTGGGAAAAACATAATTCCAAGTCCAGAGGATAATGAGAAAATGCCACATCAGATTATCAAACCGTTAAAAGAATTTAGTGAAAAGCAAGCTGATGCCAATCAGGTTACGATGAATCGGTATAATCTAAATCCAAGTAACGAAATCGGAGAAGACACTAAGAAAAATTTCTTAACGATAAGAAAACGAATTCAACAAGTCTTAAAAATTCCATTTAACGAAAAATTTTATAAAAATAAATTCGAGGATATTATTATCAAGAAGGATGAAATAGTCCGCGATACATTAATAGGCGAAACATAGTAAGACCCAAGAATTTTAAAATTAGAGTCCTCTTCCTCAATACGCTCGCTTGAATTCAATTTTACGAACTTCACACCACTTTTGCAACCCCCAGAAACATACATTAGCTTTAAAAGCACCAATTGGGACACTTTCAGATATGATCTGCATAATGGCCTCTCTCAAATTCATATACCTTCCGAAAGAAATGCAACCAATTCTGAAATAGACGCACTTATAGGTCAAATAAATACAAAGCTTTCTTCGAGTATCGAAAGAAATTCCGAAAGATGCCATACGCGAAATTTAAGATATCATAACATCTCTGATTTCACAAAAAAAGCTATTGAAACTACGAAACACATGGCTACAAAAACTAAAGAGAGTATTCCATCGCCATCTCAATAGGGCAAATTCGGAATACCAACAATTGCATTCCAGAATTCAGTGTGAGTAAAATAATCAAGGACAGGGTAACCACAGAACTCAATGAAAGTTTCAAAAAAAAATTGGAGAATATAAGACCATCACCCCAAGCTTTTAAGAAAATAGATCAAAAAACTGGTAGGAAACTCTTCGGCACGGATATTCGCAAGGAGGCGCTGAGCCATAACGGTAAAAACTTAGATAGTTAGGAAAGCAAGTTGGAAGCTTTTTCAAATTTTTACTCCAATCTATACTGTCACGGGGTGCCGTGGCGTAGTGGTTAGTGTATGTGCTTACTACGCCGGAGGTCTGGGTTCGAATCCTGCCATCGTCACCTAAAAAAAAAAAAGGACTTGTTCTTTTTCACGGTCCCCACCTCCGCGAGGGTCTGACAAGCCCTCCGAGAGTATCATTTGTCTTGAAAAACTTCTCAAGGTGCCGTTCGGATCCGGCAAAAAATTGTAGGTCCCCTTGTATGTAGAGAAACTAACACACACAGCATACATTGTTGAGAAGTTGGCCCTGGTTCACCTCGAGCTGTTGCGCCACTCTATTTATTTATTTTATACTGTCTTAAAACACCAACATTCGATCAGAGGCTCACAAATGAGGTCAATGAAAAAGTCAGTGATTTCTGTCGAGCACAAACCAGTCAACCCTTAAAAAACTTTTCTCCAGTTGAAAATGCAGCAAGTTTAAACGAACCACCCTTTACATCCCCAAGTTTTGTAAATGACCTTAGACTCAACCTTAACAACAAAAAGTCACAGGGTGTTGACAACATATCCAATTTTATTTTAAGGAAATGAATTTTATTTTAAGGAAATGTCCCTACTCCCTTGACGTCTGACAACTATATTTAACCATTGCATTAATAATGGTTACTTTCCCAAAATCTGGAAAATTGCTAAGCTTATACCAATAGCTAAAAGCAAAAATTCAAGGGATATCAAAGACTTTCGCCCAATCTCTTTACTCTCAAATATTGGTAAGCTTTATGAAAGAGTCTTAGCAGAAAATCTGAACAGAGTATGTGAAGAGTTAAATGTTATCCCAAATAATCAGTTTGGGTTTAAAAAAATGCACTCAACAGAGCACGCGTTGCTGGTTCTGCACGACAAAGTCATAAAAAGCTTAAGAAATAAAGAAGTAACCCTATGCTTAGATATAGATCTTGAAAAGGCCTTTGATAACATCTGGCATAAAGGTTTATTATTTAAACTTATTTCCTTAGGCTTTCCAAATTGGCTTACTCGAATAATTCAGAACTTTTTTGAGGACAGATTCACTTCTGTATATATAGGATCGGATTTTTCTGAGCAAATAGCTGTACTGTCGGGTGTAGCCCAGGGTTCAATACTGGGCCCAACTTTGTTCAACATCTTTCTTCACGACTTTCCATTTCATCCAGACTTTTAATGAAAGCAAAGGTAGTAACGTCGAAGTTGAAACCCTTGCATTCCAAGCACTTGCCAGGGAGCACAAAACCTATGGGTTTGGTATTTGGTTTGCGACCTCTCCAACTGTGGCAAAAGAGTTGGAGAGTTTTGAACGAAAAATTCAAGATTTTACAGTGGAAAATTTAGGAGGCCGAATAAGAAATGGTACCAAACAAAACTTTATATGAAATCACTAAAATAACACCTCTTATGGCTTATCAGATCGAGATTTTGTTAAAAAGATTAGAGCGACTCAGCTCACATCCCAATCGCCTAGTATGTGCCGTATTTGATACTAACTGCAATGCTAGCATTATGGATAACTATTACCTTTCGCCTGTTAACCTCCTGCATCCTGCATCTGCCACCACTTTGAGACCAGATACAAATAGAAACCTCATTGTTCCATTTTATGAGAAGACCCTTCCTAGTAACTTTAGAGGGTAAATCGGACTTGCAGTACATACATAGACAATTTGGTTTTAACTGTTTTTGCTCATATAGAAATATATAAGTCAGTAAGGAGATAAAGCTATGTTTAGATATGTACTAATCTTGATGGGTGTCATTGCTGAAAGACTAATTCACCCAATGTATCTGAGGAGAATTTATGCCCCTTGATGATGTGAATTAAATTTATATATTAATGATGTATATTTGATACTCTCCTTTGAGTTTTGTTTTCTTAAGTTTAAGTTTTTATCTCAATTTCAAAAATAGTTTTAAGTGCTCAAAGAAGCAAAGCCGATAATGTACGCCGGGAGCAAGCATACTCTTTAAAACAGTTCCTATTACCACGATTATTTTCAAATTAACATAAATTTATAAATTAATTTAGTCTTATTAAGTTCAGCCAGACATACCAAAAAAAAAAGTCGGCTACCATAATAGTCCTATATTAACAAATCAAATGTACTGATTTAAAAATGTCTCAATAAAAAATTGAATTGAAAAAAAAAATTGAATTGATTCCTCAATACGTTGGAAGACCAAGAAATTAACATTAAAAAAGTGAATAGTTTGTCTGTGACAAATTTCTATATACCCGACCCTATATACCATGTAATACCAAATTTTACAGTTTCTTGGCCCGAATGCATATATTATTTGTATGGGCCACGCCGCGAAAAGTGGGCATGGGCTTCAAAATCAAACCAAAATCAATCAATTGTAACTTCATTAGAATCATCAGAAAGTACGGTAAAAGCGAAAATTATTTCAGAAAAAAAAAAATATAAAATTTTTTTTCTAAAAACGCCTCTTAAAAGTGGCCGGAGCTTAAAACTTTTTATGGAGCAAACTTCTAAAATAGTAATATCTTTAATATTTGTCATATAATTTTTTTTTCGATTTGGAGTCAACTTTCCGAGAAATTGGGTTTTTAAGGATCTAACATGTTAAAAGTGGGCATGGTCGATTGTGGGCCGTCCAATTTTCGCCTTGTTAAAGGTCTTAGGCCAACATTGCTCAGTACCAAAATTTAAGTTCCTATGCCTTGTCTAACTTGACCAAAAGGCATTTTGAAAAAAAAAAGTGAAATAGATGTTGTCCCAGTAGAGGCGTGGCCGTTGAGCCAATTTTCACACTTTGCCTGTGCAATAAAAGAACAAACCCGTGTACCAAGTTTCAGCTCTCTACCTTGATTTTGAAGACCTAAAACCTTCATACAACCTTATTACCACAAAAAACCGTGACGATCAGATACAGAAAAGATTGGAAGAAATAAAGTTAACAATTGACTTAAGCCACTGCAACAAAAACGAACAACACTCAATACTAAATATATGCAGGGAATGCAACGGCCTTTTCTTTCTCAAAGGTGACAAGCTCTCACATACTGACGCAATAGAAGATAATATTATTGCAGATGAAAATAACCCCCCTTCATTCCAAAGTCCCTATAAGCTACCAGAAAGTCAAAAGCAAGGAATCCATCAACAAGTTAATGAAATGCTTGAAGATGAGATAATAAGACCCAGTTTTAGTCCATGGAATTCACCCCTCCTCCTGGTACCGAAGAAATCCGGTAACGTTTAAAAAAATGGAGAGTAGCGGTAGACTTTAGGAAGCTGAACGATTTAACCATAGGTGATGCTCACCCCATGGTGGTCAAAGGATAGACATCTCAAGAGGATACAAGCATCCACAGGCTTTCTAAACCAACCTCTGTCTATCAACTCCTACCTGCCTATTACCTCAACTGGAGATTGGGTTCCAACCCCTTTGGAAGGTTGTTGGGGGTAGCAAACGAGAGAAGTGCCTTAGTGGGAACACTTGCATCCTTGCATCCGGACGGCAGCGGAGGAATTCCCCAGATGGAATCAACGGTGGCGTCCATAGTTCCAGTCAAGCTGAGCTACTTAGTGAACACCTTATATGGGCTACTACGACGTATTCGGAGCTCAGGCCTATAAGGAGCGGGCTATCCGGCTCTCCGTCCTTAGAGCTAAACAAAGGATCTGGTCCTCCAGCTTGGGGGTCGTGCCGTCGGGGTGACTTCCCGGCCACGTAAAGAAACACCAGTCACGAAGCAGAAACAAGCCTCGGATTCGGACGGATTTACTGTTGACGACCAACGCAAACGAGAAAAGGACAACGAGCTCCGGATCTGCACGTGGAATGTTAGGTCCCTTAACAGACCACGTGCAGCCGAGCAACTAACGGAGGCCCTTAACGACGGATTTACTGTTGACGACCAACGCAAACGAGAAAAGGACAACGAGCTCCGGATCTGCACGTGGAATGTAAGGTCCCTCAACAGACCACGTGCAGCCGAGCAACTAACGGAGGCCCTTAACGACTGCAAGGCAGACATTACTTCCATCCAAGAAATGCGGTGGGACGGGCAGGGCAAAAGAAGAATGAAAAACTGCGACTTCTACTACGGCGACTGCTATTGGCATAAAAGCCAGCGCCTATTTGGATGTGGTTTCGTTGTCGGAGACAGACTTAGGCAAAAAGTCTTGAGCTCCAACCCTGTAAGCGAGCGCCTCGCGACGATCCGCATCAAGGCAAAATTCGCCAACATTAGCCTCATATGCGCGCATGTCCCCACAGAGGAAAAAAAATGACGAGACCAAAGATATGTTCTACGAGCACCTGGACAAAACTTATGAGCAGTGCCCTAGCTACGACATTAAGATTGTCCTAGTCGATTTTAATGCCAAGCCAGGAAGGGAGGGCATCTTTGGTCGTACAGCCGGAAAGCATAGCCTGCACGACATGACCTCCGATAACGGATTCAGGCTCATCGACTTTGCTGCGGGGCGACACGTTGTGGTAGCTTGTTCCCGCAACATTCTTGTAGCCAAGGTACGGCTGCGGATATCCCGACCGGCGCCAAGTAATGGAAATACTGTGAGGAAGTTTGACGTCGGACGACTACAATCGCAAGAGATCGCCAGGTCCTTCTCCAATCGAGTCTCTCAAAAGCTTCTGCGAAGTCCTAGCCAGTGGCAACATTGCCAAAATGCCTTCAGAGACTCCGCCTCTGAAGTGCTGGGTTTTACACGGCCACCACAACGAAACCCCTGGTTTGACGATGAATGCCGGCAAGCACATGCAGCTAAACAGGAAGCATACAAAGCGGCGCTGCACAGAAGGTTATAAAGTTTAACCAAAAGATCAAAAGGTCCTGCTAAGGGTATAAACTTCGAACTGAAGCCTGGAACATCGTTCTAGAATCAGTGCAGAGAATTTGGAAAGACCACTTCTGCAGACTGTATAACGGCGAGGACGAACGAAATACCGCTGTCAGGCAGAACGAACCATTCAACCCGGGCGAAGACGTTACCGACGAAGCATACGAACGATACCGCCCACCCGACCTGGCGGAGGTGAAATTAGCTGGGTCTAAGCTCAAGTGCAACAAAGCAGCCGGAGCAGACGGCCTAGCTGCCGAACTTTTTAAATTCGCCGGCGATGAGCTGGTTAGGAGCATGCACCAGCTCATCTGCAAGATATGGTCGGAAGAAAGTATGCCCGACGAATGGAAGCTCAGCATTGTTTGCCCGATCCTGAAGAAAGGAGACTCACTGAGTTGTGCCAACTACAGAGGCATCAGTCTTCTTAACATCGCATACAAGATCTTTTTCGCGATGTTAAGAAGACTGATGCCTCTGTGTGAACGCCTGAAGCCGTTTGTCAACAATCTGATAGGCACATATCAGTGTGGCTATAGGCCAGGAAAGTCCACCATCGATCAAATAATCACACTGCGGCATCTTGGAGAAAACCCAGGAATTCCAAATCGATACACACCACCTCTTCATCGATTTCAAGGCCACACATGAGAGCATCTATAGAGACAAGCTATATAGCGCAATGTCTAGTTTTGGCATCCCTGCCAAACTCGTCAGTCTGTGCAGGATGACGATGGAAAATTCACGCTGCTTCGTCAATCGACAAAGACCTAACTGACCCCTTTAATGTCAAAAAAGGATTTAGACAAGGCGACGCGCTGTCATGCGACTTCTTTAACGTCATACTTGAGAAAATTGTGCAGAACTCTCGCGCCAACACCAGAGGTACAATCTTTCAAAAGTCCGTTCAACTACTCGCATACGCAGACGACATTGACATAATCGGTAAAACAAAGCGTGATGTCAGTGAAGCCTTCGTGAGTTTTGGGACGGAAGCGGCGAATATGGGTTTAGCAGTCAATGAGGGCAAAACCAAGTATATGCTGTCATCAAGAAAAGACATCCAACACCGACGTCTTGGACAAAACATCACCATCGACAGCTATAACTTTGAGGTAGTTAGGGACTTTGTCTACCTAGGTTCCGCTATCAATTCAGACAATGACACCAGCGCTGAAATCAAACGAAGGATAACTCTTGCCAATCGCTGTTTCTTTGGGCTAAGAAGGCAATTGAGTAGCAAAGCCCTCTCTCGAGCAACTAAAGTGTCCATGTATAAGACCCTCATCATCCCAGTCCTGCTTTACGGTGCAGAAGCATGGACCCTGTCAAAGGCGGATGAAAACACTTTAGGCTGCTTCGAGAGGAAAATTCTTTGGACGATTTACGGTCCCGTCTGCATAGACGGAGAGTGGAGGAGGAGATATAACATCGAACTGTACGGGCTGTACAGCGATACCGACCTAGCCAAAAGAGTCAAAACACAACGTCTACGATGGCTGGGTCATCTAGAGCGGATGGACACCAACGCCCCGGCCCGGAAAATCTTCGAATCCACACCGCAGGGACGACGCGGTAGAGGAGCACCGAGACTCAGGTGGCGCACGCAAGTGGAAGGGGACCTCAGCCAACTTCGCGTGCGAAACTGGAGACGGCTAGCTAGGGACAGAGCTGGCTGGCGAAGCTTGTTGGCTGAGGCCCAGGTCCACCCCGGACTGTAGCGCCACCTTAAGTAAGTAAGATGCTCACCCACTACCAAACATAAGCGAAACCTTCGATCCGCTGGGTAAATCAAAACTTTTCAGCAAGTTGGATCTAGCCAAAGGATTTCACCAAATCCTAGTAGCTAAGACACAGCAGAAACCGCTTTCAGCTCACCTTTCGGTCACTATGAATATAATCGTATGCCATTTAGACTTAGAAATGCTCCAGCTACAATCCAGCGACTTATCAACAATGTTTTCATGAGTCTGCAAAGTATTGAATGCTTTGTTTACGTTGATGATATCGTAGTTTATGGGTATGACCTTTTGGACCACAACAAAATCCAAGTTACAACCAGAAAAGTGTAATTTTACGAAAAAGGAATTAGTTTACCTAGGTCACTTAATTCCAGAGAACGGAATAACGCCAGACCAAGAAAAAGTCAAGGATTTGCCGGATATTACAGAAAATTTGTCCCTAACTTCGCTGAACTTGCAAAACCACTGACTAAACACTTGAAAATAATGCTGATTTTAAGTGGGATGCCTTTTGTGACGAGTCTTTTAGAACTTTAAAAGAGAAAAATTACCAAACTCGAAATGATGCATAAAATAGGTATACCACGTCCGAAAAGAAATTGTAAGCTATCGTATATGCTTTAAAACAATTTCGAATTTTATGGAAGAAAATTTACGATCTATACTGATCATAATAACCTAGTACGGGTAATAGGACAAAACAACCCAACTTCTAGGCTGATTCACTGGCGCATTCTAATGGAGGAATACGAATTTAAAATTATTGATAAATCAGGTAAATGTGTTTGCAGATGTACTTAGTTTAAAAATAAGCGAAAAGAACGAAAATAAGGTACATATTAGCAAATCAAAAACGACTTGCAACAGAACAAAAATGAAGAAGACAGTACAAATACAACAAAAGATGTACCTACACCAGGACAAATTCCGAATTGTATTATAAAAGAAAAAGTAGAACCAGTATTCTCAAATAACAGAGCCTCTTTCAAAGTCATACTACTGCCCATTATGGATTCTCTGGACGAAGTCGTAAAAAAAACAAATACCCAATTTTAAAAAACCCAATATCGGGGAAGCGTTTATCAAAAGGCAAATAAATAACTTACTTCTTGTCATCACCTTACTCATTCCTCTAAGAAGTACAACGTATCGAGAAATAACGATAAATTGCATTAAAGAGATCTTACTAAAATGTCGAGAAGAGAAAATCTCAAGCATTAGCATTATCCGTGCCTTTGAATAAACAACACAAAAGCGAAATAAAAAATATAATACATTAAAGTTTTTCAGGCTGACACTCCTCACGCCTAGCTCCAGGGCACCCTTTGGAGCTAGGCTTGAGCGGTGTCAGCACGAAAAAGGTTGCCCTGGAGCTAGGCCTGAGGGGTATCAGCATGCGAGCGCTTAATGGCCGGAATGTCCCGCTCGGCATCCGACCGGGTTCAACCCGAAGAAGTTACGAGCAGTCCGGCAATGGTGACCCTATCAATTATGGGGGCGGAAGGGGACAGCGCTAAGCCAAAATGAGGGCTTAGATCTCATTTAGTCTACAAATCAACAACGGCAGCAACTTAAAATTGACACATGGAATGTCTCATCGCTAACGGAGAAGGAACCTGAACTGGTTGAGGAGGCTAAAAAGTATCAGCTCGATGCTACTGGCAACTCCTGAACTAAGTGAAAAGGTTTCGGAATCAGAGACTTCGCTGATGGGTGGAGACTTTTCTGGTCTTGCGTCTTACATAACATGTCTGCACCTGCGGGTGTGGGGATACTCACAAGCCGTCGGGTGTCGGAAAACGTACAGTTTATTCCGAGTTTATTCCGTTAGGAGGGAGGGTTTTGATCTAAAAGCTTAAGCCTGAGAGATTGACTTTGGCTCTAGTGCAGGTGTAGGCAGTGGCCACCAACCTAGAGTCAAAGTATTTGGCCTTCATGAACGAAGTTGATGCTGGCCTGAATAGAGTGGCAGGAATGTACTTCTTTCTCTTGATGGGTGACTTCAATGCTCACGTGGGTGATTGGGAGGTACGGTTACCCGGATCAAAACAGGAATGAAGGGAACTTGTTGGACTTTTGCTGTGCTTGTGGCCTGTCCATCATAAGCACCTTTTTCCCACACAAAGACATTCACAAATACACTTGGTACAGGCACAGTTCAAATCAGAGATCTTTGATTGATTTCTTTGTGATACCATGGTGTGTTAAAACTAAGATTCTTAAACACAGTTAAGAATCTTCTCCCTAAGAAAGGGGCGTGGCATCTACCCCTTTTTATCAGAAGTGGTATACACGTGTTGATTGCATTTTCATATTAAAAATTTGGTTTATACTTAAAAACGCCACTCAAGTGGCGAAAATTTAACCACTTGAGTTGATAGCTTACGCACATTCAACTGATCACCACCTATTTTTGTGCAAATTTCGCTTTAGCGACAGTATTCCTTTGCCTACTAGACGAAATCCAAGACGGGTGACCCGCATACGGTGGGAAGGGTTACAGGATGCTGAATCTGATTGCAGGGAGCGATTTGCACGGCACGTTTCGGAGAAGTTTAAACAAATTCCAACTGACCTTTGAAATGTGGAGGAAGAATGGTAGTAGTTTTTATCGGCAGTCATTGCCTCTGCAAGAAATGTTTGTGGAGTGAAGCGGCTTGGTGTGGCGGCTGGTGGTGAGAAAAAAACTGGGTGGTTTAAGACTCCGGGAGTTCAAGAAGCCACCAGAGACAAGAAGAGAGCCTATATATTGTGGATTGAATATAAGAACTCTATTTCTCGAGCCCGATACACTGAGGCGCGAAGAACTTCCAATATGGCGGTCAGAATAGCCAAAGAACAGGCATGGAAAAAGTTCGCCGAGAGGTTGGAGCACGATTACAGATCAGCAAACAAGACATTTTGGCAGGCTGAAAAGCGGTGAAGCTGGGATGAAAATAAACGTGAGCAAATCAGAAGTGATGGTTGTTTCTCCTGTGCAGTGTACCCTGCACATTAATGGAGTTCCAGTTTTATTTCTCGCCAGAGGAGCACCCCAACATTCACACCAGCGAAGCACCACCAACCACCATGCACCGCAGGACCATCACACCGCAAAAATTTCATGCACCATCACACTCATGAGAAAAATTTCATCGTGTCAGCGACGCCCTATATCTAAATAATCGCCGGCTTAGCACCACGACCACCACACCAGCATACATCCAATAAAAATAAATTACACCACCACATCACACCGCAAAAATTTCATGCACCATTACGATACGACAAACGAAGTTTCATCGTATTAGCGACGCCCTACCGTCCAGACAGTCTGCCAGCGGAGCGCCACCATAAAAAAATTCGATCGCTTCACAAACGCGGATAGTCCAGTGAGAAGGTACAAGTGGAGTGCCTTCACCATTTACGCCGTTGCACAATCATCAACAGGGCATTACCAGCGGAGCGCCATCAGCATTGCAACAAAAACAGAGAGAACATGTAGGTTATTTGGACACCCTAGATGAGAGTGGGCTGTGGTGCATATGGTAGCACCTATGAACGACGATTGGCCTGGATTCGAATCCGGGTCCAACCAACCATCTTTTTTTATGTTTTTTTTATTTTTTGCCAACATGTCTTATTAAGTAAATTATAACAATTATGATGACAACTAAGCCGTACATGCCCCTCTATTCTAACGTTTAGTCGTAGAGTGGAGTTGAAATTTTAGCGGACGGAAATGTCGAAAGAAAAAACCGTGTTCGGTTCACCGGCAGGGTACGATCCTGCAACCTTTAGTTGTCGCGAGTAATGCTCTACCGTTGAGCTACACTGAACACGATTGATTCTTTGTCCAGATTCGAAAAACAGTTTAATGAAAGTCATTCTCTTTATTGGGCAAATTCTTTCTCGTTGTGCGAATATCATAATTTAATAGAATTAAATTAATAGAACCTACAAAATTTTTCTTGGCATGTTTACTGTTCGTGCATAGACGGTAATATTTTTTTGCTACGTAGAAAGGTGGTAAGTGCTCACAGAGGCGTGTGGAATATTTTTTTTCTTTGTGCGCATACGCGCACAATTTTTTTTTTGACACGCGTTAATCAAAAGCATGTAGTTTTGCAAGCCTCACTTAAAACCTTAAGTTAAATACAGTTACAAAAGACAACAGTTAAGCAGTGGTCGTGCGGTGGATCTTCCGATATTTCGGTAATTTTTTTAAAGGCACATTTAGTTGACTTAAAATTTTTAGATTCAATTTCCCCTTGCAAGTTCGGGGTTAGAAGAGCCTTGAGATAAGGTATACCTGTCGTAAGAGCTGACTAAAATCCACCGGAAGAAGTACTCTTTAATGTTTCAACGGATCCTGTCGATGCTGCTCCATTTGGGGCAACTTTTGGCAGTAAGGTTTAAACTTAAAGATGAATCTGAAGGTTAAATAAAAATCCAGAAGCGTCTGTCATACATTGTGCGGCTCACTGGTCGGCGTCTGTTTCCAAAGGGGCGGCTGTATTTAAAAATGAAAATAGAAGTGACTTACCTATTTCTCATAAAAACGACAAGTTAAACCAGTGAGTAAGTTCTACAGTGTGTACGCAGAAGTTACAGTCCGTAAAACGGACCGTTGAAGACCCCATCCTATCCCACATTGTAAAATGCTGATGGCAGTTATTTTTAGACATTTTATAAGTAATGCAAACTTCAAAAAGGGGCGTGGTCCGCCCCTAATTACAAACTATTAATTATAAAATAATTAATAGTTTGTAAACTATTAATTTGTAAAGACTTCAAATCTCCGTGCTTCCTTCTCGAGAAGAGAGATCGGTTTCAAAATAAAAATGCTTTTGGCAATTATTATTGTTTAGTATTATTTTATTTAAGGCCCGCCGTCCAAGCGTAGCTGCAACCTTATGGAATTTTATTTAGTGATTTGACAAAATGCTTTAGTTTGATCGTTTATTTATTTAATTATTTATTATTTAGGTCCGCCGTCCAAGCGTCGCTGCAACCTTTTTGGATTATGTTTGGTGATTAACTGCACACCTCCTCCTTTGATTCCACTCCTTTTATACCCATAATGCCACAAACATCCCTTTCCACTATCTTTAATCTTGCGCAACCTTCTACCATAGTAAAAATGCATTTCCCACAACTTATCATTCACTTTACCAACGCACGCAATTATCATGTCCTAATTTATGTTTATTAGTCCCGAGCCGAACAACGGTCATCTTGCCCTAATTTATGTTCATTACTCTAAAATCGAAACAATGCATATCGTGTCCCAGTTTTGTGTTCATTACCCCTGTGGGTATGGCATCGCGACAAACTGGCGACCTTGCATGTTTTGGATTTTAGGTGTCGATACATTTATTCATGGCTTCATAATATTGCTGATATGCGCTGCGCTTGGTTTCGGTTTATTTGGAATGATCAAAAGGGGAATGACTACGAATATTTAAGTGGAGGATAAGAAGGCGATAAGAGGCGAAGAAGATCATGTACATACTACAATTATAAAATAATTAATAGTTTGTAATTACGTTAGTGGTTAGTGTGTGTGTGTTTACTGCGCCGGAGGTCTGGGTTCGAATCCTGCCATCGTCACCTGCCAAAAAAAAAACTTGTTCTTTTTCACGGCCCCCACCTCCGCGAGGGTCTGACAAGCCCTCCGAGAGTATCAATTGTCTTGAAAAACTTCTCAAAGTGCCGTTCGGATTCGGCAAAAAAAATTGTAGGTCCCCTTGTATGTAAAGAAATTAACACACCAGCATACATTGTTGAGAAGTTGGCCCTGGTTCACCTCGAGCTGTTGCGCCACTCTATTTATTTATATTTATTTATAATTATAAAATACTTCCACAGATATTTCCAAGTTACACTGATATGTACATAAAAATGCAATTTTTCGGTTCAAATTCAATATTTTTGAAAAATCGACCCCTAAAAGGGGGCGTGGCTAAAAACTTTATATGAACAAAGTCTGGACTGAAGTATTGTTTACCTAACCTGCTACTTTTTTTGTTTCATGCTTTCCTAAATTAGGCTCGAGGCCAGTCGAAATTAAGTTTTTCTTGAAAATTTTATTTTCTTCAATTCTGCCTCCAAATGTGACCGGAGCCCAGAGTCTTGTATGAACAAAAAAAAAAACAATTTTTTTTCAATTTCGAGCAAAAATACTGAGTAAACTGCATTTGAAAATTTACCCTTAAAATAGATGCCACGCCCACTAGAGGAGGTTTACCAATTAAATTTGTCTTTTTTGTGTCTTACATTCACTAAGAGATACTAAATGTCAAATTTCAGCCTAATAGAACGTCTTACAGTTTTGAAAACTCTGGAGTTTTGAAAACTCTTGCACATTTAGACCGATTGTGGGCGTGTCTTTGGGCGGATTTCAAAAATGTTTACACTTGTACTGCTTCGCATGACGTACATCTTACGTACGAAGTTTCAGCACCCTAGCTCAAAATTAAAGGCCTAAAAACATGTGACATACAAACGGACGGACGGACATGGCTCATTCGATTCAGAATCCGGTCTCGATCATATGCCCTTAAGGTCTTGGGGGTCTACCATTATTATTTCACCGTGTTACAAACTGTGTGACAAACTTAATATACCTCCTATCCTTAGGGATGGGGTATAAAAAGGGCAATGAACAAAACGAAAGATTTGATTACCCCAGGTGGCAACCCAGCTATTCTGGGGAGAGCCTTTTATTGTTTATAAATCCTTTTAAGAAAAGAACAAAACTAAATCGATCACCACCACCTAGATCAAACATATCCGGAAAAAACAGTCCACCAGCAGGACTCAGTGCAAATTAAGAGCTTAGAAAAGGAGAATAATGAACTCCGAGCTAAGCTTACTGAAATGGAGCGACTTTTCCACGATCTTAAAATGGAAGTTGACTCTCTGCGAAAAGAAATCGAGGATAATAAAAATACTAATAACGAAATAACGATATTAAAAATACTAGTTAACGAAAGACTGTGAGGTAACGAAAGAGTGTGTAACACCGAACCGACCAGCAAGCGAACACTTTACGGACGAGGACGAACTTGCACTTGAGACCGATTCATTTCGGTCATCGATTCAGAAAAGGTCTACCAAGAATTGTAAGGCGAATTCCTCTCCCAAATTAATACAAAAAGAAGATTAGCCCTCTGGCTCAAACAAAGCTAAACCAGAAACGAAAATTCGTCCACCTCCCACAATAAATATCGTCGGTGGAAAGTAAATGTTGACAACGCCGATTCCTATCGCGCGCTATCTCTTAGACTGAATGAAGAAAGAATAGAGTGGTATACTTATCAAAATGAGTATGAAAAACCACTGCGAGTCATTGTTTTGGGGCTCCACCCATCACGTTGTACAAGACGTAAAACCTAAAGGCCTTAAAATTATTGATGCCTTCAATATCATTAAAAAGGAAAAGCAACGCACTGAAGGAGAAAGAGACACTGTGATCAAACGCGGCCTTACAATTTTTATGCTTTCTATTGATATTAATAAAATAAAAATGATACTTAACATTAGGGAAAAACTTCTCAAAGTGCCGTTCGGATTCGGCAAAAAAGTGTAGGTCCCCTTGTATGTAAATAAATTAACACACCAGCATACATTGTTGAGAAGTTGGCCCTGGTTCACCTCGAGCTGTTGCGCCACTCTATTTATTTATTTTTACTTAACATTACGGTTAAAATCAAATCCCATCCAAAAGGGCAATAGGCTGATACCACAGTGTAAGCGATGACTAGAATTCAGGCACACAAGTGCCTACTGCCAAAGAGAACAACGTTGCGTGAAATGTGCCCGAAAACACCTCTCAACAGAGTGCAAAGTTGGCATGAAGGCTCCAGCAGTTTGCGCCAATAGCAACGGAAAACATCCCGCAAACTATCGAAGATGCGAAGTAGCTATAGAGCTGCAAAAAGGACGAGAACCTCTTAAAGAAAATATTCGAGATCAGAATCCAAACCTTGAACGTCCAAAAACTGCTGAAACTCCTAAGCCAAAGACTGCAAAGACGAAAAAGCCGATCAAAAGTGCGAGATTGGCAAAGGAGGCGACGACAAAAGTCGTAAAAGCTTCGCAAAAGAGCGGCTCCAGTTCAAATGCAGCGGAGAGACCGCCACTGGTCGGACGAAAATCATACGCACAGTTTGCGTCAAACGAAAACAAGGCAAGATCGCCACAACAAAGGCATTGTCTCAGATCCTCGCTGTAATCTAGGAAAAACTTGAGAATCAGACTAAGATCAACAAACTTATATTTGACAAACTGAGCAAGCTCGAGTTTAAGCCTCGAAAAAATTGCAAGAGAACATGAATGTGAAAAAGTTATTTAAAATACTAACATGACGAACTAGAAGTATTTCTACGGAAAAATAATATTGATATTTGCATGATTACGGAAACTCACCTTAAAAACGGGTCTGGACCCAAACTTAAAGGTTACTTCGCAAAATTCGAGAGCACTTCAAGAGCACAGAAGTTGAGCTAGACTCTATGCAGATAAATTCAGTTTCTGTAAAAATTGACTGCTTAGATTACAACATTGCATCTCGTTATTTCCCGCCGTGATATAGACTGGCGGAAGACGATCTTGATCGTCTGTATGACTTCATTCGGTCCAATTTTTCATTGGGATGGCTTTAACGCGAAGCATACTTTTTGCGGTTCATCATCATCATCATCGAATGCCGCTTATCCTTTAAAAGGGTTGCGGAGGGAGGGTGGCTAAATGGTCTTTCCATCGTTCTCGATCCTCCGCCACCAACTAAAGAGACTCCGGCGCAATACCCAGGCGGGACTCAGGGAGGTTCTTTACCTGATCCCACCACATGTTTCTTTCTAAACCCCCAACAGGGCACTGAAGATGGCATTCCCACTGCTGACGAGATAAGGGCGGAGAATAGTCCCACAGTAGACGAAGTCACTGAAGCGATTAAATCGCTAAAAGTTGGCAAGTCGGCTGGAGTTGATGAAATCCGGCCAGAAATGCTGAGGGCAATGGGTGAAGAGGGTGTTAAATGGCTAACACGTGTCATTAAGGTGGCCTGGGATAGCGGGAAGGCACCTAGCGATTGGCAAACGGGAGTTATAGTGCCCATTTTCAAAAAAGGGAACAGGATAGATTGCGCCAACTATAGGGGCATAACTCTCTTGAGTCTTCCGGGAAAAGTATTCGAGAAGGTGTTGGAAACGCGTTCCAGAGCTGTAATCGAGCCTTTCTTGCGGGAAGAACAGTGCGGCTTTCGGCCTGTCAGAGGCACAACCGACCAGCTTTTTACTCGGAAGGTTATTCTTGAGAAGGCCTGGGAATATGCCAAACCGGTCTATGCGTGTTTTGTAGATCTGGAAAAGGCGTATGACCGAGTCCCTCGGGATACACTGTGGAGAGTTTTGCAGGACTATGCGCTGAGTGGGCCTCTTCTGAGAGCCATTCAGTCTTTGTATGGAAACTGCAGAAGCTGTGTGCGGATAAATGGCGTCAAATTCCGTCCTTTTGATGTGCGCGTTGGACTTCGCCAGGGCTGTGTTCTGTCGCCGCTCCTTTTCATAGCATATATGGACTGGATGGTGAATCGCAGTCTTGGCGAGCAATGTTTCGAATTGGCTGGCATCAGGATGAGCTATCTGCTTTTCGCAGATGATTTGGCAATCCTTGCATCATCCAAAGAGAAACTTCAACGAGCACTGGATAGGTTTGCAGCCATCTGTGGTGATGCTGGGATGAAAGTAAACGTGAACAAATCGGAAGTGATGGTTGTCTCCCGAACTCCTGTGCAGTGTACCCTGCACATAAATGGAGTTCCATTAAAACAGGTGGAGAAGTTTAAGTATCTCGGGGTCTTTTCCACGAAAGATGGGAGGAGTGATACTGAGTTGTCCTGTAGAATTGGCCAAGCTGGAGCAATAGTAAAGGAACTGCGCCGGCCGGTCATCAGGAAAGCTGAGCTTGGAGTGAAAGCAAAGATCTCAGTTTTTAATTCAGTGTTCGTTCCGACCCTCATCTATGGTCATGAAATTTGGGTAATGACCGAAAGAATTAGATCGCGGGTACAAGCTTCTGAAATGAGATTCCTGAGGTGCGTTGCTGGTGTTACTCTAAGGGATAGAGTGAGAAACGTCAGTATTCGTAGGAATCTTAATGTTGAGCAGCTACTTCTCCGAGTGGAGCGACCGATTCTTCGATGGTTTGGACACGTTGTTCGCATGCCCCCTGACAGACTTCCTAGACAGGTCATGCTAGCCGAGATGCGAGCGCGTCGCCCCCCCGGTAGGCCAAGAAACAGGTGGTGGGATCAGGTAAAGAACCTCTCTGATTCCCGCCTGGGGATTGCGATTCAACGGTCCGTTTTACGGACCGTAACTTCTGCGTACACACTGTAGCACTTACTCTCTGTTTTTTTTTTTTTGTCAGCCTTGCTACCATTTTTTGAAATTTATCCGTTATAATTTTGTTGCAAACATTTTTTTTTGTCAGCCTTGCTACCATTTTTTGAAATTTATCTGTTATAATTTTGTTGCAAACATTCGTTGTTTTTGTAATTTCTGCTGTTTAGTGCTTGGTGTGAATTTATGTTTACTTTTTCCACTAACGCTTGCACTAATTGATGAGCTCGTGGAAGCAATTTCTGCTTGGCAAATTTCTGCGGCAGACATTGTTTGTAATAAACAATCTGCATTCACAGATCTGATAGTGTAATTAAATTCAAGCCAAAAAACATTAATTTTGACTGATCAATAACTTATGAATATTGAACCATAAACTTAACAAACCTATGTCATGATTAATGCCAGCAAGCAAATTGAATGCACTAGGTAAATCATATGCGGTGCCAAGTCGTCCGCGAAATCTGTTATCTTACCCCTAAAATTCTGCGAGAAAATGGGGAGTTGATGATTATCAAGAAAAGGATTGGTTCCAGTACGGAGTCTTGGGGAACACCTTTGTTATTGACCAAGAAGTCACTTATCCATCAATTCTGACTTTTTGAATTCTATCCCTTAAATAAGAGGCAAACCAGCTTAACGTAAAACCTCGGAAACAAGCATGATGCAGTAAATTTAAAAGTAAGTTGTTGATGAGTAACAACAAAAGAAGTTGCATTATTGGAAGCAAAACTAAACTCTGATTTAATTTTTACAATAGTAGTAGAAGGGTCATTAATATATTGATCGAGGCTATAATTTAAATTAAACATTTTTTGACAACAGATTATACATCTTTTAGCGCCTCCAAATCATCCAGTCTACTTTGCGCATTAAAATCTGTGAGTTCTGAAACCACAAATATGTGTTTTTTTTTTTAATTTTAGCATTTTTGGCTTCCATAAATAATAACCTAGTGAAACTTGTGAAAGAATCATTTTTAAATACATTGTTACTACTACCTTCGACAAATAATGATGACACTAGCTTCTTTTAAACATATTTCTTGCTCTCCATCACTCTTTGTTTTACTTGTTTAGATGAGAAATGCAAAAAGATAACATCACTGCTACTGTTGATAGTTTTGCTGTCGGCTGATTTAAGGTCAGTTATTTTTTTCCATGCACGCTTTATGTAGCACTTCTGAATATCGTTCGAAAAGACGATTACATTAAGAGCATTATCAAAAAGAGTTTGTACACGCTCCAATACATTCTCCTTGTTGACATCAGGCACTTTATATATTTCAAAGCAATTCTCCAATTATAACTTTTAAGGCTTTGGCGGTTGTTAGACATAAATTTAAAGGCTTTGAGATATACCGCGTTAAAAATAAAGTATAAGTGCAAACCGTACTCACCCCGTACGTTTCGCTTAAGTTACATTAAGCGTGGTCACCGGGAAAACCGTGCTCTTCCCGAACGTTTCGCTTAATGTGACTTAAGCGAAACGGTTTTCCCGGTGACCACGCTTAATGTAACTTAAGCGAAACGTTCGGGGTGAGTACGGTTTGCACTCATACTTTATTTTTAACGCGGTATATCCCAAAACCTTTAAAATTAATTCTCCAATTGTTTTTGATCTATCCAGTTAAGACTAGCTTCGAGAGACGTTTTTTCAGGCAATCTTTTCATTCTCTATCATGACTGATTTTTTTTATCATAGTTTGATTGTTAATGATTTCTTCGTAAAGCCTGCATTTGATTCGAAGGTGAATCCCCATGCTCGTTTTGTACAGATGGTGTTGGGGACTGCGTACTGTGCGACTATTTTTTTTATTTTATTATACACTATCAGAACTGTGTTGTAGCGTGTTTAATGCAAGCAACAACTACAAGCAGAAGTATGCCAAGCAATAAATGCTTACAAGGGCTCATCAGTTAGTGTAGGTGTTAGTGGTTAAGTCATGCTTGCACCATACACAAAACAGAAAACATGTATTAAGACAAATCTTACGCGCCGACTACAACGAATGAGACCGTTAGATCTAGCAGCATAAGATGAAACCGCATAAATTGACGGTATCGTAGGTGCCTTCGTTGGAAGGCAGCCTGCCACACGCGATTACTACAGAAGCTTTAACTACTTGTTAAGGAAACTTAGTCGTAGTCTGACGGAAATGGGACGTTTTTTAGTGAGCAAGAATCTCACACTACTATGAGCACGCGCGGCCGGTCCTCGTTGTGCCTATGAAGGTTTTTCCTACCCCCGGAAAAAAAAAAATGTATTAAGACAATGGTTAAAACATTTAAGAATAAAAAGTAACATAAAGTATAAAAAGTAACATTACTAAAAACGATTATAACAATTCTTTAAGCAGCGCTTTAAGTTTAGCTTTGTCAACAAGTTAAGACAATATAATACCAATATTGTCTCAATTCCGAAACAATATAATACCAATAATTTTTGGTATTAGCCGCTGCTTCAGACTTAGTTGCCTGTTTCATGGCCGGTGGCTTTTGTTCGAAGAACTTCACGTTGCTGTTGTCGATGCTAATGCCGGCACCAAAGAGCTACTTAAATGAAGTGACTTGCGCCGAAGAATGCTGCATTTATCACAGCGGAAAATATTATATTTTGATTTTTAATCTTTTCAAGTACGTAGCTACGAGCAGTCATGCTTCCAACATTCCAACTCGCGATTCTGAGCTTGCGCTTAGGCAGTTACATTATTTTGGTATCCCCCGGAAACCGACTAGCTCTGACCCAAGCATTTCTGGTCATCCCAGAGGTGGAATCCTCTAAAGTTATGGGTGATGGCCACTATGTTGATCATCAAAATTGACCATCACTCAGTTCTTGCTCTCCGTAAAGTGATCACCAAAAAAAATTTACAGCACATACATTTTCATCTGTCAGTTGATGTCATTTCAATACAGCGCTTCAAAAGTAAACCTTATTTACTTTTGTTTACATTTTTCGGCAATTGCAATTACATTTATTTTATTACTGCGTAAAAATGTACATATATTTGTATGTATATATATTTTAAGTTATTATTTTTGTTTGAATTCTTTAATTCATTAATTCAAGGTTTCAAGCAAATAAACATCAAATCGAAAGGATGGCCGATTCATGGCAGCCCACCCCTTATTACCGAAAAGCTACGATTCACGACTTACGAGCTACGACTTTCATGTCTTGGAAAAACCACTCAAAAATAAAACGGGAACATTTTTGCTGGTTGCAAGTCAAAATGGTCCTCCAAAAAAATCAATTCCAGAACGGAAAATAAAAACTTAGAATATTGCGTGAAGCAGTGTTTAGACTTCGAGTTATCCACTATCGTTCTTATTGGTTTTTAGACTGAAAAACCAACTCACTGAGTTTCACATATCTCAGGTACACATAAGTAATCACTAAAACTGACGAAGTTCAGAAAAAAAAACCCAATTATTGCAAAAACACGACTAGCTTTCATGGAAAGTGACACTAAAATAGCTGTCAGCTGAAATTCATCACAAAATGGTGATGATTACTGTGATCATCACCTTACGGGATCCCAAATTTAAAAATGTGATGATCAACTATCAGTTTTCACTTTACAGGATCACTACCATGTAAACCATAAGCAGTGCCTGGCGGGGTAGTGCCACATTCATAGCGTACCTTTCCATAAAGCTCTTGTCTAAACGACTTGCTTTGTTTTTCGACACGTGCATAGTCCTAATTATTGTTTGAACGTCCTTTTTCCGACATCGGTGGTCTGCCAGTCATGTCAACCCACGGAATTACATAATGCACACTTGTAGGAAAGTTTAAGATGGTGTGTCGTTAAGCAAACTTAGATGTTACAATGGCCAAGACCCCTAAGGGCCAGTTTTTCAGTGCCAGATCATCCGAGTTTACGAGTTAAACTGAGATTAATATTAGAAATTAATTATTCTGTGAATATTGATCCGGGATTAATCTCGACTTAACTCGCCAAATTTGGTGAGTTAGTCCCGGATCAACTCAAATGAACAGTATAAACTTCTTTAAATGGTTTTTTCTGTGTAAAATGGCAGTGGCTTTGCGGTTTCTGTAAACAATTACATCTAAAAATGACTCGAAATTCTTTTCCCGTATTTTTCTTTGTGAAGTGAGAGGTGGGAGAGTAAATAATTTCGAGAGTTAACTCTGCACTCAACAACCATTCGCTGGGTTAACTCTAGATTCGTTTTGTTATGGGACTAAGAGATCTTGGTTTAAGCTGGGCTTAACTCAGAACGGAAAACCCGGCCGTAACTTGCCTTTCACGACAAGCGCTATCTTTCGGGGGGCGCTGCAAAGATATTCTTATCCGTCACTGCGCGGGTCACTTACTCAATACATATGTATATGTATAACTCAAACGTCCACAGGCGAATAGTATTTTTTCAAATATGGCGTGCTAAGCTTCAACCCAATGATTATTTTACTTAATTTTTTATATGTGGAGCTTTAATCCGGTTGACCTTAGACCAAAGTAAGCATGCTCCTCTATACGGCTTCTCCTTAGCCGTTGGATTTTAACAATTTATCGACATATCGATTAAAAATTATTTTTCTTTTAAAACATGCAGCACACGGAATAACTAAAGGAAGGGGTTACAAAACAAAATAAGTTAAGACACCTTTCTCCAAAAACAGATTAGTTTAATAGCCCGGGCAACATAAAAAAAAAGGAAGCTGGAATATGTTTTCATTGGTTTATCTTTGATGTTTCGGGTAGTGTTTATTTTTCTGATGTGTAAATGAATTACAAAATAACAATTCCGAAACAATTTCGGGTGGTACTTGTTTTTGTGATATTTAAAGGGAATACAATACACAAAATAAACAGTTATTCATACAAGAAAATATTTTAAGAACTGTACCGTCAAGAACAAATTTTTCAATAGACTGTTGGACTGAGGCTAAATATTGGTAGAAAAAATAAGAACATGTTTTTTCATTAAAAATATAAAACAAAATTTGTTAAGAAATAAAAAAAGATAAAAAAAATAATAACTTTATGGAAACATTGAAAACCAAAAAGCAGCAATGATTGGATAAATGAGCTCTATAGCTAAAATCGATTTTTTTACAAAATTATAAATATTACTTATTGCACAAACCAAATCAATGTAATGAGTTTAAGAGGAAAAGGATTTGTTTTTCTTATTCATTTCTTACTTTATAGAAGCTTACTTTGCCTTTTAACTTTAAAACTATGACTTACCCAAAAGATGGTAGTTGGATTCACGCTCATACTTAAAGGTTAGACGACCGTATGATACATGGTTTAGGTTCTTTAGCCATTCGAAGAATGATACTGTTACACCACCAGCATTGATATACAAATCTGGGATGACCAAGATGTTTCGATCAATCAAAATCTTGTCCGCAGCTGGTGTGGTTGGTCCGTTAGCAGCTTCAGCAATGATCTTTAGCAAAGTCCCGTCAATAAATTGATTATGTACCTTAACTTCAATAAATTACCTTGGCTTGAATTTTGTGGGCATTCTCGCTTGTAATAACCTTTTCTACGGCAGCTGGAATGAAGATGTCGCACGGCTCGAACATAAGATTTTCGCCCTCGTACGGCTTGGAATCGGGAAAGCCGACAATGGTGCCAGTTTCGTTCTTATAGTCTTCCAATTTCTGATTAAAAAAGAAAACGCATACAAAATTAAATTAAAAAAATAAATTGGAGTTCAAAATATGCAGACGCGTACATAAAAATAACAAGTGGGAAAGTGCAACAGTGCGTTGCAAAAGCCATCTACGACGGATTGCAAAATACCCGACCATACCAAAAAAAACAGCCACACCTCCAAAAAGTGCGACGGATATAAAAATATAACTGTTGAATGCTTTATACTAGGTGGTTGTATACGTTTCGGCCTAAAACTCTGTTTTTTTTACTAAAAAAATCACTTTTTTTTAACGCGGAGGCACATACAATATGCACATAAAAGTTTGAAAATGCTAATATATACAACTTTTGTCATATATCAAATTTCATATATGTATACTTATTGAAAAACAGTCATCTTAAGCTAAAATCCCTTAAAAAGCGGGCGTGGTCAATGAAAAGGCTAAACATTTTAAGCTACTTCAAAGACAACTACAAGGCAATGTTACACACCAAAAATGAATGCGCTATCGCCATTGTAACATAGCTAAAATTTGGAAAAAGTATTTTTTTAAATTAGAGATGGTCGCACATACAGGCCTGTAGTGGGCGTGTCTGCGGGCGGATTCAGCTAGTTTTCAAACTTGATCTGGACGACTGGACTTCCAGCCAACCCACAAAACTTCACCCCTCTACCTTAAAATTTATGGTCTTAAAGTTGTTCACATACGGACGGACATGGCTTAATCGATTCTCCTGTCGGTCCCATTCATATCCCTAAAAGGTCTTAGGGGTCTACGGTGATTATTTCACTGCGTTACAAACTATACATCAAACTTAAAACACCCTGGGTCGGGTATAATCACAAAACTTTCACTGAATTAAAATACTAATTATAAAAAATTATTAATTCACTCATAACCATTGAATTATAAACCGATGTTATTAATTTTATGAATTGACAAACATTTTATGACACACATGTAAATACATTTTTTGAAAAATACTTGTTCTTTTTCACGGTCCCCACCTCCGAGAGGGTTTGACAAGCCCTCCGAGAGTATTAATTGTCTTGAAAAACTTTTCAAAGTGCTGTTCGGATTCGGCAAATTGTAGGTCCCCTTGTATGTAAAGAAATCAACACACCAGCATACATTGTTGAGAAGTTGGCCCTGGTTCACCTCGAGCTGTTGCGCCACTCTATTTATTTTTTTATTTTATTTAAGAAGAACTGTTCATGCATTTTTGGTTTGATAATCGAAAAATAGCTCTTGTTTTTTTCTATTTGGAAATGGGTTCTCCACAGCTAAAGACATTTCAACTTACAGTACATAGGTAGCGTTTAGATCGAAAAAAACACATTTGAAAATACGTAAATTTAAATTGAAACGTACTACACATCACAACACACAATAGGAGCATTTACAACACGAAAACCAGAACATTCAACATTGCACAGCACATGGAATTTGGATGAGTACACACTTAAAAAATAATTTTATTTAAAAATTATTGTAAATTAATTTATATAATTTTAGCAGCTTTTGATGCTCAGAAGGAGTTCCCACCGTTGGAGGCTTTTCAAATCTGTATTATGGAAGTTGTTGACAATAAACGAGAAAGTACATCTAGCAACAATGCCAAAGGTATGTTAAGGGACTTGGTTGGCTTACGGGTCTGTGCTGGCATGCTGGTAGCCATCCTCAGCTCGTCGAAGGGCGTGGATTCTTGACCCTCGTCCCAAACAAAAATTCATGCCAGTCTTTGGTCTTTGGTTGGTGTCACGCTGGAAAGACACCGCGAGAAATCTCCTCTACCCACCCTACCTTGGTTGCTGTCTCGCCAAGCAACCCCTTAAGTTGGCATCTTTCTTCCCTTTTAGTTACTCATCACTTCCCTCTTCACGTTCCTCTCACCCTTTTTAACCCTCTTTAGTTAAACACCATCTTTGTTCTATCTACATTGACATTCAACTTTTATTCATTTCAAACATTAGCCTAATAATTAGTTTAATTCATCTGAAGGATGGATACTATGAATTTACGTTACGGTTAGTATGATGAAATTTAAAATATTAAGAAACAAAAAAAAAAACTATCCGCACTTGTTACCACGCTTGAATATGTGCTGATCTGGTTTGGGCTCTCTTTAGCCTCTTTTGTTAATATAACCAATTTTCTTTATAACTGGGTTGACTTTCTTTCAACCACCCTCGCGAAAATTTCTTTTAAACACTTGACTGAATGTGTAATATTGTATATCATATATAAAAATATAGTTAGCAGTAAAATACCTTACCGGTCACAAATTTCCACAACTGGCGATGAGGTGGCCACTCCATCCAGGTTGCTCCTTCGGTTGTTCTAAATTCACTTTAAACAATATAATCACATATGTATATACAGAGCAAAGAAACTTTTACGTGAACACCCTTAACTATCAGCACATATAAAATGCAACAACATGCACCGATTTACAAACTTAATATCTCTTTTTCAGCTAAAATTTATTTGTATGTTAATTCAAAAAAATTACGTTAAATCCAAAATGAAAAATTTAGTAATTTAAATAAAAAAATTGTTGCTTCAACTGGGAATTGAACCGGGGTCTTGTGGCTTGCTAGCGGAGAACTCTACCGCTACGTTGTTACGCGTCTACAATTGCGGTGTCTTGGGTAACGCTTTTTTGGTTGCGGTATGCTGTGGCTTGGCTATCGCTCGATTTCCTGGACCTTGTCGATGGGGAGCTTATGACTTTTCCCGTTTAAAATACGGGACAAATCCAGGACGCCCAAGGAGTCTCAGTGCGTCCCAAAGTCCAAAGCTATGTACCGTCGTTTCCTTAATGCAAAATAATCTGTTTTAAGGCGACATGTCTGTTAGGAATCGAACTAAGTTTAACCTTTATAATTCGTAGTTTTAGTTGCTAGTAGTTGCCTAGTAGCTTGTCTGGGTGTAAGCTTTTTGGAACCTTTTCCTTTTCACAGGCTTGATTGGAATTAGCTATACACCACAAAGCGAACCAAATGTACTTTTGTTTTTTTTTTTTAAGTTAAAAATTTACGGTGGAACCAAACTAAAGTCTTAAGCGTCCGTCCGCTTTGAAATTTAAATTATATTGTCCAACCCAAGCCAAACATGAACGGTCAATTCAAAAGCACAGCAACCAAGACTTGAGTTCTCAATTTCTCAAAGCTCGCAATATATTCTTACTCCATTAATTCTACTCTTGAGTCTAACTGAGTCTGAAGTCTCTTGAGTCTAAACAACCCATTGGTGCTGAATGGCAACTCCTACAAAGTTTATACCATTCCCGCGTCTTGTGGAACTTGTTTGCCCCCTTTGACAACTGTCAGCGATGACATTTTCCTTAAAACAAAAAAGAAAACAAAAACTCATGCCGGTAAATTTAATTGTTTTAATTACGCGGATGTGGTCTTTCACTCGTGCGGTAAAATACGGGTACGAATAATGTTTTCGCAATAAATAGGGCTTTGCGTTTGTTCGATATCCGTGCATATCGAACAATTGCAAAAGACGAACCCACCGCGGGTGTAGAAGGAAATTCGTGTGAATGCCGAAAGCCGACCAAGCTGGTATACGATGAAGAAAACTGATTCAAAAAAAAAAAACGCTGGGGCCGAATCCCACTTAACCAATTGCAACTCCACCGTGTTTATCATTCAGATAAGTAAAATATTTTTTGTAAGACTAAAGAAGTGATTCTTTGTGCGTGTATTGGGTTTTCTTTGCAGGTTATTGCCGGATGTCCTTGGCATGGAAAACGCCAAGCAACCTGCCATCACGGCTCTCCAGTTCATACATGGCATTACCAATCACTCTGCGAATTCGGGATTTCAAAAACTTCGGCAGGAGCTTTGCGTTTTGGCCGCGGACAAAGCTGCTCTGCGCAAAGTTGCGGTGGAAAACTTCCTGCCCAACTCTATAGGATACCACTTTGGCACGTGAGTTATAAGTGTTTTTTGATTTTTCGTGGGCTAGCATCAAATTTCCTTTGATTTTCAATCGTGCTAAGAGTGTCTTGAGCTCATCAGGTACGGCTAACATTTCCGGGTCAGCCAATGCTCTCAAGTTGCGAAGCAGTTGATAGCTAGGGGCGTGATTTACCATGTTTTGGCCAAAAAGAGCAAAGTATGGTTGGCAGACAATTGATTCGTGCACATCGGAGCGCAAAGCGCAGGCAATGCTAGGCAGGTGCACGTCCCAATCGTTTTGCTCTTTAGCTATCAACACACGCAACTTGTTAAGCACGCTTTGGTTCACTCTTTCGGACGCATTTGCTTGTGGCGAGTATAAGGCTGTTTGCACGTACTTAATGTCATACTCTGCTAAAAACGCTGTAAATTCTTTGGACACAAACTGTCGTTCATTATCAGAATGGAAAAATTCCGGGGTACCAAAAGCACAAGAAACCTCATTTACTATCCGTGTTGAAGTTGCTTTAGATAAGGCTTTTAAGAAGATGTACTTTGAAAAGTGATCCAAAGCTATGAAAACGTATATATTCCCCTTTTTTGTACGCGGATAGGGTCCCAGTAAGTCGATATATAATCGCTGCATGGGCCTTTCGGTCACAATCTGTTTGGTGATGGGAGGTCTGAGGATCATGTTTGGCGCTTTCGCCGACTTGCAAACGCCACACTTACTCAGGTATAACTTGATGTCTTTAGCCATCTTTGGCCAATAGTACTTCTCGCGTATACGGGCGTACGTCTTAGCGAAACCACTATGACAAGTTAACTTTGTGTTGTGGGACATTTCAATGGTTGTGTGAGTTAGTGCTTCGGGCAGCCACAGACGCCATAATGAGTCCTCTTCACTCACGTCACCAGTCCTGAACCTTACTCTTTTGTAAATATATTTTCCCGATACAACAAGGTCAGGATAAACAGATTGATTTTCGGTGATTTTCTTTCTCAACTCGGAATATTGCTCCGAGTCGAACTCCTCCGATGCCAAATCGACTTCTACAATGATAGTCGTTGCTGAAATTTCGTCCATATCCACTCGTGATAGGGCATCCGGTATTATGTTGAGAGAGCCTTTCCGATGTTCGATTTCAAAATCGAAGCCTTGAAGCTCTAAACTCCATCGCGCTAGTCTACCACTCAACTCCTTCAGGACAGCGGCAAGACATTCCAGCTCCGTCACGGTGTAGTTTTTCTGAGCTTCGCTCAGTTTTTTTGACATGAAGGCAATCGGCTTCTCGTTCTGACTCTCATCGAGTTGAAAAAGAATACCACCTACTCCTTCCGAAGACGCGTCGCATTGAATTATAAACGGCTTACTGAAATCCGGTTGTGACAAAACAGGAGCTGAAGTAAGGGCTGTTTTCAGCTTTTCTACTGCTTCTATCGCTTCAGGTGTTAGCGAAAAATCTTTTTTCTTCTTCAAGCAGTATTTTCATTTGAGGTCAAGGATGAGAGTAACGCTCTAAAGAAAGATCTAAGAAATCTTGCGGAAAGAAAGATGCCGAAGTGCGAGCCAAAAACGAAAAAAATGAAATATACTATTTGAAATCTGTAAGACATGAAATTTACTTTAAATGAGAAAAATACTATTTAAAATTTTTCCCAGGACATTAACCAACCACTCTATGATTGGAGAATGGCTCCGAGACTCAGTAATGGAAAACAGAACTAATCCGGGGGATCATCTAGAAGTCATCACTCAACAACCCCGAATCTCTCCAAAATATTCCGTAGAACATTTGTTCTAATCGAGTGTGATGTGAAAAGCTCGACGTCAGTGAACCTGTTTTGCAGATCCCCCAACGGCTTAACACCTTACATTCACACTGTTTGGTTTCATCCTCCTCCATCGCAACGCGATGCCAGGTGCACTTTACTCAGTCACCGGGACTTATGTTAGAGACTGAAACCCATTCCCCGAAAGAAATGACAAGCTAATTAAAAAAAACTAATCCAAAAAACAATAAACAAAAATTGAGGTGGCTCAAAAAAAAAAAAAACTAACACTTCTACTAGTTTGCACTTGTAGAGCCTTCACGTTGGGCGCCATTTTGTTATGGGACTTGGTTGGCTTACGGGTCTGTGCTGGCATGCTGGTAGCCATCCTCAGCTCGTCGGAGGGCGTGGATTCTTGACCCTCGTCCCAAACAAAAATTCATGCCAGTCTTTGGTCTTTGGTTGGTGTCACGCTGGAAAGACACCGCGAGAAATCTCCTCTACCCACCCTACCTTGGTTGCTGTCTCGCCAAGCAACCCCTTAAGTTGGCATCTTTCTTCCCTTTTAGTTACTCATCACTTCCCTCTTCACGTTCCTCTCACCCTTTTTAACCCTCTTTAGTTAAACACCATCTTTGTTCTATCTACATTGACATTCAACTTTTATTCATTTCAAACATTAGCCTAATAATTAGTTTAATTCATCTGAAGGATGGATACTATGAATTTACGTTACGGTTAGTATGATGAAATTTAAATGCTGATCTGGTTTGGGCTCTCTTTAGCCTCTTTTGTTAATATAACCAATTTTCTTTATAACTGGGTTGACTTTCTTTCAACCACCCTCGCGAAAATTTCTTTTAAACACTTGACTGAATGTGTAATATTGTTTATCATATATAAAAATATAGTTAGCAGTAAAATACCTTACCGGTCACAAATTTCCACAACTGGCGATGAGGTGGCCACTCCATCCAGGTTGCTCCTTCGGTTGTTCTAAATTCACTTTTAACAATATAATCACATATGTATATACAGAGCAAAGAAACTTTTGCATGAACACCCTTAACTATCAGCACATATAAAATGCAACAACATGCACCGATTTACAAACTAAATATCTCTTTTTCAGCTAAAATTTAATTGTATGTTAATTCAAAAAAATTACGTTAAATCCAAAATGAAAAATTTAGTAATTTAAATAAAAAAACTGTTGCTTCAACCGGGAATTGAACCGGGGTCCTGTGGCTTGCTAGCGGAGAACTCAGTTCAGTTTTCAGTTTTTAATGCTTTTTATTATTTAATTCATGATTTCTTAAACGCTAGACAAAAATGCTTAAAACTAGCTTAACTAACTTAACTATCTTAACATAACTTACTGGCCCTTCGCGGGCGCTCTAAGCTAAACTTAATTCTTATAAACTATGTCTTTCGACCTAAACTAACTTACATTACAATACTTAATATAAAAGAATAAAATTTAAAACTAAGAAAAAATTTTTTATTGAGAAAAAACTTAGTAACTGAACTTTTTTTTTTTCTTATATATAAAACTTAAAGCTACCTTAAAATAAAAATAAAAACAAGACTTAACCTAACTTAACTAATTGCGTAATTAAATACGCACTTTTTTTTTATCCAGTGCTGTGCTTTTTGTGTTTTTTTTTTTTTTTTGTTTTTTTTTTTTTTGTTTTTTGTTTATGAAATAAAATCTTAAAACTACCTTAACCTAGACACTTAAGAACTATGTAAGCCGGCCAAGGCTTAGCGGCGACCGGCTTTTCCGAACAGAGAAAACCCTAACCCGGATCGATAGGGATCGACGAGGGAGCTCCCTCGGTTAGCCACCAGAATTGCTGGTGCTGTTTATGTACATCTCCCACATCCCGGGAGGATACCGATCTGCTGAATCGGAGACGCTCCTCAGCGCTCCGTGCGACGTCTCGGTTGTAGTTGAGTCGCCTGTCAACAGTTGTCCGAGCAACATGGAAGATTAAGGGCACTGCCGATCTATCCTGGATCAGGCCTGCCTGGTCAAAATAGAGGAATGCCTCCGGGGGGACGAAGCCGTTCAGACGCACACTCTCATGATACATGAAATTTGGGTAATAAGCCCCTGAGATCAGGTTATTCGTCGAGGTCATTGCTCTTGCAATGTGCCTTCGAGTCAGCTTAATGAGGAAATTATCCACTCTGATCAGATTCGCCCTGTTGTATAGGACCTCATTGGAAAAGTACTTTGTGTACTCGGACTCCGGAGTTCGATATAAGCGAAGGCAAGCCCGAAGACAAGCCCTCTCGAAAACCCGAATCCTTTCCATTCTACTTGCCCCTATGTTGAACCACACGGGACAACCATATGCGAGCATAGGCCTAATAAGGGCCATGTAGCAGATAACCTTCACCCTCGCATCGAGTTGGCTGCTATAAAACAGTCTCTTTGTTAGGGCAAAGGCACCCCGGGCTCTGGATAAAGCAACATCTACATGTTTGTTAAAATATAGATATTGGTCTAGCCAGAGTCCAAGGTATCTGACTACATTTTTACACGCAAGTGGAAGCCCGTGCTGTCCAACGATAGAAAACTTTCGCCAGTTCTTTTTGGTATCCCTAGAGGCCAAAGACAACGGCGTTCTGAACAGAATGGTTTCCGACTTCTGGAAATTGATCCTCAACTTCCAGTCGTCGCAGTATTGCTGAATTTTGTCGAAGTCACGCTGCAATAATGCTACAATGACCTCGATTTTAGGCCCTGATCTGTACGCGATTAAATCGTCAGCATAAGCTATCGCAAAATGAAGAGATCCTATTAGATCTGCCGTGTAAATATTGAAGAGAATCGGCGAATTGACCGCTCCCTGTTGCAGACCGTTTTTGATATTGAACACTCCAGAAGAAGTCACATTGCCGTGTTTCACGACAAACTTTCTACCGGAGAGCATATTAAGCAACATGTAGAGAAGAGGTTTGCTGATGCCTAACCTATTCAACTTGTAAAAGAGTCCTTCTAACCATACGGTATCAAAGGCCTTCTCCAAGTCAATCAGGCAGGCACCCGTGCATTGGTTTTTACTTTTGTACCATTGGATATCTGATATCAGTTTAGACGCGGCATGTAACGTATCATGTCCCGCCTTGAAACCGAATTGTTTATCCGGAACTATTTTATTGTCCTCAACCCACTTAGTCAAGGCTCTATTGATCACCTTTTCGAATACCTTGCTGATATTCGGAAGAAGACTTATTGACCGGAGATTTGCCGGATTGGAGTTATCCTTTCCCCTTTTGGGGATCGGATGTACCACAGCTATTTTCCAATGCTCTGGATAATGTGCATTATTCAGAGCATTGTTGAACAGAGTGGCGTAGATTTCCACCGCTCCTGGAGGAAGATGTCGAAGCACAATGTTCGATATTCCATCGATTCCCACAGATTTCTTCTTTTTCAATGCTTCGAAGATCGTTTGGAGTTCTACCTTCGATACGAACGGGGCCTGGACCCTTTCATTGGCGACGGCATTATATGCCAAAAAATCGTCATTGAACCCGGTAAAACCAGTGTTCTCTGATCGCCAGTGTTCTAAGTCACTTCGAAGGTAAAAGTTTTGAACCAGGACTCTATTCTCCAGGTCGTGATTCGGGCGAATGCTAGGATTCACCTTATACGCGTCCTGGAAAGCAGCTCCTATAGCCTCCACTTTTTCCTGCGGATCTTCGATCACGAACAATTCGTCATCATCAACAGCGTCCCTAGGATCTATTCCTGCTGCTGTCAGTAACTGTTCGTTGTTTGTCGTTCGGGGGATTTTAAGACAAGGAAGTTCGTTGTCATCGCTCCTCCGAAACACTTTATTAATCTGGGGAAACATGCTCGGATTATCTGACCTGATAGCCCGAATCTTGTTACCCCAGTGCAAATTGGCAGAAAGCCTATAATTTGCTTTAATAAGTACCTGGAGGTTCGCGATCAACGACTTCAAAGACCTTACCTCCGCGTTTTGTCTGTCAGCAAACCGTCTATACAAGTTTTTAAGTCTTGTAAGCAGTCTACTTTTATGTTCGTGTAGTGCGTCGATTGTTGCATTGCGGTAACTGTTACTGGACGGTCGATACCGAGGTATCGTACTGTCCATTGTTCGTTTAATTGTCTCATCCATTCGCCGTAGGTATCTGTCAATCTCCTCGTTTGACAAATTCCTGTTCGACGGTGGATAGAGCGAGTTTGAGGAGAGTGCTCTTGTCAAGTCTCGGGCGAAGCGAGTCCAACGTGTCCTACAGTAGTTGTAAGAGTACGTTTGGACAAACTCGTCCAATTCCGCAATTTCGTTGGGAATGGTTACTTCGGCACTTAGTCCGCAATGGTCACTGTCATACACAAACGTGCGCAGACAGTTTATCGTTTGTCGGTCCACGTCAGTCAAGTGTAACCGTTCGTCAAACAGCAGTAGGTCCAGATAGGAGCCGCACCTAGGATACGATGGACTATCTGTCGCTTTCAAATCGAGCCGAAACTCGACACTGTGTTGACCCCACCAATGAAATAGTGAGTTTCCTCTAGGATTAGGTGTTTGGTTTCCCCAATCTCTATGTTTGGCGTTAAGATCTCCGGCCATGAGGAAAAAGTTCTCCCCCGACTCTAGCCTTAGGCATCGAAACAATGTCTCGAGCTCTGACGTAAAAACAGTAGACTGAACAGCTTCAGGAGCATAAAGCGACACCACATACAACTTCTTTCCACTACGGAGAGGGATGTACGCAATGCATGCTTCCAGCTCTCGGAACCTTCGCACTATACCTCTATACACGGCCTTATGCTTAAGTTCTTTGCGAATGAAGATCGCAACACCACCTCCTCGAATGGAGTTGGGTCGGTCTCTCCTTACTACGTTATAATCTTTGTGCCTTAATTTCCGTTTCCGAGTTAGCTTAGTTTCGCTAACCAGACAAACATCAGGGCTTTGGTCGTTAAGCAACTTAAAGAACGTTTCTCTTCGCTCGATCCTCAACAATGAATTTACATTCACCGCTAGGATCTTCAAGGGGTTTTCATTTGCGGTCGTACCCATTACGATTTGTTGTGCGTTAGGCTAGGCAGAAGCGCGTAGAGCCTGTCCACACGAGTTGCCTGCTCATTTAACTGGCGCTGCATCTGTACCATCTGCCCCTGGATTTGGAGCAAAATGGACAGTACGTCGCCTTGCACCTCCGGAGCCTTAGGCACTGAGGCCTGTGCAGCTACATTTGGTTGTTGCTGTCCCGTGCTCACCCTACCTGACGCCATTTGGGCGTAGGTGATTTGGGGAGTCACGGTTGATTTTTGAGCTGATGGAACTTGTGGGACTTGCACTGAGCCCTTCTGCTTTCGAGCCAGATTTGCTGTTCTTATGCTCTGAAATTCAGGACAACCCCTATAATTAGCAGAGTGTCCAGTACCTTTACAAAGCACACATGAGAGCTGGCTCTTTTCAGCTTCATCTTTTCCCAGCGGACATTCCTCCGCCTTGTGGTTTTTAGCACATTTTACGCATCTAGGCTGCATATCGCAGTTAAACGCGGCGTGTCCGAACCTTTGGCAACGAGCACATTGAATAATGGTCTCGCTGCGTTTTAATTTATCCCAGGTGACAGACTGGTAGTCTAGGAATTTGATAGACCTCAGACTATCCAGCTTGCTATCGGGAGACAGCTGAACCAGGAAGATCGGCAGTTTCCTATTCTCCCTTTTGGCCCTTGCTGTGACGAAGGGCTTAACTTCTACAAACGTAAGCCCGTCGCACTTAGTTTCCTGGAGCATCTTAAGGAGCTCCTCCGGCTCGGTAGATGGATCCAACCCTTTCAGAAGCACAGTTTGCAACTTTTCCCCCTTCGGGGTGAAAGAGAAGAACTCCGTCGTCGAGTCCCTTAGTAATTTTTTTATTGTATTATAATGCTCCACAGTGCTGCACTGAATGGAGTGTCTAATATCGGAAAACCTTTTAATTGTGAAATTGTTGCCTATGGCCGACTTACACAGTTCTATCGTGTCCTTGAGTTCCATTTTGTAGGTATTGATGGGCGGCACACGCACCTTTGCCGACTTGCTCTGCTGCTGTTGTTGCTGCTGCTGTTGTTGTTGCTTTTGTTGTTGTTGCTGCTGCTGCGACTTCAATTCTTGCTGCTTCGCCTTCTGTTGCTTTTTTTGCTGTTGTGGCTTATTTTGCTGCTGTTGCTTCTCTTGCTGCTGCTCGTTTTGTTTTTGCAAGAGCTTCTTTTGTTGGTGCTGTGGCTGCATTTTTTGTTGTTCCAGCTGCTTCTGCTCGGGCTGCTGGGAATTCTGGGCCACAGTCAGAATCTCCCTTTCCCTTCTTGCCATTTGTTTAGCTTTTATGGCTAGTACTTGGTCTTGGAGTTTCTTTATGCTGGCGTTAAGACACTCCAGCTCATCATCCTCGTCATCGGACTCCGAACCAGCCAGGGAAGCAAAGCTGTTGTTTGCCCCGGTGTACATTTCCCCACCGTCGGAGACGTATGGGTACTCCTCTTGAACTGCTGCTGACGTCGTCGTGTCGTTGTTGTTGATCTGCGTCCCTTCCCCCGCCTCAACGGGCAGCTTTTCAGCTGAGGCACATAGGGAGGCACGCTTTACAAGGTTAGGCTGCGGATTGAGCCTTCTCCTTCTCCTTCTCTTCGTGGACATGGTCCCCTCGGATGTCGATGCCGTTTGTATAAGGTACTGTGCTACCTCGTTCGACTTTTTAGCGGTCGAACCTCCCGCTATCTGGAGCACAGACCGTTCGGTCTCACTCATAATGTGTTGTTTTACACTTGACAACACTTTTTAAGTCTTAATTAATTTTTTTAAATTAAAAAAAACTTCACGTCCAACCAGGACTCGAACCTGGACTTCCCGCGTGCCGGTCTGCTACCACTTCCTCGGCACCACACTGGCTGTTGAAATTTGCTCTTCCGAAAGACTACTTGATACACACTCGCAATAGAAACAAGCCGAAACACGTCTGTTCTTCGCGAAAGTCTGTGAACGACTGCTAGCGGAGAACTCTACCGCTACGCTGTTACGCGTCTACAATTGCGGTGTCTTGGGTAACGCTTTCTTGGTTGCGGTATGCTGTGGCTTGGCTATCGCTTGATTTCCTGGACCTTGTCGATGGGGAGCTTATGACTTTTCCCGTTTAAAATCCGGGACAAATCCAGGACGCCCAAGGAGTCTCAGTGCGTCCCAAAGTCCAAAGCTATGTACCGTCGTTTCCTTAATGCAAAATAATCTGTTTTAAGACGACATGTCTGTTAGGAATCGAACTAAGTTTTACCTTTATAATTCGTAGTTTTAGTTGCTAGTAGTTGCCTAGTAGCTTGTCTGGGTGTAAGCTTTTTGGAACCTTTTCCTTTTCACAGGCTTGGTTTGAATTAGCTATACACCACAAAGCGAACCAAATGTACTTTTGTTTTTTTTTTAAGTTAAAAATTTACGGTGGAACCAAACTAAAGTCTTAAGCGTCCGTCCGCTTTGAAATTTAAATTATATTGTCCAACCCAAGCCAAACATGAACGGTCAATTCAAAAGCACAGCAACCAAGACTTGAGTTCTCAATTTCTCAAAGCTCGCAATATTTTCTTACTCCATTAATTCTACTCTTGAGTCTAACTGAGTCTGAAGTCTCTTGAGTCTAAACAACCCATTAGTGCTGAATGGCAACTCCTACAAAGTTTATACCATTCCCGCGTCTTGTGGAACTTGTTTGCCCCCTTTGACAACTGTCAGCGATGACATTTTCCTTAAAACAAAAAAGAAAACAAAAACTCATGCCGGTAAATTTAATTGTTTTAATTACGCGGATGTGGTCTTTTACTCGTGCGGTAAAATACGGGTACGAATAATGTTTTCGCAATAAATAGGGCTTTGCGTTTGTTCGATATCCGTGCATATCGAACAATTGCAAAAGACGAACCCACCGCGGGTGTAGAAGGAAATTCGTGTGAATGCCGAAAGCCGACCAAGCTGGTATACGATGAAGAAAACTGATTCAAAAAAAAAAAAACGCTGGGGCCGAATCCCACTTAACCAATTGCAACTCCACCGTGTTTATCATTCAGATAAGTAAAATATTTTTTGTAAGACTAAAGAAGTGATTCTTTGTGCGTGTATTGGGTTTTCTTTGCAGGTTATTGCCGGATGTCCTTGGCATGGAAAACGCCAAGCAACCTGCCATCACGGCTCTCCAGTTCATACATGGCATTACCAATCACTCTGCGAATTCGGGATTTCAAAAACTTCGGCAGGAGCTTTGCGTTTTGGCCGCGGACAAAGCTGCTCTGCGCAAAGTTGCGGTGGAAAACTTCCTGCCCAACTCTATAGGATACCACTTTGGCACGTGAGTTATAAGTGTTTTTTGATTTTTCGTGGGCTAGCATCAAATTTCCTTTGATTTTCAATCGTGCTAAGAGTGTCTTGAGCTCATCAGGTACGGCTAACATTTCCGGGTCAGCCAATGCTCTCAAGTTGCGAAGCAGTTGATAGCTAGGGGCGTGATTTACCATGTTTTGGCCAAAAAGAGCAAAGTATGGTTGGCAGACAATTGATTCGTGCACATCGGAGCGCAAAGCGCAGGCAATGCTAGGCAGGTGCACGTCCCAATCGTTTTGCTCTTTAGCTATCAACACACGCAACTTGTTAAGCACGCTTTGGTTCACTCTTTCGGACGCATTTGCTTGTGGCGAGTATAAGGCTGTTTGCACGTACTTAATGTCATACTCTGCTAAAAACGCTGTAAATTCTTTGGACACAAACTGTCGTTCATTATCAGAATGGAAAAATTCCGGGGTACCAAAAGCACAAGAAACCTCATTTACTATCCGTGTTGAAGTTGCTTTAGATAAGGCTTTTAAGAAGATGTACTTTGAAAAGTGATCCAAAGCTATGAAAACGTATATATTCCCCTTTTTTGTACGCGGATAGGGTCCCAGTAAGTCGATATATAATCGCTGCATGGGCCTTTCGGTCACAATCTGTTTGGTGATGGGAGGTCTGAGGATCATGTTTGGCGCTTTCGCCGACTTGCAAACGCCACACTTACTCAGGTATAACTTGATGTCTTTAGCCATCTTTGGCCAATAGTACTTCTCGCGTATACGGGCGTACGTCTTAGCGAAACCACTATGACAAGTTAACTTTGTGTTGTGGGACATTTCAATGGTTGTGTGAGTTAGTGCTTCGGGCAGCCACAGACGCCATAATGAGTCCTCTTCACTCACGTCACCAGTCCTGAACCTTACTCTTTTGTAAATATATTTTCCCGATACAACAAGGTCAGGATAAACAGATTGATTTTCGGTGATTTTCTTTCTCAACTCGGAATATTGCTCCGAGTCGAACTCCTCCGATGCCAAATCGACTTCTACAATGATAGTCGTTGCTGAAATTTCGTCCATATCCACTCGTGATAGGGCATCCGGTATTATGTTGAGAGAGCCTTTCCGATGTTCGATTTCAAAATCGAAGCCTTGAAGCTCTAAACTCCATCGCGCTAGTCTACCACTCAACTCCTTCAGGACAGCGGCAAGACATTCCAGCTCCGTCACGGTGTAGTTTTTCTGAGCTTCGCTCAGTTTTTTTGACATGAAGGCAATCGGCTTCTCGTTCTGACTCTCATCGAGTTGAAAAAGAATACCACCTACTCCTTCCGAAGACGCGTCGCATTGAATTATAAACGGCTTACTGAAATCCGGTTGTGACAAAACAGGAGCTGAAGTAAGGGCTGTTTTCAGCTTTTCTACTGCTTCTATCGCTTCAGGTGTTAGCGAAAAATCTTTTTTCTTCTTCAAGCAGTATTTTCATTTGAGGTCAAGGATGAGAGTAACGCTCTAAAGAAAGATCTAAGAAATCTTGCGGAAAGAAAGATGCCGAAGTGCGAGCCAAAAACGAAAAAAATGAAATATACTATTTGAAATCTGTAAGACATGAAATTTACTTTAAATGAGAAAAATACTATTTAAAATTTTTTCCAGGACATTAACCAACCACTCTATGATTGGAGAATGGCTCCGAGACTCAGTAATGGAAAACAGAACTAATCCGGGGGATCATCTAGAAGTCATCACTCAACAACCCCGAATCTCTCCAAAATATTCCGTAGAACATTTGTTCTAATCGAGTGTGATGTGAAAAGCTCGACGTCAGTGAACCTGTTTTGCAGATCCCCCAACGGCTTAACACCTTACATTCACGTTTGGTTTCATCCTCCTCCATCGCAACGCGATGCCAGGTGCACTTTACTCAGTCACCGGGACTTATGTTAGAGACTGAAACCCATTCCCCGAAAGAAATGACAAGCTAATTAAAAAAAACTAATCCAAAAAACAATAAACAAAAATTGAGGTGGCTCAAAAAAAAAAAAAAACTAACACTTCTACTAGTTTGCACTTGTAGAGCCTTCACGTTGGGCGCCATTTTGTTATGGGACTTGGTTGGCTTACGGGTCTGTGCTGGCATGCTGGTAGCCATCCTCAGCTCGTCGGAGGGCGTGGATTCTTGACCCTCGTCCCAAACAAAAATTCATGCCAGTCTTTGGTCTTTGGTTGGTGTCACGCTGGAAAGACACCGCGAGAAATCTCCTCTACCCACCCTACCTTGGTTGCTGTCTCGCCAAGCAACCCCTTAAGTTGGCATCTTTCTTCCCTTTTAGTTACTCATCACTTCCCTCTTCACGTTCCTCTCACCCTTTTTAACCCTCTTTAGTTAAACACCATCTTTGTTCTATCTACATTGACATTCAACTTTTATTCATTTCAAACATTAGCCTTATAATTAGTTTAATTCATCTGAAGGATGGATACTATGAATTTACGTTACGGTTAGTATGATGAAATTTAAATGCTGATCTGGTTTGGGCTCTCTTTAGCCTCTTTTGTTAATATAACCAATTTTCTTTATAACTGGGTTGACTTTCTTTCAACCACCCTCGCGAAAATTTCTTTTAAACACTTGACTGAATGTGTAATATTGTTTATCATATATAAAAATATAGTTAGCAGTAAAATACCTTACCGGTCACAAATTTCCACAACTGGCGATGAGGTGGCCACTCCATCCAGGTTGCTCCTTCGGTTGTTCTAAATTCACTTTTAACAATATAATCACATATGTATATACAGAGCAAAGAAACTTTTGCATGAACACCCTTAACTATCAGCACATATAAAATGCAACAACATGCACCGATTTACAAACTAAATATCTCTTTTTCAGCTAAAATTTAATTGTATGTTAATTCAAAAAAATTACGTTAAATCCAAAATGAAAAATTTAGTAATTTAAATAAAAAAACTGTTGCTTCAACCGGGAATTGAACCGGGGTCCTGTGGCTTGCTAGCGGAGAACTCAGTTTTCAGTTTTTAATGCTTTTTATTATTTAATTCATGATTTCTTAAACGCTAGACAAAAATGCTTAAAACTAGCTTAATTAACTTAACTATCTTAACATAACTTACTGGCCCTTCGCGGGCGCTCTAAGCTAAACTTAATTCTTATAAACTATGTCTTTCGACCTAAACTAACTTGCATTACAATACTTAATATAAAACAATAAAATTTAAAACTAAGAAAAAAATTTTTTATTGAGAAAAAACTTAGTAACTGAACTTTTTTTTTTCTTATATATAAAACTTAAAGCTACCCTAAAATAATAATAAAAATAAAAATTAAAACAAGACTTAACCTAACTTAACTAATTGCGTAATTAAATACGCACTTTTTTTTTATTCAGTGCTGTGCTTTTTTTTTTTTTTTTTTGTGTTTTTTTTTTTTTTTTTTTTTTATGAAATAAAATCTTAAAACTACCTTAACCTAGACACTTAAGAACTATGTAAGCCGGCCAAGGCTTAGCGGCGACCGACTTTGCCGAACAGAGAAAACCCTAACCCGGATCGATAGGGATCGACGAGGGAGTTCCCTCGGTTAGCCACCAGAATTGCTGGTGCTGTTTATGTACATCTCCCACATCCCGGGAGGATACCGATCTGCTGAATCGGAGACGCTCCTCAGCGCTCCGTGCGACGTCTCGGTTGTAGTTGAGTCGCCTGTCAACAGTTGTCCGAGCAACATGGAAGATTAAGGGCACTGCCGATCTATCCTGGATCAGGCCTGCCTGGTCAAAATAGAGGAATGCCTCCGGAGGGACGAAGCCGTTCAGACGCACACTCTCATGATACATGAAATTTGGGTAATAAGCCCCTGAGATCAGGTTATTCGTCGAGGTCATTGCTCTTGCAATGTGCCTTCGAGTCAGCTTAATGAGGAAATTATCCACTCTGATCAGATTCGCCCTGTTGTATAGGACCTCATTGGAAAAGTACTTTGTGTACTCGGACTCCGGAGTTCGATATAAGCGAAGGCAAGCCCGAAGACAAGCCCTCTCGAAAACCCGAATCCTTTCCATTCTACTTGCCCCTATGTTGAACCACACGGGACAACCATAAGCGAGCATAGGCCTAATAAGGGCCATGTAGCAGATAACCTTCACCCTCGCATCGAGTTGGCTGCTATAAAACAGTCTCTTTGTTAGGGCAAAGGCACCCCGGGCTCTGGATAAAGCAACATCTACATGTTTGTTAAAATATAGATATTGGTCTAGCCAGAGTCCAAGGTATCTGACTACATTTTTACACGCAAGTGGAAGCCCGTGCTGTCCAACGATAGAAAACTTTCGCCAGTTCTTTTTGGTATCCCTAGAGGCCAAAGACAACGGCGTTCTGAACAGAATGGTTTCCGACTTCTGGAAATTGATCCTCAACTTCCAGTCGTCGCAGTATTGCTGAATTTTGTCGAAGTCACGCTGCAATAATGCTACAATGACCTCGATTTTAGGCCCTGATCTGTACGCGATTAAATCGTCGGCATACGCTATCGCAAAATGAAGAGATCCTATCAGATCAGCCGTGTAAATATTGAAGAGAATCGGCGAATTGACCGCTCCCTGTTGCAGACCGTTTTTGATATTGAACACTCCAGAAGAAGTCACATTGCCGTGTTTCACGACAAACTTTCTACCGGAGAGCATATTAAGCAACATGTATAGAAGAGGTTTGCTGATGCCTAACCTATTCAACTTGTAAAAGAGTCCTTCTAACCATACGGTATCAAAGGCCTTCTCCAAGTCAATCAGGCAGGCACCCGTACATTGGATCTTGCTTTTGTACCATTGGATATCTGATATCAGTTTAGACGCGGCATGTATCGTATCATGTCCCGCCTTAAAACCGAATTGTTTGTCCGGGACTATTTTATTGTCCTCAACCCACTTAGTCAAGGCTCTATTGATCACCTTTTCGAATACCTTGCTGATATTCGGAAGAAGACTTATTGACCGGAGATTTGCCGTATTGGAGTTATCCTTTCCCCTTTTGGGGATCGGATGTACCACAGCTATTTTCCAATGCTCTGGATAATGTGCATTATTCAGAGCATTGTTGAACAGAGTGGAGTAGATTTCCACCGCTCCTGGAGGAAGATGTCGAAGCACAATGTTCGATATTCCATCGATTCCCACAGATTTCTTCTTTTTCAATGCTTCGAAGATCGTTTGGAGTTCTACCTTCGATACGAACGGGGCCTGGACCCTTTCATTGGCGACGGCATTATATGCCAAAAAATCGTCATTGAACCCGGTAAAACCAGTATTCTCTGATCGCCAGTGTTCTAAGTCACTTCGAAGGTAAAAGTTTTGAACCAGGACTCTATTCTCCAGGTCGTGATTCGGGCGAATGCTAGGATTCACCTTATACACGTCCTGGAAAGCAGTTCCTATAGCCTCCACTTTCTCCTGCGGATCTTCGATCACGAAAAAGTTGTCATCGTCAACGGCGTCCCTAGGATCTATTCCTGCTGTTGTGAGTAATTGTTCGTTGTGTGTCGTTCGGGGGATTTTAAGACAAGGAAGTTCGTTGTCATCGTTCCTCCGAAACACTTTATTAATCTGGGGAAACATGCTCGGGTTATCTGACCTGATAGCCCGAATCTTGTTACCCCAGTGCAAATTGGCAGAAAGTCTGTAATTTGCTTTTAGAAGTACTTGGAGGTTCGCGATCAACGACTTCAAAGTCCTTACCTCCGCGTCTTGTCTGTCAGTAAAACGTCTATACAAGTTTTTAAGTCTTGTAAGCAGTCTACTTTTTTGTTCGTGTAATGCGTCGATTGTTGCATTGCGGTAACTGTTACTGGATGGTCGATACCGAGGTATCGTACTTTCCATTGTTTGTTTAATTGTCTCATCCATTCGCCGCAGGTATCTGTCAATCTCCTCATTCGACAGATTCCTATTCGACGGTGGATAGAGCGAGTTCGAGGAGAGTGCTCTTGTCAGGTCTCGGGCGAAGCGAGTCCAACGTGTCCTACCGTAGTTGTAGGAGTACGTTTGGACGAACTCGTCCAATTCCGCAATTTCGTTTGGAATAGTTATTTCGGCACTTAGTCCGCAATGGTCACTGTCATACACAAACGTGCGCAGACAGTTTATCGTTTGTCGGTCAACGTCAGTCAAGTGTAACCGTTCGTCAAACAGCAGTAGGTCCAGATAGGAGCCGCACCTAGGATACGAAGGACTATCTGTCGCTTTCAAATCGAGCCGAAACTCGACACTGTGTTGACCCCACCAGTGAAATAGTGAGTTTCCTCTAGGATTAGGGGTTTGGTTTCCCCAATCTCTATGTTTGGCGTTTAGATCTCCGGCCATGAGGAAAAAGTTCTCCCCCGACTCCAGCCTTAGGCATCGAAACAATGTCTCGAGCTCTGAAGTAAAAACAGTAGACTGAACAGCTTCAGGAGCATAAAGCGACACCACATACAACTTCTTTCCACTACGGAGAGGGATGTACGCAATGCATGCTTCCAGCTCCCGGAATCTTCGCACTATACCTCTATACACGGCCTTATGCTTAAGTTCTTTGCGAATGAAGATCGCAACACCACCTCCTCGAATGGAGTTGGGTCGGTCTCTCCTTACTACGTTATAGTCTTTGTGCCTTAATTTCCGTTTCCGAGTTAGCTTAGTTTCGCTAACCAGACAAACATCAGGGCTTTGGTCGTTAAGCAACTTAAAGAACGTTTCTCTTCGCTCGATCCTCAACAATGAATTTACATTCAGCGCTAGGATCTTCAAGGGGTTTTCATTCGCGGTCGTACCCATTACGATTTGTTGTGCGTTAGGCTAGGCAGAAGCGCGTAGAGCCTGTCCACACGGGTCGCCTGCTCATTTAACTGGCGCTGCATCTGTACCATCTGCCCCTGGATTTGGAGCAAAATGGACAGTACGTCGCCTTGCACCTCAGGAGCCTTAGGCACTGAGGCCTGTGCAGCTACCTTTGGTTGTTGCTGTCCCGTGCTCACCCTACCTGACGCCATTTGGGCGTAGGTGAATTGGGGAGTCACGATTGATTTTTGAGCCGGTGGAACTTGTGGGACTTGCACTGAGCCCTTCTGCTTTCGAGCCAGATTTGCTGTTTTTATGCTCTGAAATTCAGGACAACCCCTATAATTAGCCGAGTGTCCTGTACCTTTACAAAGCACACATGAGAGCTGACTCTTTTCAGCTTTATCTTTACCCAGCGGACATTCCTCCGCCTTGTGGTTTTTAGCACATTTGACGCATCTAGGCTGCATGTCGCAGTTAAACGCGGCGTGTCCGAACCTTTGGCAACGAGCACATTGAATAATGGTCTCGCTGCGTTTTAATTTATCCCAGGTGACAGACTGGTAGTCTAGGAATTTGATAGACCTCAGACCATCCAGCTTGCTATCGGGAGACAGCTGAACCAGGAAGATCGGCAGTTTCCTATTCTCCCTCTTGGCCCTTGCTGTGACGAAGGGCTTAACTCCTACAAACGTAAGCCCGTCGCACTTAGTTTCCTGGAGCATCTTAAGAAGCTCCTCCGGTTCGGCCGACGGATCCATTCCTTTCAGGAGCACAGTGTGCAACCTTTCCCCCTTCGGAGTGAAAGAGAAGAACTCCGTCGTCGAGTCCCTTAATAAAGCTTTTATCTTAATGTATTGTTCTACGGTATTGCATTGAATTGCGTGTCTGCTATCGTTGAATCTTTTAATGGTAAAATTATTGCCAATGGCCGACTTACATAACTCTATGGTGTCCTTTAGCTCCATCTTATAGGTGTTGATGGGCGGCACTCGCACCTTGCCTGGCTTGTTTTGCTGCTGTTGTTGCTGCTCTTGTATTTGTGTCTGTTGTTGCTGCTGCTTTTGACTCTGCTGCTTTTGCTGCGGCTGCTGTTTTTTCTGCTGTTGTTGTTTTTGCTGTGGCTGCATTTGCTGTTGGTTCGGCTGCTTTTGTTGCACACTCAGCTCTTTTAGTTTTGGCTGTTGTTGCTGCTCTTGGGAGCTAGGGAGCACAGCCAGCTTCTCCCTTTCCCGCCTTGCCTCCTGCTTGGCTTTAATGGCCAGCACTTTCTCTTGGAGCTGCCTTATGCTGTTGCTAAGAAGCTCCAACTCATCGTCCTCGTCATCGGATTCTGAACCAGCCAGGGAAGCAAAGCTGTTGCTTGCCCCGGTGTACATTTCCCCACCGTCGGAGACGTATGGGTACTCATCTTGGGCTGCTGCTGACGTCGTTGCGTTTTTTGTCGACTGCGTCCCTTCCCCCACCTCAACCGGCAGCGTTTCAGCTGAGGTACATAGGGAGGCACGCTTCACAAGGTTAGGCTGCGGATTTAGCCGTCTCCTCCTCCTCCTTTTCGTGGACGTTGGCCCCTCGGATGACGGTGCTGCTTGCTTGAGGTACTGTGCTACCTCGTTCGATTTCTTAACGGTCGCACCTCCCGCTATCTGGAGCACAGACCGTTCGGTCTCACTCATCATGTGTTGTTTTTAACTTTACAACACTTAATAAGTCTTATTTAATTTTTTTTAAATTAAAAAAAAAACTTCTCGTCCTACCAGGATTCGAACCTGGACTTCCCGCGTGCCGGTCAGCTACCACTTCCTCGGCACCACACTGGCTGTTGATATTTGCTCTTCCGAAACGCTACTTAATACACACTCGCAATAGAAACAAGCCGAAACACGTCTGTCCTTCGCGAAAGTCTGTGAACGACTGAGAATGCGGAGAATGCGGAGAACTCTACCGCTACGCTGTTACGCGTCTACAATTGCGGTGTCTTGGGTAACGCTTTCTTGGTTGCGGTATGCTGTGGCTTGGCTATCGCTTGATTTCCTGGACCTTGTCGATGGGGAGCTTATGACTTTTCCCGTTTAAAATCCGGGACAAATCCAGGACGCCCAAGGAGTCTCAGTGCGTCCCAAAGTCCAAAGCTATGTACCGTCGTTTCCTTAATGCAAAATAATCTGTTTTAAGACGACATGTCTGTTAGGAATCGAACTAAGTTTTACCTTTATAATTCGTAGTTTTAGTTGCTAGTAGTTGCCTAGTAGCTTGTCTGGGTGTAAGCTTTTTGGAACCTTTTCCTTTTCACAGGCTTGGTTTGAATTAGCTATACACCACAAAGCGAACCAAATGTACTTTTGTTTTTTTTTAAGTTAAAAATTTACGGTGGAACCAAACTAAAGTCTTAAGCGTCCGTCCGCTTTGAAATTTAAATTATATTGTCCAACCCAAGCCAAACATGAACGGTCAATTCAAAAGCACAGCAACCAAGACTTGAGTTCTCAATTTCTCAAAGCTCGCAATATTTTCTTACTCCATTAATTCTACTCTTGAGTCTAACTGAGTCTGAAGTCTCTTGAGTCTAAACAACCCATTAGTGCTGAATGGCAACTCCTACAAAGTTTATACCATTCCCGCGTCTTGTGGAACTTGTTTGCCCCCTTTGACAACTGTCAGCGATGACATTTTCCTTAAAACAAAAAAGAAAACAAAAACTCATGCCGGTAAATTTAATTGTTTTAATTACGCGGATGTGGTCTTTCACTCGTGCGGTAAAATACGGGTACGAATAATGTTTTCGCAATAAATAGGGCTTTGCGTTTGTTCGATATCCGTGCATATCGAACAATTGCAAAAGACGAACCCACCGCGGGTGTAGAAGGAAATTCGTGTGAATGCCGAAAGCCGACCAAGCTGGTATACGATGAAGAAAACTGATTCAAAAAAAAAAAAAACGCTGGGGCCGAATCCCACTTAACCAATTGCAACTCCACCGTGTTTATCATTCAGATAAGTAAAATATTTTTTGTAAGACTAAAGAAGTGATTCTTTGTGCGTGTATTGGGTTTTCTTTGCAGGTTATTGCCGGATGTCCTTGGCATGGAAAACGCCAAGCAACCTGCCATCACGGCTCTCCAGTTCATACATGGCATTACCAATCACTCTGCGAATTCGGGATTTCAAAAACTTCGGCAGGAGCTTTGCGTTTTGGCCGCGGACAAAGCTGCTCTGCGCAAAGTTGCGGTGGAAAACTTCCTGCCCAACTCTATAGGATACCACTTTGGCACGTGAGTTATAAGTGTTTTTTGATTTTTCGTGGGCTCGCATCAAATTTCCTTTGATTTTTAATCGTGCTAAGAGTGTCTTCAGCTCATCAGGTACGGCTAACATTTCCGGGTCAGCCAATGCTCTCAAGTTGCGAAGCAGTTGATAGTTAGAGGCGTGATTTACCATGTTTTGGCCAAAAAGAGCAAAGTATGGTTGGCAACCAATTGATTCGTGCACATCGGAGCGCAAAGCGCAGGCAATGCTAGGCAGGTGCACGTCCCAATCGTTTTGCTCTTTAGCTATCAACACACGCAACTTGTTAAGCACGCTTTGGTTCACTCTTTCGGACGCATTTGCTTGTGGCGAGTATAACTTAATGCCATACTCTGCTAAAAACGCTGTAAATTCTTTGGACACAAACTGTCGTCCATTATCAGAATGGAAAAATTCCGGGGTACCAAAAGCACAAGAAACCTCATTAACTATCCGTGTTGAAGTTGCTTTAGGTAAGGCTTTTAAGAAGATGTACTTCGAAAAGTGATCCAAAGCTATGAAAACGTATATATTCCCCTTTTTTGTACGCGGATAGGGTCCCAGTAAGTCGATATATAATCGCTGCATGGGCCTTTCGGTCACAATCTGTCTGGTGATGGGAGGTCTGAGGATCATGTTTGGCGCTTTCGCCGACTTGCAAACGTCACACTTACTCACGTATAACTTGATGTCTTTAGCCATCTTTGGCCAATACTACTTCTCGCGTATACGGGCGTACGTCTTAGCGAAACCACTATGACAAGTTAACTTTGTGTTGTGGGACATTTCAATGGTTGTGTGAGTTAGTGCTTCGGGCAGCCACAGACGCCATAATGAGTCCTCTTCACTCACGTCACCAGTCCTGAACCTTACTCTTTTGTAAATATATTTTTCCGATACAACAAGGTCAGGATAAACAGATTGATTTTCGGTGATTTTCTTTCTCAACTCGGAATATTGCTCCGAGTCGAACTCCTCCGATGCCAAATCGACTTCTACAATGATAGTCGCTGCTGAAATTTCGTCCATATCCACTCGTGATAGGGCATCCGGTACTATGTTGAGAGAGCCTTTCCGATGTTCGATTTCAAAATCGAAACCTTGAAGCTCTAAACTCCATCGCGCTAGTCTACCACTCAACTCCTTCAGTGACATAAGCCACTTAAGACTCGAGTGATCGGTAATAACCCGGAAAGGTGATCCCTCAACATAAGCACGAAACTTCCGTACGCTGAGGACAGCGGCAAGACATTCCAGCTCCGTCACGGTGTAGTTTTTCTGAGCTTCGCTCAGTTTTTTTGACATGAAGGCAATCGGCTTCTCGTTCTGACTCTCATCGAGTTGAAAAAGAATACCACCTACTCCTTCAGAAGACGCGTCGCATTGAATTATAAACGGCTTACTGAAATCCGGTTGTGACAAAACAGGAGCTGAAGTAAGGGCTGTTTTCAGCTTTTCTACTGCTTCTATCGCTTCAGGTGTTAGCGAAAAATCTTTTTTCTTCTTCAAGCAGTATTTTCATTTGAGGTCAAGGATGAGAGGCTCTAAAGAAAGATCTAAGAAATCTTGCGGAAAGAAAGATGCCGAAGTGCGAGCCAAAAACGAAAATAATGAAATATACTACTTGAAATCTGTAAGACATGAAATTTACTTTAAATGAGAAAAATACTATTTAAAATTTTTCCCAGGACATTAACCAACCACTCTATGATTGGAGAATGGCTCCGAGACTCAGTAATGGAAAACAGAACTAATCCGGGGGATCATCTAGAAGTCATCACTCAACAACCCCGAGTCTCTCCGAAATATTCCGTAGAACATTCGTTCTAATCGAGTGTGATGTGAAAAGCTGGACGTCAGTGAACCTGTTTTGCAGATCCCCCAACGGCTTAACACCTTACATTCACACTGTTTGGTTTCATCCTCCTCCATCGCAACGCGATGCCAGGTGCACTTTACTCAGTCACCGGGACTTATGTTAGAGACTGAAACCCATTCCCCGAAAGAAATGACAAGCTAATTAAAAAAAACTAATCCAAAAAACAATAAACAAAAATTGAGGTGGCTCAAAAAAAAAAAAAACTAACACTTCTACTAGTTTGCACTTGTAGAGCCTTCACGTTGGGCGCCATTTTGTTATGGGACTTGGTTGGCTTACGGGTCTGTGCTGGCATGCTGGTAGCCATCCTCAGCTCGTCGGAGGGCGTGGATTCTTGACCCTCGTCCCAAACAAAAATTCATGCCAGTCTTTGGTCTTTGGTTGGTGTCACGCTGGAAAGACACCGCGAGAAATCTCCTCTACCCACCCTACCTTGGTTGCTGTCTCGCCAAGCAACCCCTTAAGTTGGCATCTTTCTTCCCTTTTAGTTACTCATCACTTCCCTCTTCACGTTTCTCTCACCCTTTTTAACCCTCTTTAGTTAAACACCATCTTTGTTCTATCTACATTGACATTCAACTTTTATTCATTTCAAACATTAGCCTAATAATTAGGTTAATTCATCTGAAGGATGGATACTATGAATTTACGTTACGGTTAGTATGATGAAATTTAAAATATTAAGAAACAAAAAAAACTATCCGCACTTGTTACCACGCTTGAATATGTGCTGATCTGGTTTGGGCTCTCTTTAGCCTCTTTTGTTAATATAACCAATTTTCTTTATTACTGGGTTGACTTTCTTTCAACCACCCTCGCGAAAATTTCTTTTAAACACTTGACTGAATGTGTAATATTGTATATCATATCGGTCACAAATTTCCACAACTGGCGATGAGGTGGCCACTCCATCCAGGTTGCTCCTTCGGTTGTTCTAAATTCACTTTTAACAATTTAATCACATATGTATATACAGAGCAAAGAAACTTTTACGTGAACACCCTTAACTATCAGCACATATAAAATGCAACAACATGCATCGATTTACAAACTAAATATCTCTTTTTCAGTTAAAATTTAATTGTATGTTAATTCAAAAAAATTACGTTAAATCCAAAAAAAAAAACTGTTGCTTCAACCGGGAATTGAACCGGGGTCCTGTGGCTTGCTAGCGGAGAACTCTACCGCTACGCTGTTACGCGTCTACAATTGCGGTGTCTTGGGTAACGCTTTCTTGGTTGCGGTATGCTGTGGCTTGGCTATAGCTTGATTTCCTGGACCTTGTCGATGGGGAGCTTATGACTTTTCCCGTTTAAAATCCGGGACAAATCCAGGACGCCCAAGGAGTCTCAGTGCGTCCCAAAGTCCAAAGCTATGTACCGTCGTTTCCTTAATGCAAAATAATCTGTTTTAAGACGACATGTCTGTTAGGAATCGAACTAAGTTTTACCTTTATGATTCGTAGTTTTAGTTGCTACTAGTTGCCTAGTAGCTTGTCTGGGTGTAAGCTTTTTGGAACCTTTTCCTTTTCACAGGCTTGATTGGAATTAGCTATACACCACAAAGCGAACCAAATGTACTTTTGTTTTTTTTTTTTTAAGTTAAAAATTGACGGTGGAACCAAACTAAAGTCTTAAGCGTCCGTCCGCTTTGAAATTTAAATTATATTGTCCAACCCAAGCCAAACATGAACGGTCAATTCAAAAGCACAGCAACCAAGACTTGAGTTCTCAATTTCTCAAAGCTCGCAATATATTCTTACTCAATTAATTCTACTCTTGAGTCTAACTGAGTCTGAAGTCTCTTGAGTCTAAACAACCCATTAGTGCTGAATGGCAACTCCTACAAAGTTTATACCATTCCCGCGTCTTGTGGAACTTGTTTGCCCCCTTTGACAACTGTCAGCGATGACATTTTCCTTAAAACAAAAAAGAAAACAAAAACTCATGCCGGTAAATTTAATTGTTTTAATTACGCGGATGTGGTCTTTCACTCGTGCGGTAAAATACGGGTACGAATAATGTTTTCGCAATAAATAGGGCTTTGCGTTTGTTCGATATCCGTGCATATCGAACAATTGCAAAATACGAACCCACCGCGGGTGTAGAAGGAAATTCGTGTGAATGCCGAAAGCCGACCAAGCTGGTATACGATGAAGAAAACTGATTCAAAAAAAAAAAAACGCTGGGGCCGAATCCCACTTAACCAATTGCAACTCCACCGTGTTTACCATTCAGATAAGTAAAATATTTTTTGTAAGACTAAAGAAGTGATTCTTTGTGCGTGTATTGGGTTTTCTTTGCAGGTTATTGGCGGATGTCCTTGGCATGGAAAACGCCAAGCAACCTGTCATGACGACTCTCCAGCTCATACATGGCATTACCAATCACTCTGCGAATTCGGGATTTCAAAAACTTCGGCAGGAGCTTTGCGTTTTGGCCGCGGACAAAGCTGCTCTGCGCAAAGTTGCGGTGGAAAACTTCCTGCCCAACTCTATAGGATACCACTTTGGCACGTGAGTTATAAGTGTTTTTTGATTTTTCGTGGGCTCGCATCAAATTTCCTTTGATTTTCAATCGTGCTAAGAGTGTCTTCAGCTCATCAGGTACGGCTAACATTTCCGGGTCAGCCCATGCTCTCAAGTTGCGAAGCGGTTGATAGCTAGGGGCGTGATTTACCATGTTTTGGCCAAAAAGAGCAAAGTATGGTTGGCAACCAATTGATTCGTGCACATCGGAGCGCAAAGCGCAGGCAATGCTAGGCAGGTGCACGTCCCAATCGTTTTGCTCTTTAGCTATCAACACACGCAATTTGTTAAGCACGCTTTGGTTCACTCTTTCGGACGCATTTGCTTGTGGCGAGTATAAGGCTGTTCGCACGTACTTAATGCCATACTCTGCTAAAAACGCTGTAAATTCTTTGGACACAAACTGTCGTCCATTATCAGAATGGAAAAATTCCGGGGTACCAAAAGCACAAGAAACCTCATTAACTATCCGTGTTGAAGTTGCTTTAGGTAAGGCTTTTAAGAAGATGTACTTCGAAAAGTGATCCAAAGCTATGAAAACGTATATATTCCCCTTTTTTGTACGCGGATAGGGTCCCAGTAAGTCGATATATAATCGCTGCATGGGCCTTTCGGTCACAATCTGTCTGGCGATGGGAGGTCTGAGGATCATGTTTGGCGCTTTCGCCGACTTGCAAACGTCACACTTACTCACGTATAACTTTATGTCTTTAGCCATCTTTGGCCAATAGTACTTCTCGCGTATACGGGCGTACGTCTTAGCGAAACCACTATGACAAGTTAACTTTGTGTTGTGGGACATTTCAATGGTTGTGTGAGTTAGTGCTTCGGGCAGCCACAGACGCCATAATGAGTCCTCTTCACTCACGTCACCAGTCCTGAACCTTATTCTTTTGTAAATATATTTTCCCGATACAACAAGGTCAGGATAAACAGATTGATTTTCGGTGATTTTCTTTCTCAACTCGGAATATTGCTCCGAGTCTAACTCCTCCGATGCCAAATCGACTTCTACACCGATAGTCGTTACTGAAATTTCGTCCATATCCACTCGTGATAGGGCATCCGGTACTATGTTGAGAGAGCCTTTCCGATGTTCGATTTCAAAATCGAACCCTTGAAGCTCCAAACTCCATCGCGCTGGTCTACCACTCAACTGCTTCAGTGACATAAGCCACTTAAGACTCGAGTGATCGGTAATAACCCGGAAAGGTGATCCCTCAACATAAGCACGAAACTTCCGTACGCTGAGGAGAGCGGCAAGACATTCCAGCTCCGTCACGGTGTAGTTTTTCTGAGCTTTGCTCAGTTTTTTTGACATGAAGGCAATCGGCTTCTCGTTCTGACTCTCATCGAGTTGAAAAAGAACACCACCTACTCCTTCCGAAGACGCGTCGCATTGAATTATAAACGGCTTACTGAAATCCGGTTGTGACAAAACAGGAGCTGAAGTAAGGGCTGTTTTCAGCTTTTCTACTGCTTCTATCGCTTCAGGTGTTAGCGAAAAATCTTTTTTCTTATTCAAGCCGTATTTTCATTTCAGGTCAAGAATGAGAGTAACGCTCTAAAGAAAGATCTAAGAAACCTTGCCGAAAGAAAGATGCCGAAGTGCGAGCCAAAAACGAAAAAAATGAAATATACTACTTGAAATCTGTAAGACATGAAATTTACTTTAAATGAGAAAAATACTATTTAAAATTTTTTCCAGGACATTAACCAACCACTCTATGATTGGAGAATGGCTCCGAGACTCAGTAATGGAAAACAGAACTAATCCGGGGGATCATCTAGAAGTCATCACTCAACAACCCCGAATCTCTCCAAAATATTCCGTAGAACATTTGTTCTAATCGAGTGTGATGTGAAAAGCTCGACGTCAGTGAACCTGTTTTGCAGATCCCCCAACGGCTTAACACCTTACATTCACGTTTGGTTTCATCCTCCTCCATCGCAACGCGATGCCAGGTGCACTTTACTCAGTCACCGGGACTTATGTTAGAGACTGAAACCCATTCCCCGAAAGAAATGACAAGCTAATTAAAAAAAACTAATCCAAAAAACAATAAACAAAAATTGAGGTGGCTCAAAAAAAAAACTAACACTTCTACTAGTTTGCACTTGTAGAGCCTTCACGTTGGGCGCCATTTTGTTATGGGACTTGGTTGGCTTACGGGTCTGTGCTGGCATGCTGGTAGCCATCCTCAGCTCGTCGGAGGGCGTGGATTCCTGACCCTCGTCCCAAACAAAAATTCATGCCAGTCTTTGGTCTTTGGTTGGTGTCACGATGGAAAGACACCGCAAGAAATCTCCTCAACCCCTTAAGTTAGCAACCCCTTAAGTTGGCATCTTTCTTCCCTTTTAGTTACTCATCACTTCCCTCTTCACGTTTCTCTCACCCTTTTTAACCCTCTTTAGTTAAACACCATCTTTGTTCTATCTACATTGACATTCAACTTTTATTCATTTCAAACATTAGCCTAATAATTAGGTTAATTCATCTGAAGGATGGATACTATGAATTTACGTTACGGTTAGTATGATGAAATTTAAAATATTAAGAAACAAAAAAAACTATCCGCACTTGTTACCACGCTTGAATATGTGCTGATCTGGTTTGGGCTCTCTTTAGCCTCTTTTGTTAATATAACCAATTTTCTTTATAACTGGGTTGACTTTCTTTCAACCACCCTCGCGAAAATTTCCTTTAAACACTTGACTGAATGTGTTATATTGTATATCATATATAAAAATATAGTTAGCAGTAAAATACCTTACCGGTCACAAATTTCCACAACTGGCGATGAGGTGGCCACTCCATCCAGGTTGCTCCTTCAGTTGTTCTAAATTCACTTTTAACAATATAATCACATATGTATATACAGAGCAAAGAAACTTTTACGTGAACACCCTTAACTATCAGCACATATAAAATGCAACAACATGCATCGATTTACAAACTAAATATCTCTTTTTCAGTTAAAATTTAATTGTATGTTAATTCAAAAAAATTACGTTAAATCCAAAATGAAAAATTTAGTAATTTAAATAAAAAAAACTGTTGCTTCAACCGGGAATTGAACTGGGGTCCTGTGGCTTGCTAGCGGAGAACTTTTTTTTTTTTAGTTTTTAATGCTTTTTATTATTTAATTCATGATTTCTTAAACGCTAGACAAAAATGCTTAAAACTAGCTTAACTTACTTAACTATCTTAACATAACTTACTGGCCCTTCGCGGGCGCTCTAAGCTAAACTTAATTCTTATAAACTATGTCTTTCGACCGAAACTAACTTACATTACAATACTTAATATAAAAGAATAAAATTTAAAACTAAGAAAAAAAATTTTTATTGAGAAAAAACTTAGTAACTGAACTTTTTTTTTCTTATATATAAAACTTAAAGCTACCTTAAAATAAAAATAAAAACAAAAACAAGACTTAACCTAACTTAACTAATTGCGTAATTAAATACGCACTTTTTTTTTATTCAGTGCCGTTTTTTTTTTTTTTTTTTTTTTTTTTTTTTTATGAAATAAAATCTTAAAACTACCTTAACCTAGACACTTAAGAACTATGTAAGCCGGCCAAGGCTTAGCGGCGACTTTTCCGAACAGAGAAAACCCTAACCCGGATCGATAGGGATCGACGAGGGAGCTCCCTCGGTTAGCCACCAGAATTGCTGGTGCTGTTTATGTACATCTCCCACATACCGGGAGGATACCGATCTGCTGAATCGGAGACGCTCCTCAGCGCTCCGTGCGACGTCTCGGTTGTAGTTGAGTCGCCTGTCAACAGTTGTCCGAGCAACATGGAAGATTAAGGGCACTGCCGATCTATCCTGGATCAGGCCTGCCTGGTCAAAATAGAGGAATGCCTCCGGGGGGACGAAGCCGTTCAGACGCACACTCTCATGATACATGAAATTTGGGTAATAAGCCCCTGAGATCAGGTTATTCGTCGAGGTCATTGCTCTTGCAATGTGCCTTCGAGTCAGCTTAATGAGGAAATTATCCACTCTGATCAGATTCGCCCTGTTGTATAGGACCTCATTTGAAAAGTACTTTGTGTACTCGGACTCCGGAGTTCGATATAAGCGAAGGCAAGCCCGAAGACAAGCCCTCTCGAAAACCCGAATCCTTTCCATTCTACTTGCCCCTATGTTGAACCACACGGGACAACCATATGCGAGCATAGGCCTAATAAGGGCCATGTAGCAGATAACCTTCACCCTCGCATCGAGTTGGCTGCTATAAAACAGTCTCTTTGTTAGGGCAAAGGCACCCCGGGCTCTGGATAAAGCAACATCTACATGTTTGTTAAAATATAGATATTGGTCTAGCCACAGTCCAAGGTATCTGACTACATTTTTACACGCAAGTGGAAGCCCGTGCTGTCCAACGATAGAAAACTTTCGCCAGTTCTTTTTGGTATCCCTAGAGGCCAAAG